>OX359277.1:24856363-25456363 GCA_947179155.2 Hedera helix | reverse complement strand
TTTTTTTAATGACATGTCATATTATTTTTAATGAGGTGACAGTGTTGAGAACTAAAATAATACCTAAAAAAAGTGAAGGAAGAATTTTAAAAGAAAAAAAAAACCATACATGGTCTAAAAACACCTTGAGTGTAGGGACCAAATGAATCGTTTTGCTGATTACAAACTTAGAGTTAGTATTTTTTAGATATTTTTTACTAAAATAGTTAAAGGAAATTATATTTAATAAATTCTCTATGTCTTCAACTATAAATTCTATTTTTACCTTTTAGAATTCGCTAAATCTTAAATTACAAATTTAATTTTATGTTGATATAACTGTAACTGTAGTAAATTACATTTTCGTAATTAGACTTTTATAAATTAAAGTGATTTTTTATTGTGTAATGGAGAGAATACAATTTAAATTAATATATTTAATGATTTACTGCGCAATACAAATATTTGCTTCTAACAAAAGGTTAGAAGAAAAAATTTAAATTGAATAGATTTTTTGAAATGTATTTAAGTTCATCAAAATAAGATAAATAAAATAGATGTTTGATAATATTCACTTTTGAAACATATGAATAAGTATATTTCATATTTTAATCTTCTGTACGTGTTATTTTGAACAAGTTTTTATTAGTCTTATTTGCTCAATAATTTTTTTAAAGAATTTATTAAAATTATTAATCTTGTATTAAAATGATTCTCTTTCCAAAAACATTTATAAGAAAGAATTATAATTATTTATTAGTAATTATTCAATCAAGTCATCATCAGAATGTTTGCTTAAGAAAAAAAAGTCATCATAAAGATTGGTGTACTAATTATTTATAAATAAATTCACAAATAATAGAGGACAATAAATTTTTCACTATAAAATATAACCTAACCTATAATTTATTTTTAAGCCTTAATTAAATAAAGCCTTTGTTTTTTAAAGCCTTTTGTCTTCTTAGTGCTAAGAACACGGTTGTTCCACTAAAATCCCCAAATTTCGACCCTCAAAAACCCTAGAATTTTCCCAATCAAATTCACCGTAAAGATGTCGACGGTGCCATCATCTTCTGCTTCTTCATCTTCGCAATTCACGTACTCGAACGATGGATCCTATTTTCTCATGCCATTTCATCTCCAACAACAACCACAACCTCAGCCGCAGCCCTACCCAACGATGCAATATCCCCCGCCCCCGCTTGCCGTGAAAGTCGTTGTTCCTCCTTCTGTCTATCCTGCTCCGGCCGTCGTCGCTGCTGTTTACACTTTGCCGCAGTACCAACAGGTAATTACATTGATTTCTTATTTCTATTCAGTTTCACTTTTGTACAAACACAATCATGTATACACATACAGTTGGTGTGTGGTGTAGCAGCTGGTGAGTCTTCATTCTTATTCAATTTGATTTTCTTTATCACAATTGCATAACAATTCTACTTTACACAAATATAAAATATTTATCTAAATGTACATAACTACGTATATGTTGTTAAATAATACTCTCCACGTTTCAAAAATATAGGATCATGTTTGAATTTTTAAATCCAACTTGAGATATTTTCAAATTAAAAAATAAGGTGGCTCATTTAACTTTTTAAAATAATAAATCTTATAATTCTTGTAATTAGTAGTACTATTTTCAATTTTGCTGTGAGTAAATGACCCACGCAATGATGGGTACAATGACCATTTTTATATTAGGTCATTACATATAGCAAAGCTATACTATTTTAGCTAGTTTACTATTTTTATAATTGTATTTTCTAAATCTAAATTAATTCGTATCAATTTTGAATTCAGTATTATTCCAAATTAACTTAAACAAGTCAACGTTGATCCTATTTCAACTTGTCTGAGTATATTGGACTCCAAGAATCGAACTTAGCATTTTGTTAGCATCTTAGCATAGAAAAAGAAGCAAGGACTGAGATAAATATATTCTTTGTTAGTTTTGCGTTGCATATTTTCACTTGAGTTTGTTTTAAAAAAAATTTAAAATCAGTTGATTGAATTTGTGTACGTTCAATTCCAGACATTGTTTCCATCTATGCATGAGTGTATGTGTGTTAGGTGTTTCAGATATTTTTCTTTTCGTGGGATTTAATGGGTTCTATTTGTTTGAAAATTAAAACTGCACTTGTTAAAAGGTTTACTTTTGGCCTGACATGAGTTTACTCATATATATAGGTATATATTTATATGTAGCAATTTAATTCGTTATTCCTATTCTCAAGATTTTTATAAGGGAATGTAAACTTACACAGTGTCAATGATATGCTAGTACCTATAGATCACACGTAACATATTGAGAGTTTAATCTTAATGAGTCTGTTTCAATGAATTTTGCATAGAATTATAGCATTATAAATTGGAGTGGATCTTTTTATTAATTATCGAACGAGATTAGTAAATAGATAAGTGATCTCAGTTAACAATCCATATGATTAAGTAATTGGAATTAAGATAATGACATTATTGTGATCCAACGGGGAAATTATAATCTTAAAGCTCTTTATTATCTGATAAATCATTCTCATTAGTTAGTTAGTTAGTTAGTTTAAATTCAATTTTAATTTTAAGTAGTTTATAATCCAAAGTTGCTAAAGTTTAATTAGAGTTAAATTAATATAAATTTAATAGTTTGCATAATTGTTATTACTTGTTCCTCGTGGGTTCGACATCCTTATTTCTACTATATTACTTGATTGACCGCGTATACTTGCGTGTGAATTCCATATATCTAAATCGGACAACAAGTTTTTGGCGCCGTTGCCGGGGAACGGTTTTAATAATTAGTTTATTATTAAGTTTTATTAGTTTAATTTTAATTTAAAAGTTTTAATCTTTTGTTTTACCTTTGCTTTTATCTGGCTTTCATCAGGTAGAGTTTGCCCATGCTTTTTGGAGGAAGTTGCTTTTAGTATTTTGTGTATGCACACGAGATCTAAAGGTCCGGAACTAGAGCCTTACAAAGACGACATAGAACGAAGGTTCCGTAGAATTCGCACTTATATTCGGACGACTCTAGAAAATCAAGAAAGAATGGCTGAGGAAGAACAGAAAACACTGCGGGAGTATGCTATGCCACAAGTGACGGAAATTCAATCTAGCATCACAAGGCCCGCCATCACAGCAGCAAATTTTGAGATCAAACCCGGAACTATTCAGATGATCCAAAACTCGGTTTAGTTTGGGGGTTTGCCGAATGATGACCCTAACGACCACATTGTCGGCTTCTTGGAGATATGTGACACATTTAAAAATAATGGGGTGACAGAGGATGCTATTAGACTGAGGCTATTCCCATTCACACTGAGAGACAAAGCCAAGAGCTGGTTACACTCCTTGCCTATAGGATCCATTACAACGTGGAATGATTTGGCACAAAAATTTCTTGCCAAATTCTTTCCACCAGCAAAGACGGCAAAGATACGGAACGATATCACTTCTTTCGTTCAGCACGACTCGGAGTCACTGTATGACGCTTGGGAGCGATTCAAAGATTTGCTACGGAGATGTCCACATCATGGAATTCCTAAGTGGTTGCAAGTCCAAACCTTCTACAATGGTCTATTCAGTCAGATTAGGACGAACATAGATGCAGCAGCTGGTGGAGCATTGATGGGAAAGAATATTGAAGAAGCATACAACCTACTTGAAAATATGGCAGCGAACAACTATCAATGGCCTACAGCTAGAACTCATCAGCCAAGAGCAGCAGGTATTTATGAGGTGGATGCCATGACAGCCTTGTCGGCACAAGTAACATCACAGCTTTCTGCCATGTTAAAGAAAATAGATGCTATGGGAACGCAGAAGAATCAGTTTGAGACAGTTTGTGCGATTTGTGCAGGAGAACACTCAACAGAACATTGTACTATTAATTCGGAGTCTGCGCAGTTTATTGGAAATCAAAACAGACAGCCGCAATATGGTAATAATGCAAATAATTACAATCCTGGATGGAGGAACCATCCGAATTTTGCATGGAGAAATAATCAGGCGCAAACTCAAACTCAAGCTCCAAGACATCCATACCCACCCGTAGTTCAGCAACAGCAACAACCCGATAAGCTATCACTAATGGAAGAAGTACTAGCGAAATTGACAAATCAATTTGACGTAACTTTGAAAAATCAAGCAGCTCAAATAAGGAATCTTGAAACTCAGCTTGGTCAGATCCATAGTTGACGCCGGGGCGGGATAGTGATTATCCTGCGGGCTAAGTTAATATAAATCTACAGGTAAAGATACAAGAGATTTACCAAAAGAACAAGAGGAGAAATTCTCAACTCGAATTCTTAGAAAAGTTTATATCAAAAATTCAACTCTCTTTTTCTATACCCACAAGCCGGGTATATATAACTGAATAAAAACTTGGGCACAAAGAAAGAAAATACAGAAAAGGACATATTAAAAAGGAAAATACTAAAAAAGGTAACTAACAGATTCTGTCAAATCTTTCTCTCTCCTGCCACGTAGCTAGTCCCCAATATCCGTCACTATCTTTCCTTAAACCTTAGTAACCAACTCACGTGCACTTACCATGTGACACCTAATGATTAATAGCTAGATTATATGCCCATAAATAAAATAAAAGGAAATAAAATAAAGAACTGAAATCGTCCCCGAAGGGACATCCTAACTGAAGTCGTTCCCGAAGAGACATCCTCGAAGAGTATTCCCGAAGATCATGAGTATTCCCGAAGATCATTCTCGGCCCTGACCTCAAGGTTAAGGAACCGACCCCAACTTACTTGCCCGAGGACATCGGCGCCTCTTTACCTTGTCCCGATCCGCTTTCTCCAGATACTGTAGGGCCATTAATGTGCTATCTGGCAGATCGGCATGATCAAGCTCAGATGCTCCTGCATCAGTCACCCCAGGTTGAAAAGAACTCGTCCTCGAGTTGTCATCAGTGTCGTCGGGTTCGTCAAAGCAGGGACTCAAATGTTTGACATTGAAGACATCCGAAGTCCGTAAATGGCTCGGAATGCGCAGACGATATGCATTATCATTGATCTTCTGTAAGATCTCACACGGGCCGATCTTTCGATCCTTAAGCTTATTGTACTCCCCAACAGGAAATCGTTCTCGGGTCAGAACAGCCCAAACAAAATCACCAACTTCAAAAAGTACCTGACGTCGGCGCTGATCAACCTTATCCTTGTAATTCGCATTATGCTCGATGATAGATAGACGGACTTGATCATGAATAGTTTGAAGGTGTTCGGCCATCCCATCTGCCTTCGGATGCACGCGTCCGATCCTGGGAATAGGTAATAAATCCAGAACTCCTGATGGATTTTGGCCATAAACTATCTCAAAAGGACTCAACCCTGTAGTTCTGTTCTTAGATCTGTTGTAAGCAAACTCGGCTTGAGCTAAAGCCAGATCCCATTGCTTTGGCTTTGTCCCTACCAGACATCTCAAAAGATTTCCCAGACTGCGGTTCACCACCTCGGTCTGACCATCGGTCTGAGGATGATAAGCACTACTGAAGTTCAACGTGGTTCCGAACTTTCCCCACAAACTTCTCCAGAAGTTACTGACGAACTTGGTATCCCGATCAGAGGTGATTGACTTTGGAATTCCATGTAATCGGACGATTTCTCGAAAATAAAGATTGGCAATTCGATCAGCATCCATGGTCTTTCGACACGCAATAAAGTGAGCCATTTTCGAGAATCGATCTACTACCACGAAGATAGAATCAACGGATCGCGGAGTTCGAGGCAGACCCAACACAAAATCCATGCTCACATCCATCCATGGAGCTTCTGGTACGGGTAAGGGAGTGTATAGACCTACGTTAGTGAGTACCCCCATTGACCTCTGACAGACATAACATCTTTCAACATGTCGAGTCACATCACCTGATAGCTTCGGCCAATAGTAGTTAGCCGAGACTAGGGCTAGTGTCTTATCTCTCCCGAAGTGACCCTCATTGTGAAGTTCACTAATTATCTGTTGTCTGAGCGAGCAATCTGGTACACAAAGTTGAAACCCCTTAAACAGATGACCATTGTGTAGGACGAAATCACATCGTTGACCTTCAGTCACTTCCCGAACTATCTTCCCGAAGGAAGGATCTCCTGTATACATATCAGGGAGGACTTCAAACCCAGTGATTGTGTTGCTTATAGTACTAAGGAGAACTGTTCGTCGACTGAGAGCATCGGCAACACGGTTTAGACTTCCTGCTTGATGCCGAAGTGTAAAGGTGAACTCCTGCAAGTATGCCACCCACTTGGCATGCCTTCGGCTCAGTTTATGTTGACCATTGATATACTTCAAAGCTTCATGGTCGGTAAAGAGAATAAACTCCCGCTGTATCAGGTAATGACGCCAATGTTTCAAGGACTGAACTAGGGCGTAGAACTCCAGATCATATGTAGAGTAATTCTTCTTCGATCCTGATAACTTTTCACTGAAGAATGCCACTGGCCGACCCACCTGACTTAATACTCCACCGATGTCGATCCCTGATGCATCACAGTTCACTTCGAATACGTTGTCAAAATCAGGGAGTGCTAACACTGGTGCTTCGGTCATCTTCTGCTTCACTAGTTGAAAACTGATTTCGGCTTCTTCCGACCAATGAAATTCCCTATCCTTAAGGCACTTTGTGATAGGTGCAATCAAGGTGCTGAAGTCCCTGATGAACCGTCGGTAAAAGGAAGCCAGACCATGGAAACTCCTGACATCATGGATATTCTTTGGGGTTGGCCATTCCCGAACGGCATCTACCTTCGATTGATCCGCATGCACACCCTCAGTTGATACAACAAAATCGAGAAAATTTACAGAAGTAGTGAAGTATGAACTCTTCTTCTGGTTGATGAACAAACACTCCTTTCTCAAAACTTCAAAGATAGCTCGGAGGTGTTCATGGTGGGCTTCTCGGTTCGGACTATAAATTAGAATATCATCAAAGTATACAACAACAAATTTACCCATGAATGGTCGTAATACTTGATGCATGAACCTCATAAATGTGCTCGGAGCATTGGATAACCCGAAGGGGGTAACCATCCATTCATATAACCCGTGTTGAGTTTTAAACGCTGTCTTCCACTCATCTCCTGGTCTGATCCTGATCTGATGGTAGCCACTTTTGAGGTCGATCTTGGAGAAGATATTGGCTCCTGACAGCTGATCCAACATCTCATCTAAACGTGGGATCGAAAATCGATACTTCACAGTAATCTTGTTGATGGCTCGGCTGTCTATACACATCCTCCACGAACCATCCTTCTTTGGTACCAACAAAGCTGGCACTGCACACAGACTCATACTTTCACGAATGTATCCTCTATCTAGTAACTCGACCACCTGTCTTTGTAGCTCTTCGGACTCCTTGGGGCTGAGTCTATAAGCTGGTCTGTTCGGTAGACTCGATCCTGGGATAAGATCGATCTGATGCTGGATGTCCCTCATCGGTGGTAACCCTGATGGAAGCTCTTCGGGCATAAGGTCAGCAAAGTCGGTTAACAACTCCTGAACGTCGGTTGGCACTTCGGTGTGGCTATCTGATGAACTGTTTTCACAAGGAATCAAGGCGTACACTACTCCTTGTCCGACCTCATGTAAGAACCTTTTCATGGATAACAAATTGAGATGATTACTTGACCGACCCGAACTTCCTTCTTCCCGACGTGGGGCTAACACAATCTTCTTTCCTTTGATGCTAAGGGAGTAAGTGTTCTTCCGACCATTATGAGTGACACTTCGGTCGTACTGCCAAGGTCGGCCTAACAGTATATGACATGCATCCATGGAAAGCACATCACACCAAGCATTGTCGAAGTACTTTTTGCCAATTGAAAATGAAACCAGACACTTCTTATCTACAGTTACCTCATTCCCTTTGTTGAGCCATGAAAGCTTGTATGGTTTTGGGTGTTGGTCCGTCTTCAGGCTTAATTTATGAACAGCCTCTTCGGACACCACATTTTCACAGCTTCCACTGTCAATGATCATCTTACAGACCTTGTCGGCTACGGTGCAAGTAGTGTGGAAGATATTGGTTCTCAATCAATCATCATCGGTATCACCCTTAGGGGTCAATAAGCTCTTCCTGATAACTAAGGTCTCTCGACCATCACCGTACAACACGTCATCCTCTTCATAGTCATCATATATAGGCTCGCCGAACTCCTCGGCTTCCTCTACCTCTTCCCCGATTAGAAGATTTTTGCCTTTCTGGTTAGCAAGTTTTCTGCACTCGGTTGCCCGATGTCCTAGTTCTCCGCATCTGAAGCACTTAATAGTAGATCCGACATTACCCTGTGGTTGGGTTGGTGCTGGACGTGCTTGTTGAGGTGGTGGGGTCGGTCTACTACTGGGGAGGCCCCTGGGCATCGGCCTTCTGCTCTGCTGTTGCTCGACCTCACGTGCTCGCTGGTAGGCTTCAGACACAGTCCATATTGAATGAAGGCTAAGCACATCCTGCAGAGATTGCTTCAACCCTCCTAAATACCTTGCCACCAACTGCTCCTCTATTTCAGATAGGTCATTACGAGCGATTAACTGGTAGAACTCCTCAGTGTATTCGTCTACTGACCTGACTCCTTGCTTTAATAGGTGCAAGCACTTGTACAGGGATTGAGTATAGCCGAAGGGGAGAAAGTGAGACTGCATCTTCTTCTTCATTTTTTCCCACTCAGTTATCTTGGATCTTCCCTGTCTTGCTCTTGACTTCTTCAACTGTTCCCACCAAGCAGATGCTCTGCCCTTTAGCTTGATGGCAATCAGTTTCACCTTCATAGCATCTGGAACCTCCTTATATTCGAAGATTCTCTCTACTTCATTCATCCAATCAATGAACCCTTCCGCTTGAAGCGTACCAGAGAACTCCGGTAGATCCACCTTGAAACCCAGATCCCGACGATAATCGTCTTGACCTCTTCGTTCCCAGAACTGGTTCCGGTTATGATAAGGATTATCAAAACTGGAATCAGCATCAGTATCAGCTACCTCAAACATAGGGTGTTGGACTTCCTCATCCGAAAACTGCCCATGACGACCCTGATAGTGGCGATTAAGGTGCGGAGCCTCCTCAGTCAGAACCCGCTCTCGACGACCTTGATCTCGCGTCGTTAGACGCTGGGTTAACTCTGCAACTTGTCTCTGTAAATCCTCAATCATCACTTCCTGAACGTTGCGATCACGGTGGGGAACTTCCTCAGTCGGAACCTGTCCACGTCTACCACGACCACAACTACCAGCCATTGAAACCGGTGAGTATTAACTTCCAGGTGAACGATGAGCTCTGATACCAACTGACGCCGGGGCGGGATAGTGATTATCCTGCGGGCTAAGTTAATATAAATCTACAGGTAAAGATACAAGAGATTTACCAAAAGAAACAAGAGGAGAAATTCTCAACTCGAATTCTTAGAAAAGTTTATATCAAAAATTCAACTCTCTTTTTCTATACCCACAAGCCGGGTATATATAACTGAATAAAAACTTGGGCACAAAGAAAGAAAATACAGAAAAGGACATATTAAAAAGGAAAATACTAAAAAAGGTAACTAACAGATTCTGTCAAATCTTTCTCTCTCCTGCCACGTAGCTGGTCCCCAATATCTGTCACTATCTTTCCTTAAACCTTAGTAACCAACTCACGTGCACTTACCATGTGACACCTAATGATTAATAGCTAGATTATATGCCCAGAAATAAAATAAAAGGAAATAAAATAAAGAACTGAAATCGTCCCCGAAGGGACATCCTAACTGAAGTCGTTCCCGAAGAGACATCCTCGAAGAGTATTCCCGAAGATCATGAGTATTCCCGAAGATCATTCTCGGCCCTGACCTCAAGGTTAAGGAACCGACCCCAACTTACTTGCCTGAGGACATCGGCGCCTCTTTACCTTGTCCCGATCCGCTTTCTCCAGATACTGTAGGGCCATTAATGTGCTATCTGGCAGATCGGCATGATCAAGCTCAGATGCTCCTGCATCAATGGTGCTATAAACAACCGACCTCAAGGATCTTTACCAAGTGATATTGAGAAGAATCCAAAAGGAGAGGGTAACGCACACTATAAGGCCATTACATTGAGAAGTGGGACAGAATTATCTGAAACAATCGGGAAGAAATTAAAATAGCCACAAGATGTCGAAGCAAGTGAGGATGCAGACTTAGCAAAGAAATCGGAGAAGCCCGTGGAAAAACCCGAAGGAGTCAAGCTGAACCCCTATGTTCCACCAGTGCCATTCCCTCAACGACTCAAAAAAGCAAAAGCAGACAAACAATTCTCAAAGTTTCTAGAGGTGTTCAAGAAACTTCAAATCAACATACCCTTTGCGGAAGCTCTAGAACAAATGCCAAACTATGTGAAATTCATGAAGGATATTTTGTCAAGAAAGAGGAAGTTGGAAGATTTTGAGACAGTCGCACTGACAGAGGAATGTAGTGCCATTCTATAGAATAAATTGCCGCCCAAATTAAGTGATCCAGGCAGTTTCACAATACCATGCACAATTGGTAACAAGTTCTTTGGGAAAGCTTTGTGTGATCTGGGGGCTAGTATCAATCTAATGCCATTGTCCATATATCAGCAGTTAGGCCTAAAGGAAGTGAAACCGACCAATGTTACTTTATAGCTGACAGACAGGTTATTGACACATCCACAAGGAATAGTGGAGGACATATTGGTGAAAGTAGATAAGTTCATCTTTCCGGCAGATTTCATAGTATTGGACTTCGAAGAGGACAAAGAAATTCCGATTATACTTGGGCGTCTATTTTTGGCTACGGGTAGAACTTTGATAGATGTGCAAAAAGGGGAGTTGACGATGAGGGTGCATGATCAAGAGGTCACTTTTAACGTTTTCAAAGCTATGAAATTCCCAAAGGAAGTCGAAGAGTGTTTCAGAATTGATTGGTTAGAGGTAGCAGTGGATGAAGTTTCTGAGGTTAATTGTAATGCGGATCCACTTGCAACGGCTTTAGTTAATCCTATAGCTGCAGATTTTTCAGCCCCACTTGAGTTTGTGCAGCTATTGAATGCATATACACCGCTCTTACAGACTGGTAAGCAATTTGAGCCTTTAAGTCATTCTGAGAAAGCAAAGACCCATGACAAGACATCTATAGAAGAACCACCCGTTTTGGAATTGAAACAGTTGCTAACCCATTTGAGGTATTCTTATTTGGGGAATTCTTCTACACTACCGGTGATTATTTCCGCTTCACTTGATGAGTTACAAGAGACAAAATTGCTAAGGGTATTGCGGGAATTCAAAACTGCCATTGGATGGACCATAGCAGACATCAAGGGAATTAGCCCATCACTATGTATGCACAAAATCCTGCTTGAGGAGGATGTCAAACCAGTTGTAGAGCAGCAACGACGACTAAACCCAATCATGAAGGAAGTCGTAAAGAAAGAGATTCTCAAGTGGTTGGATGCGGGTATAATCTATCCCATATTAGATAGTTCTTGGGTTAGTCCGGTGCAATGCGTACCAAAGAAAGGAGGCATGACAGTAGTAGCCAACGAAAATAACGAACTAATTCCAACAAGGACGGTGACGGGTTGGCGAGTCTGTATGGATTATCGAAAATTAAACAAGGTAACTCGCAAAGATCATTTTCCGTTGCCTTTTATTGATCAGATGTTAGATAGATTGGCGGGACATCCATTTTACTGTCTACTAGATGGCTATTCGGGCTACAATCAAATTGTCATAGCCCCCGAGGATCAAGCAAAAACGACATTCACGTGCCCGTATGGAACATTTGCCTTCCAGAGGATGTCTTTTGGGCTTTGCAATGCACCGTCGACATTTCAGAGATGTATGATGGCAATCTTCTCTGATATGGTAGAGCAGAATTTAGAAATCTTTATGGACGATTTTTCGGTCTTTGGTGATAGTTTTGATCTATGCTTAGCAAATCTGATTGCGGTTCTAAAGAGATGCGTAGAAATAAATTTGGGGCTTAATTGGGAGAAGTGTCACTTCATGGTGCAAGAAGGAATCATCTTGGGACATAAGGTGTCGGCTAATGGTATAGAAGTGGACAAGGCAAAGATTGAGACGATTGAAAATCTGCCACCACCAAATTCTGTGAAAGGAATTCGAAGTTTCTTGGGACACGCAGGATTTTATCGACGATTTATCAAGAATTTTCCAAGATTAGAAAGCCTTTGTGTGCATTACTTGAAAAAGATGTTCCTTTTAAGTTCACTACAGAGTGTCACGATGCATTTCAGAATTTAAAGACGAAGTTGATAACTGCACCAATAATAGTCGCACCAGATTGGATTTTACCGTTCGAGCTCATGTGTGATGCTAGCGACTACGCGGTTGGGGCAGTCTTGGGCCAGCGTAAGGAAAAGATATCTCATGCAATTTACTACGCTAGCAAAACTCTGACAGATGCACAACTAAATTACACCACAACAGAAAAGGAATTACTTGCAGTGGTATTTGCATTCGACAAATTCCGAGCCTATTTGATTGGGACAAAGGTGATCGTGTTTACAGACCACTCTGCAATAAAATATCTCATCTCTAAGAAGGATGCCAAACCAAGGTTGATCCGTTGGATTCTTCTACTTCAGGAATTTGATCTTGAGATTCGGGCTAGGAAGGGGTCCGAGAACCAAGTAGCAGACCATCTCTCACAACTGGAAAATTCACAGCAAGACCAAGGAGATCGGGTATTGATAAATGAGTCCTTTCCCGACGAGCAATTATTCTATATAGCAAAGGAAGCTCCTTGGTATGCGGATTACGTCAATTACATCGTCAATGGTGTACTTCCTTATGACCTGAGTTATTAGCAGAAAAAGAGGTTTCTACATGATGTCAATAAGTACCTTTGGGACGAACCCTTTCTTTTCCGACAATGTGCTGACCAGATAGTAAGACGATGTGTGGCTAGGGAGGAAGTCGAAGGCATTTTACAACATTGCCATTCATCTTTATATGGAGGTCACTATGGAGGTGATAGAACAGCTGCAAAGATTCTTCAATCGGGATTCTATTGGCCAACAATGTTCAAAGATGCTCACGAATTCGGAAAGAGGTGTGATCGTTGTCAACGGGTTGGAAACATATCAAATCGGCAAGAAATGCCATTGAATTCAATCTTGGAAGTGGAAATATTCGACGTATGGGGGATTGATTTCATGGGACCATTATCGTCATTCAATAACAAGTATATCTTAGTGGGAGTGGATTATGTCTCCAAATGGGTGGAAGCAGTGGCGTTACCTACTAATGATGCCAAGGTCATTCTAACTTTCTTACGCAAGAATATATTTACAAGATTTGGAACACCAAGGGCGATAATCAGTGATGGGGGGTCCCATTTCTGCAACAAATATTTTGCCGCTCATCTCACGAAGTATAGTGTACGGCATAAAGTTGCAACAGCATATCACCTGCAGACGAGTGGACAAGCCGAGATTACCAATAGAGAAGTCAAACGGATTTTGGAAAAAATAGTCAACCCGACCCGCAAAGACTGGTCCAGCAAGCTTGATGAGGCTCTTTGGGCATACCGAACTGCTTACAAAACTCCTATAGGCATGTCTCCATATAGACTCGTCTACGGAAAAGCATGCCATCTCCTAGTATAATTGGAGCACAGCGCATATTGGGCGATTAAGAAGCTCAATTTTGAATCACAGGCCGTAGGAGAAAGAAGGCTCTTGCAATTAAATGAATTGGATGAATTCAGGATGAATGCCTATGAAAATGCCAAAATGTACAAGGAAAAAGTCAAAAAGTGGCACGACAAGCGCATTGTTGAGTGGACATTCGAACCGGGCCAATCTGTGCTACTATTCAATTCAAAACTCAAGCTTTTCCCGAGCAAGTTGAAATCCAGATGGTCAGGACCGTTTACAATCACGAATGTCTTCCCATACGGAGCAATTGAAGTTATTGACCCTCGTTCTCATGAAACATTTAAGGTTAATGGGCAAAGACTAAAGCATTATTGGGGCAGCACCGTGGATCGTCAGCGAACCTCCGTAACCCTTTCCGAGCCAACTTAAGCAAAACAGGAGAAAGTCAGGCTGAAAGACTCTAAATCAAACGCTTGTTGGGAGGCAACCCAACCGTATTATCGCTTTAGAATTTGGTTTTTAATTTTTAGAATTTTTAAGTTAATTTAGTCAATTTTATAGGATTTATTAAATTTCTAGCTTAGGAAAATTTCTTATGATTAGCTCCACTAATTCTTGCGTATTTTTACATCCTTGCAGCTAAAGACGTTCATTATTGGAGCTTAGAAGTCAAAAAAATGCAGCAGTCAACAATTTGGCAGAATTCAGCACAGCGCCCCTACGAAAATATTAAGCTGAAGTATTGCGCCCCGGCGCAGTACTGCGCCCCGGCGAGACCAGATGGCGCCCCCAGCGAAAAGCTCTCAGCTTGATCGCGCCCCGGCGGAGAATATAGCTCCCCCGGCGAAAACCCCTCAGTTGAACTGCGCCCCGGTGGGATGTCAAGGCTAAATCAAGTCGCCCCGGCGCAACAGTCGAATTCCAATTTTTTAAAAAACCAATTCCCACGCCCGATCGGATTTAAATCCCTAAAACCCTAAACCCCCAAAAACATATCCTTCAAAAAACCAAACACTCTCATCTCTCTTTCTCTCGCAAACTCATCTCTCTTTCTCTCGCAAGCTCTCCGTCCACCCAACTTCACTCTCAAATCTTCCCCAGCTGACACCCAACTTCACTCTCAAACCTTCCTCGGTTGGCATTCCTCCCTCACGGTAATTCCATCCGGTTTTCTCCTCTCACAGGTCGACTTCACAAGTTAGGGTTTGGGGAACAATTCGGTGTAGTAGCATTCAAGCATCAAAGATAAGGTACAAAACATAGTAATCTACACGATATATTCTTCATTACATTACATGCTTTCAAATTAGTGGATGTATTTGGTACTGTGGTTATTTGTCTTAAGTTGCCCAGTGGTTTGTGTTGGCCACTGGAGGAGAATTGGTGGTTTGGTGGTAGTAAACAGAGCTAAGCATAAAGTATCAGTTAGTAAAACCAAAATAAGTGGGGGAAATTTAGTGCATATAACCTGTTTGCTAATTTGCCACAAAGGGGGATTTGATTTGATTTGCTTCCACATTGGTTTTGTACAATTATGCCTCCGAAACGACAGAGGGGAGAAGGATTTTCAGCTACACCTCAGCCATTTAATCGAAAGAAATTCATTAGTGTAGAGGCCGAGGATAAGTTTAATAATTTGTTAGCCGGACGGGCATTAATTGCAGAAAGGGGGTTGCGTCCGAATATATTAAAGGATGGGGAAATGCGGGCTATGCTAGTTGGACGTGGTTGGCAGGTGTTTACGGAACACCCGGATGCGGCAGTAACGGCCGTGGTCAAGGAATTCTACGTTAATGTGCTCGATACACCTGAGTGTTAAGTGATGGTTCGGGGTCAGGTGGTGTCGCTCAGCAGAGAAAGGATCAATGAATATCATAACTTGCGGGCCCCGGATGTTTGTCAGTTTGCTACAATGGGGAAGCCTGATTATGGACAAATTGTCCGCGACCTTTGTCGACCAGGCACGGAATGGAAAACTAACAAGTACACTGGCAAAATTTTGACATTTCCATTCAACGTCTTGAGTCGATATGGCAAGATTTGGTACGCCTTCTTGTGTGCCAAATTGATGCCGTGTACGCATGTGAGCGATGTCACAAGGGAGCGAGTTGTTCTTCTTTATGCCATTATAACAGGGTTATCTATTGATGTGGGAAGTGTAATTGTCTCCTCGATTAAAAAAACAATTGAAAGGTGCGACATCCGGAGGATTACCACACCCGTCTCTAATTATCGCGTTATGTCAACAGTCTAGTGTCAAGTGGGGGGTAGCTGAACTAGTACAGCCACCAACGACTCTCCTCGATCATAGCCTGATTGCTCGTTACAAAGTTTGGGAAGGGGGAGAGTCTCATCCACGCGGTTTAGGATTTATTATGGCTCCTCACTCGCCACCTCACGATGTTGATGCCCCTGATAGTCCCAAAAATGATGCAGCCGTGTCAGGTCCTAACCGAGCCGTACGACGGTTACAAAGGCGGACGGATATTCAGTTTGAGGAGGTGTTTCGACAGCATGAGCGCCTAGCAGAACGTCAAGATGCTATGCACGCGTATACATATACGTGCACTTCCGCTTTGGCCGCAATGTTATCCCAGTTAAATTCAAATGCTCCAGCTTTCTCAATTCCTGCCCCGCCAATGTTACCAGAATATCCGCCGAATGACTCAGACTCGGAGGACGAGGAAGACCACCCCGGCCATGATGCCTGATTTACTAGGGGAGTTCTCTTGTTCTTATTCATACTAATTTCTTTAAATATTTTACAATGAGGACATTGTTTGTTGTGAGTTTGGGGGTATACGGCATTCTGCATATTTGCATTGCATGTTCATATTTCGAGTTTTTGTTAGTTTTTCTTCGAGTTTTTTCTGTTAGTTTATGGCATATAGGTTAGGGTTGATCAAAAAAAAAATTAAAAATTAAAAATCACAAAAATATTTGCATATAGGATCATATATTATTGCATGTAGGAACACTTGAGCATTGAATTAATGTATGAAATTTAAGGATAGCCAATGATGAAATTGTGAGTCTTCATTTAATAATCTTAGCAAGATGGATTTAGATCATTAAAGTCGGAGTTTTTCATATTTTACTGATTTTGTTGAGCTTAATACCCTTGGTTCTTAATTGCACGTATTCAATGTATTAAGTTAGTTGAGTTTTGATTCAAACTTTGTGGATTTTGATGCTTGAGAAAGATTTAGATAACCTCTATCACTTGTTGGAACAAAAATTATATGAAGAAAATGGTAATCATTTGCTTCGATGTCTGTTTTATAGCAATGAGAAAAAAAAAGAATGAAAAGAAGAATAGACAGATATGAGCAACACTTAGCTAATCCATTTTCGTGGCCTCTATTACTCGAACAAGTAAGCCCTTAGGAGTGTCTCTACACTTAGTGCCCTAAAGCCATTTGGTTTGGGAGTCACTGGTGGAAAGTTCGCGACGTGGGTAATTTTGAAAAGCCTAAGGAAAATGGATATTGCACATGCTAAGTTAGTCATATACGAGATGGAGCGTAAGACGCACTCGTAAAATAAGGAAAAATAAAGAAAATGTAAAGACAAGTGTATAGAGATGGGGTAATAAAATTTTATATGTGTAACTATCTGTTTTGAGCACTGATATTCATGAGTTGTATTAGAATAATGGCTGGTTTGATATGTTGAATTCACACACACACGAAAGGGTTGAAGGTGAAATGAAATTTGTGATATGTCAGATTTTAGACTAAACGAGAATTTGAAGTTTGGCTAAGTTATTATTTAAGATCTTTGAGGCTTGATATTTATGGATTATGTTGATTTGTGCTCGAGACATTAGTTATAGTGCATTGCATTCATGTGGTTTAGATAGTTAGTAATTTTTATTTTATTAGTAGGGTTTTTGCTTGAGGACACGCAAAGTCTTGAGTTTGGGGGTATTTGATGAGTGTGTGTTATACCTACGAATTATGCACCTTTAGGCTTAATTATTTGTTATCTTTAAGTGCTTTTAGTTCTATTTTACTTGTTTTTATGATTAATTTGCAGAAAACGGCTTCGAGATGTCAAAATGGGAAAACAAGTTATCAGTGGCAATTTTGTAATTATGAACAGTACATGGCGCGGGGGCGCAGTGATATAGCATGAAGACTGTGCCGGGGCGCAGGTCGGCGAGTTCAGTTGGCCAAAACTGCGTCGACCAATCCGAGTCTGCGTTGGAAGTTAGATGTTGTAGTTGAGTTAAAGATGGATTCTAGGACTTCAAGGCAGCCATGAAGGGGAACGTAATAAAGGAGAGAAAAAAACAAGGATTAGAGACACACGATTCTGAGAGCCACTGGAAGGATTGGGAAGAGCAAGAACGAAGCAGTGAAGATTAAGGAAGCAAGAGAATTCAACAAAGTTTTCTCTAATTCATTTTCCTTTATCTTCTGAATTGTGATGATTTTCTTTATTAATTTGATTATGGTTTTTATGATGATGTGTAACTAAATTCTTCTTTAGGATTACAATGGAACCGTTGGTTGAACTTTAATTAATTTATCTTAGTTTCGATTATTTGATCAATTGTTGGATTGGTTGTTATATCTTGCATTAATTTATAATTGTATGATCAACAGTTATTTGATTTCTTAGATGGAATTGACAAAGAAAATCTAGGAATAGATCTGGGTATAATAACATGTGACTTTATTTGTTCTTCTTCGGAAGAGTATCATGATAGTATATAGGATGCGAATACCTATAGACCACACGTAACATATTGAGAGTTTAATCTTAATGAGTCTGTTTCAATGAATTTTGCATAGAATTATAGCATTATAAATTGGAGTTGATCTTTTTATTAATTATTGAACGAGATTAGTAAATAGATAAGTGATCTCAGTTAACAATCCATATGATTAAGTAATTGGAATTAAGATAATGACATTATTGTGATCCAACGGGGAAGTTGTAATCTTAAAACTCTTTATTATCTGATAAATCATTCTCATTAGTTAGTTAATTAGTTTAAATTCAATTTTAATTTTAAGTAGTTTATAATCCAAAGTTGCTAAAGTTTAATTAGAGTTAAATTAATATAAATTTAATAGTTAGCATAATTGTTATTACTTGTTCCTCGTGGGTTCGACATCCTTATTTCTACTATATTACTTGATTGACCGCGTATACTTGCGTGTGAATTCCATATATCTAAATCGGACAACACAAGCCCAGCAGCTATTTCAAATGGATGCTCATACAATCACTCCTGAAGCTTTGGAAAGTGTCAAAGCTGCACTTACAAGCAGTGAAATTGAGCACAAAGCAGAGACTAAAAAGGAAGCTATACCTCGTAAAGCGGCTGGTCAAGCTTGGGATGATCTTACTCTTACAGAATGGCCTGAAAGTATGTTTCATTTACCTGCATCCTGTTTTTGCTTGATCCACGATCATGTTAATCATTATAGTTTGTCTTAATCGCAGTCTTGTTCTATATAATGTTTTAAACAATCAAATGTTGCACATTTTAGGAAAGTATCTTGCTTAAGGTAGCAGCCTAGCAGGTGGCTGTAGTTATTACCTTATAATTTATTTATAAACACAACCATAAATTAGTGCATAAATTAATGATGTCCTCCTTTACCCAATATCCTGAATTGCGTATCAATAATAGGAGAATTAGATGCTGCAGGTATCAACTCATAAGTCATAAATCAGCCATTCAGCATGAGAGTATCCATATAATTATATAGTGCACCGAAGATTGGTTTTCGTATTTTCATGGCAATTACTTCATTGATATAGCGTCTCATTCATCCTAGTTCCAGCAATGTTTTCTTTTTTAGGACGGTTGGACCAATGCTTGCCGTTATCTTTTCAATATTTTTTTCTTTTATTTGGGCTTATGGGTTCTTGTTTTGGTCTATTTGTTTGTAGAGGGAAAATTGGCAGCGAGGGATGATAAGTAAGAGGAAGGAAGTTGTGGGAGAATGTGGTTGACTTGCTACTTCATTTTTTTGTGGACGAAGCTCTCATCTTTTATTAGTTGTGTTGTCTCCCTTTGAGTTTTTTGGGTTATTGCAGACCATTTGAGGCTATATTAGCTAGTTTGTACAACACTAGAGTGGGTAGCAGGGAAAGGAAGTGGTGACATGTAGCTTGCCTTATGCATCATAATATAATATGGTCTTTGTTATGGGGGTGCATCGAGAGTATCGAGCCGGAGGTCCCCAGGTGCGTTTTGATACTAAACCTTCTGGTTCCATGAGCCTAAGGGCTCTATTATACCTCTGGTGGATTAATGGGGTGAGCTTGAGGTTTGATAGAAGTTATATTTTGTGATCTGGGAACCTTTCATGAGTAGGGTGTGTATAACTTTTTGGGTCATTGAGTACAGTTTTTGTGCAGAAATCTAGTATCGTTGAGACACAGGTATAGAATTAGTGTTTTGGAGATCTGGTTTACCTTTTCTTGGGGAATAACTAGTAGTTCATTAGAGAGGTCTAATTTTTTTATTTTTTGTTGTTGTCTCAGCTGCTTTAATGGTTTTCTGTTTAGGTTTGCCCCTTCTAGCGAGTTTTCAATAAATTTTTACTTTAAGAAAGAAATAAAAGATTAAGTAGCATGATAGACACCATGGCACGTATGCGTGAGGTGAACACCTTCTAGATCATTTTCCAGCTAGTTGTAGGTGGATTACACCGACGACACTGCAACCTGTTGTGTATATGGTAACAAAAACCTTAGTACAATCGAAAATGTATGGTAGAAGACGCCACAAATAACTATGGATTGTTGTTTGATAAGTCAAGATAAACGCCACAAAATAAATCTGATAAGTTCAAATAGTACTTAAAGAACCCAAAGAAAGAATACTCTCACAAGTAATCTCAAAGAAATAATGTATTGAATTGAATCAATTAAGCCCATTAGCCATGAGTAAGGGTGAGCAAATCAATAAGGTACAAACGGTTTTTTACAGGAACCAGGCATACCAAACCGGACGGTTCGGTAAATTTAGCAATTGGTACGGTATTGGTAAAAAAATTCGGGTAAAAATCGGTTAAATAGGATAGGTACGGTATTTGGTTTTTAGCATTTGGTATGTGCCGGACCGGATCGGAATATACCATTTACCTTTTATATATTTATATTATATATATTTTGTTAGCATATATATAATATATTAGCTCCCAAGTCCCCTTTTTGTTCTTTTCTTAAAAAATCTCTCAATCTCTCTCATCCTCTCCTCTTCGCATCATAAACTCTTCTTCCCGGACTCCCACTCAGCCACTCCATCATCCATCTCATAGATCTTGCCTCTCCATGACTCCACATCATATATCTTATAGTAATTGCACGTGGGGATTTCCTGCACCAAATCACCACTCTGATTTATCCTGTCGATTCACCGCGGAGCGGCCGTCACCGTGGTGGTGCTCGATTATAGCAGTCTCGTTTAATCGATTGGGGTTGTGATTGCTACCTAGCTATGTGTAGCTTCTTAAAAATATTCTCCATCGTTGTTTCCATAGACCACAGCTTCCATAGTTCAACCTCTCCCTAGATTTTCTCTCTCTATATCTACCACCTCCCTCATGGTGTTGAACAAAATCAACAGATAAGGCTTTGTTTGGATGCATAGATATTACAAGGAGTTGAGGCTTTGGTATAAAACAGGTGTTTACCAGTACCGTCCTGGCACTGTACTGGACCACTGATACGGGAAACCGGCTTGATAGGTACCGATTTCGGTATCCTATTTTGAACAAAGTCGGTAATCAATACAGGACGGTAAATTACCGATGAACACCCCTAGCCATGAGGCCTATTTATACTAATACAAAGAATATTGTAGAATCCCTAATATTGTTGCCCTAAAAGAATACTCTAGAATTACAATAAAAATAAATAAAACTCCTCCTAGAATCTTGTTAAACTTGCCTAAAATAAAAAGAAACTAAATCATTGGCATGCAAGCCTTACAAAAATCAGCATTATTCTAAATAAGATACTTCTAGAATTTCCAGCTAAATAAGATAACTAAATCAATTTCAATTAGCTTAAATAAGGAAACAAACCATCAAGTGATCCTCTCTCTTAAGTGTCGTAATTGAGCTGTCCTTATTGAGCCTTGAACTGCTGAATATGGACTGCTATTTTAGTCCTTGTTAAAGCTGCCGATTAAAAGCCTAAATTGGCGAGTTGGCCTGCCCAAATTGAAGCCGAAATGGACCTGCTATTGTGCTGAACAGAAGCTGCTAGTTGGGATACAATTATGCTGCTGAACTGGTGGCGTGGCTTGGGGCTGCTACATACCTAGCTGAAACACTAAACTTTGGGCCGCAACAAGAGGTTTTATTCCTGCCGAAATAGGCTCCAAGCTGCTGTCCATGTTGCTGCCAAATTGGACAGTTTCTAGGCTACTGGAATTTGTGCATTGGAACAAGCTGCCGCATCTGGCTCTCTAGCTGCCGAGTCCCTTGCACTATGGGTTGCCGGATTAGTCCTGTTTTGGCCCCTTAAACTCCTGCCGAGCTTAGCCTTTAAGCTGCAGAAAGTCGGCTGCTGTTTTGGGCCGAGTTGGGCTTGAATCAAGTTGCCAAACTGCTGGTTTTAAGTTCCTTGCTTGGTTCAGCCTCAGTTTTGGTTGGATCAGCCTTAACATGCTTATCCTCATTATCCTTGCTAACTTAAAGAGGATCAATTGGAACTTGAATGAGAATATAATCAACCTTGTTATCTTGATCCTCAATAACCATAACCTTACCTAAATCCTTATTAACCGTAGCCTCATCTAGGATCATATCATTCCCCTCCTCTTAAAGAGGATTTGTCCTCAAATCCAATTGGTAGACATTATAGTTGACGCTCTCAATTCCCTGCTGCACTTTAGCATTTTGTTGTACTTGCATACGTGCAAACTACTTGTCTAATATGTCTAACCCCTGACGAAGCTCCTCCATATCCTCCATAAACATACGTGCTTCCATATCATTGATGTACAACTTTGGATGCTTGTTGGCAGGTTTTGACCAACGGTGTATGGACTTTACTATCGGTGGTAGGCAATTTGTATGGTCACGGGTGGGGGAATCAAAAGGAATATGAGTTGTACGCTTTGGCTTACAAAAGTTGTGGTTGAAACCAGGTGGATAGTGGAAATCAAAAGACAACATAGTGGATAAAATTGGCAACCAAAACTTACGGATAGAAAATTGAGGAAATTTTCCACGTAACTCACGGATTTCAAGGTTTTAAAACTCACAGTAGGAAAACTAAAGGGCAAATTTTTTTTATATAATCAAACAAGAAAAATAAAAGGATTGATAACCTGCTAGATAACCTGAAACTGATACCAAATAATAGACACCACGGCACGTATGCGTGAGGTGAACGCTGCCCATATCGTTTTCCACAAGTTGTAGATAAATTACATCGGTGACATCGCGACTCGTTGCTTATATGGAAATAAGAACCTTGGTACAATAGATGTATAGTAGAAGACGCCGCAAACAACTATGGATTGTTGTTTGATAAGTCAAGATGAACGCTACGAAATAAATCTGATAAGTTCAAGTAGTTCTTAAAGAACCCAATGAAAGAATACTCTCACAAGTAATCTCAAAGAAAAAATATATTTAATTGAATATATTAAAACCCATCAGCCATGAGGCCTATTTGCACTAATACAGAGAATATTCTAGAATCCCTAATATTGTTGCCCTACTGTTGCCCTAATAAAACCCTAAAAGAATACTCTAGAATTACAATCAAAACAAATAAACTCCTCCTAGAATATTGCTAAACTTACCTAAAATAAAAGGAAACTAAATCATTGTCATGCAAGCCTTACAAAAATCAGCATTATTCTAAATAAGATACTTCTAGAATTTCCAGCTAAATAAGATAACTAAATCAATTGCAATTAGCTTAAATAAACAAATTATCAAGTAATCCTCTCTTTTAATTGCCGTGATTGAGCTGTCCTTCTTGAGCCTTGAACTGCTCTTTTGTTCCTTGCTAAAGCTGCCGTTTAAAAGCCTAAATTGGCGAGTTGGGCTACCCAATTTTAAGCCGAAATGGACCTGCTGTTGTGCTGAACAGAAGCTGCGAGTTGGGCTACAGTTATGATGCTGAACTGGTCCATGGTTGCCATGGCTTGGGGCTGCTACATACCCAGTTGGAACACTAAACTTTGGGCCACAACAAGAGGTTTTATTCGTGCTGAAATGGGCTCCAAGCTGTTGTCAATGTTGCTGTTGAATTGAACAGTTTCTAGGCTGCTGGAATATTTGCATTGGGCTTGTAACAAGCTGCCGCACCTGGCCCTCTACCTGCCGAGCTTCCCTTGCACTATGGGCTGCCGCATTAGTCCTGATTTGGCCCCTTAAACTCCTGCCGAGCTTAGCCTTTAAGCTGCCGAAAGTCAGCTGCTGTTTTGGGCTGAGTTGGGCTTGAATCAAGTTGCCAAACTGCTGGGTTTTAAGTTCCTTGCTTGGTTCAGCCTCAGTTTTGGTTGGATCAGCCTTAACATGCTTATCCTCATTATCCTTGCTAACTTGAAGAGGATCAATTGGAACTTGAATGAGAATATAATCAACCTTGTTATCTTGGTCCTCAATAACCATAACCTTGCCCAAATCCTTATTAATTGTAGGCTCAGTTAGGATCATATCACAGAAGGTAGTGAATCAATGGTGCAATGGTAGGACGTTTGATTCATATTAGAAGGTTGTGTTGATTCACTTAGGGTCAATGCCCATCATCTTTTTGTTAATTTTCCAATTTTTTCATTAAAAAAGAATAAGAGTTCGTAAGCATTTCTCTTTACTATCAGTCCAATTAGAAAAATTATAGTCTTCTCTCCTACATTGCAATTTCTGCAAAAGCTGAACAATAACGGTCCCACCAAAACTGAACCTAAAATTGACCAAAATCCCAGTATCCATGAACCCGGCAAGGCCTTGATAGACTCCCAAAACGAACCAGCACCGGAACCAGCTGATGCAAATTATGATTTCAAGCACCCTGAGCCACGTATGCGTTACATGCCTTCAATTTATGATGTGTCAACTTCAATTTAACCAAATTGGAATAAATAAAGAATATGATAAAAATCTGAAAGAACGATCTCCGTAGTGGAAAAAAAGTGCAAGACAGCAAGAGTTCATGGTAGTAATTCGTATTTATACCTTTTTGGTGTTACCATGTTTTTCAGGTAATTATTCTTATGATACCAATTTTCCAATTTGTTGTCATTGTTGCTACGTGTCTTCTAGATTCCTTGTACTTAGTCTTATTTTTGCGGCAATTTTGCTTTGCAAATGATTTTCACCTATTTTTGCGAAGATCTAGGAAATGAGGTGAATGATGACGTTCTTTCAAAAGCGTTCTCACGACTGCCCCCCGTTTAACATGGCAAGGGTAAGTTCCCATGTAATCTTTTTAAATTATATTTTTGAGCTGCTTAAGATATGTGCTGCTTGGTGTATATAAGCTGTTTGCATGTCCTCTTCATATGTTTTTTTGAAGCGTGTGTTTAGCTCTTTCATTATGTCTATATGTTAAGGTAAAAGTCTCTTTATGTCTACTTAGTGGGTTGATATTAGATAATGCTTATTATTTGTATATAAGAGCCAAGATACTTTTGAATAAACACCTAACTAAATGCAATACTTCATTATAGATATTTTAGTAGCCTACCGAGCATGACTATTGGGAGATTATGTCTGTGGAAGAGGTTAGTAGAAGGCATAAAGTTGGCTTTGGGATCATTTTCATGGTTATTTAGCTAGTAGAAGCAGTGGTGTAGAGTGTTATTAGTGAAGCCTAATCTAACTTTAATTTAGATATGATTGTAAAGATATGCAAAAGGCAATTGGGTAGAATAATCTACCTGATATAATAAAAATATAATTACTATCCACTGAATTATGTCCAAGGAACATTATATAATAGTTAATAGTAATTGATGTATTATCTTGATAGAAAAAAACGTGTCCTCAAATTTTCTTGGACCTCTATGCAAATAAATATTTGAAACCAACTTTTCCGGCGCGCAACCAACTTTTCCGGAATTTTACCAAAATGCCACTGGTCTTTGCTGATTTTGCAATTTTGCCCCCAAACTTTGATTTTCCTACAAAAATAAATATAAAGTAATTAAAAATAAATAAAAATAATATAAAAATACTAAAAATCCTAAAAACACATAATAATAAATATAACACCTAAAACCCTAAAAATAAATAAAAACACATAAATAAAAAGAAATATAAAAATACTATAAAATTATCTAAATTAACATAAATTAACTAAAACCCTATAAAACCTATTAAAACCAAAATAAACTAAATAATTAAACATTTAAGCACACAATAAATATAAAAACTAAATATTATGGCATAAAAATATCATATAATTTAACCCTATCAATATAGAAGTATGAACAATGCTCCTTTTTCTTCTCCTTCTAACCGGCTGGTTTCTTCTTCTCTTCTATGAGTGCTCTTTTTTTCTTTTCTTTTTTCTTATCAATAGGCGGGTAAGGTTCTGAAATGTGGGGAGGAGCTGAGCATATAAGTGGAACCATTCCACTCTTCCCCAGCCCTTTACCCACTCCTAATCCCAGCCTATTATGCCCCCTAGACCTACTCTACAGCAGACCCTATAATATCTCATGGCTGAATTTTTGAGCAGCCAACTGCCACCAGCCGCCCCTGCCTTGCCCTGCCCTGCCGAAGTCACGTCCTCCTGCTACCCCTGGTCTGTCAAAGCAGCCCCCATACCTCACTCCTATGTCATGAACGATACTCTCAGGTTAGCTCCTCGGTTCAACCGAATATGGTCCCAATTTAAGTGTCACCTTGGTTAATTGGATAAGCATAAGGGGCTGCTAAAGGTTTGGGCTGGAGCATCACTTCTTCACCCTCATGGGTTGCCGAAATTGGGCTAATCCAATAAAGAAATCAGGATGCTTAGATTAAGTTGTAATAAAATCATAACTTGGGTTGGTTTTGTAAATACCAAATGGGATTAATTTACCAATTAAAAATACACCCATATCTAATTATCCCATAATGCATAACCCAAAATGTTAATTAATTATTTTGGGTCCCAAACATAATTATAGAGTATTATTACAACATATTAATTAAATTTATTATCTAATCAATTAATATATTTACCTAGCCTATCTAATCAATTAATATATTTACCTAGCCTTTAAAGGCCCATACACAAGCTATTAATTAAATAACCCGACTGAATCACATCCCATGTAATTAATTTTAAAATATATTAATTTGCACGGCTTCCCTTTTTTTCCTAACCATTTGGTAAATAAATATACATCTATAGATATATATTTATTTCCCTTTATTTCTTAATTTATTAATTAAGTTAATTACTTAATTAATTTCAAACTTAACCTAGCCCTCATGGCCCATATTCAAGTCATTTAAATTAAATAACTTAAATGTAATCCATACCACATAAATCCCATGTCCTTACCTTTGTTCCTCATTTAATTAATTAATGAAATTAATTAAGTCACAAATTAATTACCTCTTTGAACGCACATACACAGACTTATCATGCAACATTTCCAATTTAAGCCATGTTAGCTTTCCTTTTCATATTTAATTTAAATATGAATTTATAATTATGCATCTTCATACCATCTTAGCATTTAACAACAATTCCACGAAATTTCAAAAATTACACATAACCATATCTTCTTAGAGCCTTTTTATATTAAAAGTCTCTCTTTACAATTTTCTATAAGTTCTTTATGACACATAGATTAAATAATAAGAAAATTAAATCATATCTACACATTTCACATCTCTAAACTAGGTTAAATCTCTAACCTTTATTTAATCTTTTTTTCTTTTATTTAAAAGAAATATTGACAATATTCGGGATATCACACTTACTTTCTTTGCTTTCATTAATTTCTCATTTGGGAGGACTTCTTGTCCTACACTTGCATTGTTATTCATTTCTCTCATATTTAATGAAATAAACCGTGTATTTAGTGGTCACAGGCTCACAGCTTTATTTACTTGTCTGAATGTGCATGCTTGTACTATGTCTATTGTGTTTATATTCTATATATGGAATTGGTCGCTGTCTTCATTATTTGATATTGTGTTGTTTCATTGTTATATCCTTGTAGGTCATTACTTGATAATGTTTCATGTTTTTTGATCTCTGGTTGTTAGGGATAAGAGTACTGGCAAAACTAAGGGCAATGGATTTGTTAGTTTTGTGAACCCTTCATATATTGCTGGCATACTTAAAGAAATGAATGGTAATTAAAATTATTAATTACTTATAGGCTCTCTTGCAAGATCCTTTGTTGTAGGAAAAAGATGGAAGAAAGAATAAAGGGGATTCAAAGGAGATAAAAGAGGCTAAAAGCCACAAGCACAAGGCTTAAAATTCAATAATTCAATCATTCTATAATTAATAATAATGATAGATTAAAACTGTTTATATAGAAATAGGAAAAAACCCTAATACATAAAGGCTAAGTAAAATATTAAGTAACCTAATTAAATAAGAAAATAAAATCCTAGTGATTGTATTACCTTAAATAATTAAATACTCTAGAATTCTACTAATATAATTAAATATAGCCTAATATTATCTAATAAATAAATTAATTACATTGAAATCATCCATAAATAATAGTATATAATAATAACCCAATAATATTTAAAAAAAAATTCCCATCATCATCATCCTTATACTTCCATACTTTTGGTACACCATGCACAATTTTTATGTAACACAATATATGTCTGTTTAACAAAAAAGATGTTTTACTTTGGTGATAAATTTCTGTTTTAAACTATTGTGCCGCAATAACTAGTTTCTATAAATATCACATACATTTTTATTGAATGTGACAGCTTATTCCTTGAGTAATATACTCCTAATTTAAATGTGTCCCCGTTTGGTTTTCACGTAGTTTTAAAGATGTTGACTTCCAAGAATGACTTCAACCCATATTTTCATTTTCTTGATACCCATATGTTAATGTTAAGTACACCTTAGAAACTAAGGCAAGAAGGTTTTAGAAACTAAGGTGACAAGGTTTTGGGACATCAAAAACAGGAAGAAAGGATGTCTATATCAAGATAGGAGTAATATCTAAAATAGTGGGAAAACTAGTTTTTGTCCTTGTATTACAAAAAAGAAGGTTTATCAGAAGACAATTGAAATTTTTTCTTTGAAACTTGGTTTCAGGTAAGTATGTTGGAAATCGACCAATCAAACTACGCAAGAATGATTGGGGAGAAATAATTGATACTGGCATTGGAAAGAAAAAAAGGTACATTTTATTTCTGCACCGCATGGCTTTTAAATTTTATTTATTGGCTGTGTGTATATCTACTGACTACGGTGTTGGTTCTTGGCCCCTTTGGCAGAATCACAATCACAGAAAATCAAAGCTTTCAAAGAAGAGCGTGTTGCACAAATGAGCATCAAAACGAAATTATGGCACCCTAGTAAGTGGATATTAATAGATACTTGGGAGCTTCGCATTGTTCCGTTTTCTATTTTGCTTTGTGTTTCTAATTCCTTCTGGTAGAAAGCATGCAAAGAGGCATTTGAAGTTTAGATGGACCGTAAGAGTTAGCTCAATTGGTAAATACGTACAAGGAAAACTCTTGAGGTTGCTAGTTTGAGTCATATTGAGGCTAGACCTCGAGTATTTACTATTGAATCCCCTATATCGGCATGGAAATCTTGCGTTTGACTAGATTGTTGAGTGAGGACAAAGTCCCATAATAACCAAAAAGAAAAAGAAAAAGAAAAAGAAAATTAATATGGTGGAACACATTACCTCAATTTTGAATTTTGATATTATATTGAAAAACTTTGAGCTTTACTTAAAGAAAAATAATAGAATGGTGAACACGTTGAGAATATAAGCATAGAACTAAATGTTTAGGCAAATAATAGGAGAACAATTGGATCATAAGAAATATGCCTAGAATAAGGAATCAAAGTCTTTACAATACAATACAATGTTAAGGGCTAATTTAATAATCTGGGATCTTAAGAGAACAAAATGACTTTGTGCCACTAAGGGACCAATTACCCCTGTACCATACATTCCTCGAGTAAAATGCAAATGTGACACTTGAACTTTATGTATTTTTGGGTATTGAGCCCCTTTCTATTAGTCAACGCGAAATGAACCCCTTTCAATAAAAAAAAATTGGATATTGAACCTTTAGATGCCACTCGTGCGTTGACATGCCTGCGTGGCACCGTTGATGTGTACTTAAACCCAGTTGTGCCCAAAAAAGATATTGCTCCCAGGATTTGATCCCAAAACCTTGTGTTTGAGGTTTTGGTCATGAGACCACCCGAGACCACGAGCCTAGTTACTTAGATTATCCAAAAAATAAATTATATACTAAATCAACTTCCTGAATTCTTTAATTGCAAGACAAATTCAATTATTAATATTAGAAATCAAGATACAAAAAAAAAAAAGAGAAAAAATAAACATAGAAATTAAAATATAAAGAACCATAAAAATAAAAATTAAAACTAATCCAATTATGTTATTATTTGATGACAAAATCGCTACAAAACTCCATAATTTGAACTAAATTTTAGATCTGAAGCCAATAATAAATCTAAAGAACAATGGACAAATTTTAAATCTAAATCCAATAGACAACAATAACACACATACCAATCACGAAGAATACACACATCATATTTAAATTTGAACTAAATTTTAGATATGAAGCCAATAATATCACAAAATCCATTCAATCTGAGTGAAATTTACAAAGGCCACATATAGAGAGTATGAATCGGTGAAATTGTTTGATGAATATGTGAATTTGTTTAATGAATACGTGATATTGCTTAATGAATTGGGAGTTACATAAGTGAATTTCTTGATGAATCCATGAAATTGCTTTGAAATTTCATAATTCTCTCTCATCGCCAAATTTTGAGTCAATCGATAAACCCCATAGATCAAAGTAATGTCCGGTAATATTACAGTGAGTATTTGGAAAATAATGACCGAAAGTGAGTTGTAATTAAGGCCTTCACGGAGATCTACGATTCTGGGGTCAATTAATTTGGTGAAAAAAGAGGGAAAGTGCTCGAAATAAGTGAAGAACGGTGGGTAATTGAGAGTCTATGGACTGCTTTCGTCGGAGTACCAGTGGGGAAAAGAGAGGGAGTGGGTGAGGCCTAACCAGTGGCGATGGACCTCAAAATCTGTGCTGCGGTAGGAAGGGATAGGAGGAGATTGGAGAAGGCGGCGAGGAGAGATAAAAAGATGAGTTCTTTGAGATTGTTAACGGTGGATTTTGGGGTCTTGTGGTGGGTTTGGGTTGCTTGGTGCTTCTGGGTGAGAGAGAATTATGATCTGGGTATTGGGGGAAATCAATTGATTTAGTATATAATTTATTTTTTGGGTAATCTACGTAGTTAGGCCCGTGGTGCTTAGGTGGTCTTATGGCCAAAAGCTTAAACATGAGGTTTTGAGATCAAATCTTGGTCAACGAACATGTGGCACCTGAGGGTTCAATATCCAAATTTCTTGCTAGAAAGGGACTTATTTAACGTTGACTAATAGAAAGGGGCTCAATACCCAAAAATACCTAAAGTTCAGGTACCACATTTGCATTTTACTCCAATTTCTTCCTTAAAATTTATTTCTTAAACTAAAATTTCCTTCACCTAATCCCAAAAATTGATAGCAAACCGAAAATCCTTTATTGGGTTTATTATGTGGTGGTGGTTTGCTGGTTAAGCTATTGTCCATGGTTCAAAATTGTGGTAGCGACATGTTTTGGAAAATCATTTTTTTACTCGGTATAGGTTTAGGGCGATACGTACCATTAGCTAGTTAGGAGCTTCAAAAAAAATATTAAAATACTAAAAACAAGAGGGATATCAGGGAAGGAGCACATGATTGATGGTAATAGTTGTTCGACAGTAGGGTGGATTGATGGTACTGATCACATTATGGCACACAGTTCTTTTGACCTAGTTTTGCAAATGGATAATGACAAATTCTTGGCAAATCTATGTTCCTGTGATTGCTTGTATGTGCATTTTGTGTGAACTAGCATTTCACCTTTTTATTTTTATTTTTCTGTTTGTTGGTCTTATTTTTCAGTTCTTTATGATGTTGTTCTTTATACTATTCTATCTAATTTACTCAACATTTTTGTCAATCTTGTTCTGCAGGCTCCGACTTTTATTTGTCCAACCTTATCGGTTGATATGCACCATTAGATGGCAAGAGAATAACATCCAACTTCTGCTTTGATCCGAGTCTCACATTCCCTCTCTTCAAGATCCTCAAATCCATGTATATAAGTTGTAACGTTCAAAGATATTTAGAATATCGAACGTTGTCTTCTAGCATGATAAAATGATAGAGCATCAAATAATCAATATACGTTTGTTGTGCACACGCAAGATTTATATCGATTATTTGAGATGTTTTATTACATTTGATGCTTATAAGGAATTGAACATTACCGTTTTGTTGTGCTCACACAAGGACAATATTTTTCTCTTTACTATATGAAAGTGCTAGGTTGAATTTAACTTAGATAATTTTGATTTGGATGTGTGCACACATGATCATAATAATCTAAGAGGCAAAATAAAGAAGTTACATATTGATATAATTGACAAAAGTTGTCTACTTATTTATTTATATATAGTTTATTGTGCACACACAATGTTATATACATTTGAAATATGATCCTTATTTTCACTGGCAAGTCTTTAATTAGATTTGCCGAACTATATAAGGAGGGTAATATAGTTTGATGAAAATAGTGTGAGACACCATTTTAAATAAAGACCTAATTAACTTGGTGATTAATAAAATTAATGCATGTTAATGCTGTTATTAATTCACTTAAAGAATATTACTATGTTTAATTCACTAACACTATATAGCATATTGAATGCTAATAATTTATTCAAACCTAATTGTTCAAATTGGTTAAAGAAATTTAAGAATAGTTTTCAATGCTAAAAAATTAGCAAATGTCCTTAATTTGTTTATCACTACAAATGTTGCAGACAATGTCTCTGAGGAAGATATTGTTACTTATTAAGTGGAAAGATTATGCACATGTGGTTTAATGCATCATACTCGCATCCATAAGTATCGAGTTAAGCGTCAACACTAGAAAATAGATGCACCTACTATATTGTTGTACCTTCATGAGTTGTATGGTGAGCAAAGTAGTTGATTTTATATGTGTCCAGGACTAGTGTTTAAATAAGAACCGAATATGTACATTGTTTCTTATGATTAGATAACATACATGCGAAAATGAATATACATACACACATCCTTGTTTTCATTGCAACATTTTGACGGATCACAATTGGTCAATAAACCTGGTTTAATGTTTTATCAAATGAAAATCTTCCTTGCATGGTGCCTTTTTTTATTTTTATTTTTAAGGGTGTGGAAGAAGGGTGGTTTTGTTTTTATATATTCCAGGAGACGAAAATCAGACGTTACAAAGGATCCCATTAGCATCAAACTAACCTTCTTCATTCTCAGCATTAACCTGCTTCTCCTAACCTTGATCTTTCTCCCGAATTCTTATTCTTCACATTCCAAGTCTAATTTATAAGCAATTTTTAGTAGAAAGAGCATCAACTAGTAGCGAGAGTCCAGAAATCAGAGTACTTGGGTAACGCAGGTTATCCGCAGAGCCAACCTGTAATGTCCTAGAATTTCCACATTTTTATTAATTAAAATATTAATTTAATTTCCAACGAGTTAGTTTTATGAGATTATTTAAATCTTTTTATGTGATTAATTAATTGTGTGATTAAATAATTATGTAATTAATTACTAAAATTAATTAAAGGGGGTCACTAATATGTTATTAAATTAGTGAACAAACCCTAAAGTTTTAATATCAAAATAATTGATAAGTTTCCTATTAATTAAATATTCAATTAAATTGAATATAATGAGTGAATTAAATATAATAAATTAATTAATATGATTATTAATTAATGTAAATAATGTGAAATATTAATAATAATATTTATTAGTCCATTTAGTAATTTAATACTAATGGGTTAGAATATTTAATTATTTATTCAATTTAATTATTTATTTAATCATGGATTGAATAATTAATGTTTAAATTATTAAATTAGCCCAACATGGGTCAATTAGTAGCCCAAATGTAGAATAATAAAATTTGACAATTTAGTAGCCCAAACAATTTAATAGAAGCCCAATTGGTATTTTAAATTAAAGCCCAATGATTGGCCCACTTGAAAAATACTTAATTAAACTATTATTTATTTAAAAGGTAAATGTGACAATGAAATTGGGACTAAGGAAAAGAGGATCAGCCGACCAAGCATGCTTGAAGGAGAGAGAAAATGAATTTTTGTTTTATTTTCTTTTATTTTTCATTTAATTAAAGGTTGCTTGTTTTGATTTTTGGGAAAGTCTTTTCCCACAAAATCCTCACCAACTTAGTATGGGCTAGCTTCCTTGTGTAAGTTTCATTGTTATCTCATGATGGCAATTTTCATAGATATAGATTTTATATCTCTCCAAATTGTAAGTATACTTACAATTTAGGAGTTTGTATTGGTCATTTCTTTTTCTTCCATTTTGCAAGCTAGAGAGCATTTGAGAGTGAGAAAATAGTGAGAGCAAAAATACTAAGAGAAGAGGAGGAGTCTTGGTTCATGTCATCTTCCTTAATCACCTATTTTGGAAGAAAAAGGAAGATAGTCATTAAATCAAGGTAATGGTTATTTTAAATAAAGTTTTGTTTTTAAATTAAATAAATCATCATGTTAGTATAAATATGTTAATATGGTTATTAATGTGTAGTTGTAATATTTATGCCATGCTTGAGTTTATTATGTTTGATTTGTATTTTGGTATATTTATATGCTAAAATATGTATTTAATAGTGTATAATCAAGTCTTGAAATATATGACCAAAAATATTTTTGTAAAACTTAGATTTGATGTTCTAATATTATAGAACATTAAATCATGAGAAAAACAAAGTTTGAATCACTCAAAATGGAGTTATACACAAAAAGTTATGATTTGTGGTAGTTTATGTGATGTAAAAATTTTTATAAAAAAAATAATGATATTAAATCATGAAAAATTAATTTTTCATGTTATAAATTAATATAAGGTGATTGGTAATTTTTTTGGATTTTTATTCAAGAGTTAAAGATTTATTGAAGGTATAATTTTAATTAAAGTGTGTATAGCCGGAACTGTTCACATTCTGCTTGGAAGAAAATTTTTAACACTGGCCGCGCAATGCGCGAGGTACTGTTCACCGAGGACGCGGTGCCAAACGACGTCGTTTGGCGTCCGTAGAAAAATTCACTCCGCGCGTACGCGCGGAAGCCGTTTCCGGCTTTTCAAAAACGGCGTCGTTTTGACCCGTAACAAACCAAAACGCGCGCAATGCGCGGTAAGAAACTTTTCGGCGAAATTACCATTTTGCCCCTCCGTGTTTTTCTTGGCAGAATTACCATTCTGCCCTCGGTCCGGTTTTTCAACTTATTTACGAAAATGCCATTCGGGTTAATTTTAATTAATTTAAATATTTGAAAATTAATTTAAAATTATAACAAAAATAATAATAATACAAAAATAATATTGGGGAGGATATTTTTCATAAAGTTTAATATTTAAATATTTTAAATATTAATCTAGTTAGCTAAACCATGGTTAGGTTAAATAAATTTATTATTTATTTATTATTTTAAATGTTAATAATAAATAAAGATGATAAATTAGCAATTATTATTTAATGCCTATTAAATAATATTTAAAGAGAGATAAAATTTATAAATTAATTATTTATTATTTAAATATTATTAAATAATAAATAAAGATAATTAAGTAATTAATTATTATTTAATTAACATTAAATAACGATTAATGGAAATTAAGTTATTAGAGTAATAATTTATTATTTAATTTAAATAATAAATAAGAATGATTTGATTATTATTTAACCTTAAATAATAATTAAAATTAATTAAATAATTAATTAATTGACATTAAATAATAATTAAAGAGGATTAAGATTAGTAAACTATTATTTAATTTCCTTAATTAAATAATAAGTAAGGTTAATTACTTGGTTAATTATTGGTTGATTAACATTAAATTAAAGAAGGTTTAAACTAAGTTAATAATTATTTATTATTTAATTATAATTAAATAATAAGTAAGTACAATTAGTTATTATTTATAATAACTAGAGTTAATTAATTAATTTCTATTTAATCAATATTAAATAGTAATTAAAAAGAGATTGAGTTAATAAAATAAATTGAATTGAACTAAACAATTATAATAAGTTGTTTAAGGGTTTAATAAGTGTCCAACACTTAAGAAAAATATTTTCTAACTTATTAAATTATTAACCTAAAATGATTAAGTGTCTATAAGGTTAATAATATTGTTTTGACTAATGTAATTTATGTGTTAGTACTTATGTGGTAAATAAGTTCGTTATTAAGCATATAATTATGCAAATACGTCGTACTAATTATTAGACCGACTTTATTAATGTTAGGTCTTTCAAAGCAAGTTAGTTAAAGCTAGACAATTATTGTAGCTGAGCAAACAGGCAAGTTCTCTAACCCTACTCAATTATTATTGTTGAACAAGTTTCCATACTTGTATTTATTGTTAAAGCTTGAAGTGGTTTAATTATCGAAAATTATTCCACATCCATATTGTTTATACAATCGCACTTAGTGCATTTGAAGCTTGTTAGTTCTTGATTCACGAACTGTATTAAAAATGTCTGAAGCTAATAGTTCAGCTAGACATTGCGTTTCTAAATTCAATAACTTGAATACTTTTAAAAGCTTATCCAAACCATTGTTGGGTGCGGATTTCTTATATTAAGACTGAGATTTGAACAACCCTAAATTAGGGGATTTTGTGTCGGGAAACCGATTTTGGCGCCAGTGACTAAATGTAATGCATATACAGCGGGTTGAATAGGCTGATCCCCTTGAAAACCAAACAACTCAAAGGGTCGGAGGAAACTCTATTGTACCCTCGTTAGTTCAGGGTCCTTGGTGACCACTCAGCATTTTAAGATTCAAATATTCTGTTTATTAAAATTTGAATCCTGTTTCATTCACAATTGTTATATCTATTGTTGAATCATTATTGATATTTCTCATTCATTCATGATATATTAAATCTCCATGATTGTTCTAAACTTGCTGAGCAAACTAGTTGCTCATTCTTGTTATATCATGAACCATTTTTCAGATAGACCCGATTGCTCGAAGAAGGATAAGGGAAAAGGAAAAGCCCGAGATTAAGTTAGCTTATGCATGCTAATTAGATATTTAAATATGTATTTACTGTTGAAGAACCTTTTGTAATTCCTTATGATAGGAACTGTTTTTATGTTAAGGTTGGTAGACCCTGGTATTGTAACCTTTTGAAGGGAACCAATATGTATTATTCCGCGATATTTAAATGCAATGTATGTATTTAATTGTTAGTAATGTGTTGAATAGTGAGAACCAAACTCGAGGTTATGGAACCCGGATTTGGGGTCGTCACAGGTTGGTATCAGAGCTGTAGGTTAGAAACGTTAGGAATTGTGAAACCTAAGTTATAACCTTAGTATTAAACTCATATCGAGTGCGTTAGGGGATGAATCGGGGAGATTCATCATGTTGTGTAATTTTGGAGATGGATTGAGAAAATCCATCGAGCCGAGATGTACATGATAAAATATCATTTCATTTCATCAATGAATATATTTTATTGCTGTACTAACGTGTGTTATTGTTTTATGATATAGGATGGCAGAGATCGGACAGTCGAGTCGCACTGCTGAGGAGGACTATATTGATATCCATATGGATACTGCACAGCCGCTGGTGGCTGCACCCGTAGAGGAGCCAGAGTCAGATCCTGAGGAGGGGGATCGTGTGGAGCCCGTCTGGGGCGGAGTCATGAGGCCTTACAGTGAGGATGAGGCAGAGTCAGAGGAGTCTGAGGAGGAGGAGTCAGCTGATGGCATGGGCACCACTGCCGCTGACATCATAGAGGGACTGACCGATAGGAACGAGGGGCTGGAGGCAAGGGTCCAGCATCTAGAGGAGCAGAATCTGACCCACCAGCACATGGAGGATCAGTATAGGGATGCGGCTTACCAGTTCTCTGGCGAGAACACAGAGCTGAAGGAGAGGATAGTAGGACTGGAGGATCAGGTACAGGAGTACGAGGATTCAGTGGAGCATCTTGCGGTGCTAACTCATCAGCTGGTAGAGCAGGATGTAGAGCTGCAGGCTAAATTAGCAGTGGTTGAGACTAGGTTGGCAGAGGCTGAGCTGAAGGTTCAGCAGGTTCAGGCAGAGAAGGCCGCCATCCGTGCACACTGGCAGGAGGCGATAGAGGACCGTATAGAGATGGAGAGACAGCGGGATGCCGCTTATGGTCAGATAATTGAGCTAGAGGAGGAGGTCCGCGAGAAGCGGGTGAGGACGGATAGACTTAGCTACGTCTACCGATCTTCATATGGTAGGCTTCAGAGCAGGGTGCACTACTACCCAGCTGAGGAGGGCCAGTCTATGCACACCATCAGCAGGAGTGTGGTGATGGCCATCGGGGATGAGGAGTATGACGACGCGATCCGTAGGGGGATGCGCAGTCAGTAGTAGTAGTAGTTATTTTCTAATTTCGTATGTAAATAGATGCAGTAGAACCCAACTTTTGTTTTATTAGAGGGTTAATATGTCACTAAATCCCAACTCTAGGAAGTTGTAGGATATGTCAGATCCCATCTTTTGTAGCTTCTCTGGGATAGAAGCATTTATAGCAGTATGCTTTTGATGTAAAGTGCTACGCACTACTGTTTTAGCATATAAATATAAATGCAGTCAAATTTATGTTATATGCGTGTTGAAATAATTACTTGTATGTTAGCTAAACATTGCCTAAGATACAAAATAATGAAATGAAAAAGATGTAATAAGTATAATAATGTAAATTTTTGTTTATAACAGAAAATGCCGCCACGTAGACAACCACCAAGGAACCAGGGGGTAGAAGAGTCAGTTAACAACGACGCGGGGGGACACAACGTAGACCCAATGCAAAACTTTGTCGACATGCTAGCTGAGGCGATGCAAAACCGCCACCCTGTAATAGCAAATCCACCACCACCACCAAATCAGTTGGCAAACTTCAAAGACTTTAAAGCGGTGGGACCGCCAGAGTTTAGGGGAACGTCGGACCCGATAGAGGCCCAATCCTGGATAAAGGAGATAGAGAAAGCGTTCGTTATCGCAAGAGTAGCTGAAGAGCAAAAGACAATCTTTGCTACCTACATGATGAAGGGAGAAGCCAATTTCTGGTGGGAAGCCAATCAGAATAGGGCTGGGGATGGTGTAGTGCCATGGACAAGATTCAAGGAAATATTCGATGAGAATTATTTTCCAAAGAGTATGAAAAGTAGGATGGAAGTAAAATTTCTAGAGCTGAAACAGGAGAACATGTCGGTACCGGAGTACGCGGCAAAATTCAATGAGTTGGCCAGGTTCGCTCCACATCAAGTGGATACGGAGGAACGCAAGGCCAGAAGATTCGAGAATGGGTTGAGACCTTGGATATTCAACAAGGTAGCGGTACTGCAGATTGACTCGTTCGCAACGTTGCTGGAGAAGTCAATCATTGCTGAAGGTGGAAGCGACGCGTTGACCAAGTTTAACCAAGAGAGAAATAAGAAGAAAAATGAAGGGGGAAGCAAGAGCAGTAACAACGGAGGCAATAATAACAACAATAAGCGTAAGTGGGACAACAGCAACAACGATAGGAACTCGGGAAATCAGCAAGGAAATACCCAGAAAAAGCCGATATGTAATATATGTGGAAAGGCCCATTTCGGGGAATGCAGGAAAGGAAAGAATACATGCTACAATTGCGGTCAGGTGGGACATATTTCTCCAGATTGTCCCCTCCCAAAGAAAGGGAGATGCTATTCTTGCGGAGCATCTGACCATCTGATTAAGGATTGCCCTAAGAAGAAGAATGACGGGGGTAGCGGCTACAAGGGCAATAACAGCAAACTGACTATCGGGGGACCGGTACCACAGAACAAGCCGACAGCCCGGACTTTCAATATGACGGTGCAAGATGCCGTGGGGTCAAAAGACGTGGTGTCAGGTATTATTCCGATCAATAATATAAATGCATATGTATTGTTTGATTCGGGTGCTACCTGTTCATTTGTGTCTGATGATTTCGCTAGACGATTAGAGTTGCCTAGGGACAAACTAGAAAACTCAATGAACATAGAAGTTGCTAATAAAGAAGTGATTCCGGTAGAGTACATACATAGAAATTGTTGTGCTGAAATCAGGGGTCAGAAATTAAATGTGAATCTAATTCCAATACGTCTGGGGGAATTTGATGTAATACTTGGGATGGATTGGTTGTTTAAACACGGGGCGATAATTGATTGTCAAAAGAAGTGCATACACCTTAAGACACCAAATAAGTCTAAGGTCGTATTTTATGGCAGCAAATCGTCAAGACAGTCTTCTTGTCTGACGATGATGCAGGCCAAGAAATTATTGAAGAAAGGTTGTGTAGGGTATTTGGCTCATGTGGTTGACACACAAGTGGTGAGTCCCGAGATGGAGCAAATACCAGTAGTTAGGGAGTTTACGGATGTTTTTCCAGATGTACTGCCGGGTTTACCGCCGGACAGGGAGATAGAATTTGTGATTGATTTAGTACCGGGGACAGCACCGATATCGAAAGCACCATATAGGATGGCTCCGGTAGAACTAAAGGAATTGATGGTGCAATTGCAGGAGTTGTTAGACAATAAGTACATTCAGCCAAGTGTTTCTCCATGGGGAGCACCGGTGCTGTTTGTAAAGAAGAAGGATGGATCGATGAGATTGTGTATGGATTATAGAGAGCTGAATAAGGTGACAATTAAGAACAAGTACCCGTTACCACGAATTGACGATCTTTTCGATCAATTGAAAGGGGCGAAGTGCTTTTCAAAGATTGACTTAAGGACTGGTTATCACCAGTTGAAAGTCAGGAAGGAGGATGTACCCAAGACGGCATTCAGAACTCGATATGGGCATTATGAGTTTCTGGTGATGTCGTTTGGACTAACAAATGCGCCAGCCGCATTTATGGACATGATGAACAGAATATTCAAGCAATACTTGGATAAATTTGTAGTCGTGTTCATTGACGATATTTTGGTGTATTCCAAAAACGAAGGAGGAGCATGCTGAACACCTAAGATTGGTGTTGGAGATTTTACGGAAGGAGCGGTTGTACGCTAAGTTTTCAAAGTGTGAATTCTGGTTGGAGAGAGTTCAATTTTTAGGTCATGTTATTGACAAAGAGGGAGTTTCAGTTGATCCAGCAAAGGTGGAACCGGTAAGGAATTGGGAACAACCAAGGACGCCGACAGAAGTAAGAAGTTTCTTAGGGTTAGCGGGTTACTATCGGAGGTTCATTCAAGACTTCTCAAAGATAGCAACACCGTTGACCAACTTAACAAGGAAGACGGTAAAATACGTGTGGACGGAGAAGTGTGAGGAAAGTTTTCAGGAGTTAAAGAAAAGACTTAGTGAAGCACCTGTATTGACTTTACCAGACGATACAGGAGGTTTTACGGTCTACAGTGATGCATCGCACAAGGGACTTGGCTGTGTGCTTATGCAAAACGGCAAAGTCGTTGCGTATGCATCCAGGCAATTGAAAGATTATGAGAAGGGATACCCTACCCACGACTTGGAATTGGCAGCGGTAGTGTTTGCCCTTAAAATTTGGAGACATTACTTATATGGAGAGAAATGTGAGATATTCACAGACCATAAGAGTCTAAAGTATATCTTCACACAGAAGGAGTTGAATATGAGGCAACGGAGATGGTTGGAATTGATCAAAGATTATGATTGTGAAATTCTATATCATCCCGGCAAGGCCAACGTAGTAGCGGATGCTCTGAGTAGAAAGAGCAGGGAGAAATTGTTCATATTGACAGATCAAGAACAATTGGTTCAAGAGATGGCTCGAATGGAGTTGGAAGTGAGAAGTCCAAACGAGTCAATAGAAGTCGAGGTGAGCCCAACCTTGTTAGATAGGGTGAAAGAGGCTCAAGACAAAGATGAGGAATGTGACAGAATCCGGGAGAGGATGACCGATGGAGAAGAGGTCAAGTTTAAAATTGATAGCATGGGATTGCTGAGATTTGAAAATCGTGTTTGGGTACCGCTAGTGCCTGAATTACGAGAAGAGATTTTGCAAGAGGCCCACAGTACGAGATACTCGATACATCCGGGGAGTACGAAAATGTATCAAGATCTACGTCAGCATTTTTGGTGGCCGAATTTAAAAAGGGAGGTTGCAGAATGTGTCAGCCGATGCCTAACTTGTCAAAGGGTAAAGGCCGAACATCAGAGACCAAGTGGATTGTTACAGCCGTTAGAAATTCCTGAGTGGAAATGGGAGCATATCACAATGGATTTTGTGGTAGGACTTCCAGCAACACAGAAGGGATATGACGCAATTTGGGTGATTGTAGATCGACTAACAAAGTCAGCGCACTTTTTGCCGATCAAGATTAGGTTCAGTTTGGATCAGTTGGCCAAATTGTACATCAAAGAGATAGTTTCAAGACATGGGGTGCCGGTATCGATTGTGTCAGACAGAGACCCGCGCTTCACGTCAAAATTTTGGAGAAGTCTTCAGGAGAGATTGGGGACACAGTTGAGAATGAGTACAGCGTATCATCCATAGACCGATGGGCAAAGTGAGAGAACAATTCAAACATTGGAAGATATGCTCAGGGCATGCGTGATGGATTTCAAGGGCAGTTGGGAAATCCATCTACCACTAGTTGAGTTTGCATATAACAACAGTTATCATGCGAGCATAGGTATGCCGCCTTACGAAGCTTTGTATGGCAGAAAATGCAGAACACCTCTATGTTGGGATGAGGTAGGAGAACGCCGACTGTTGGGGCCAGAATTGGTTCAACAGACGGTAGAAATTATCAAGGTAATAAGAGCTAGGCTAGTAGCAGCTCAAGACCGTCAAAAGAAATACGCCGATTTACATCGACAGAAACGAGACTTCGAGGTGGGGAGTTTTGTGTTCATTAAGGTATCTCCCTGGAAAGGGAAGATCAGGTTTGGAAAGAAGGGGAAATTGAGTCCAAGGTTCATAGGACCGTTCGAAATATTGAGAAGAGTGGGTGAAGTAGCATACGAGGTAGCTTTACCTCCTGAATTGGAACATATTCACAATGTGTTTCACGTGTCGGTATTGCGACCATACAAACCAGACTACAAGCACGTTATCTCCTATGAACCAATTCAAGTCGGGAAGGACTTATCATATGAAGAAGTTCCTGTTCAGATACTCGATAGGAAGGAACAGAAACTGAGAAATAAGATAATTCATTCTGTCAAAGTACTCTGGAGGAATCACGCCATTGAAGAATCTACGTGGGAATTAGAGGAGGAAATGAGGGCAAATTACCCGTTTTTATTTGAGTAACCTTATTTTTACAATTCCGAGGACGGAATTTTTATAAGGAGGGGAGAATGTAATGTCCTAGAATTTCCACATTTTTATTAATTAAAATATTAATTTAATTTCCAACGAGTTAGTTTTATGAGATTATTTAAATCTTTTTATGTGATTAATTAATTGTGTGATTAAATAATTATGTAATTAATTACTAAAATTAATTAAAGGGGGTCACTAATATGTTATTAAATTAGTGAACAAACCCTAAAGTTTTAATATCAAAATAATTGATAAGTTTCCTATTAATTAAATATTCAATTAAATTGAATATAATGAGTGAATTAAATATAATAAATTAATTAATATGATTATTAATTAATGTAAATAATGTGAAATATTAATAATAATATTTATTAGTCCATTTAGTAATTTAATACTAATGGGTTAGAATATTTAATTATTTATTCAATTTAATTATTTATTTAATCATGGATTGAATAATTAATGTTTAAATTATTAAATTAGCCCAACATGGGTCAATTAGTAGCCCAAATGTAGAATAATAAAATTTGACAATTTAGTAGCCCAAACAATTTAATAGAAGCCCAATTGGTATTTTAAATTAAAGCCCAATGATTGGCCCACTTGAAAAATACTTAATTAAACTATTATTTATTTAAAAGGTAAATGTGACAATGAAATTGGGACTAAGGAAAAGAGGATCAGCCGACCAAGCATGCTTGAAGGAGAGAGAAAATGAATTTTTGTTTTATTTTCTTTTATTTTTCATTTAATTAAAGGTTGCTTGTTTTGATTTTTGGGAAAGTCTTTTCCCACAAAATCCTCACCAACTTAGTATGGGCTAGCTTCCTTGTGTAAGTTTCATTGTTATCTCATGATGGCAATTTTCATAGATATAGATTTTATATCTCTCCAAATTGTAAGTATACTTACAATTTAGGAGTTTGTATTGGTCATTTCTTTTTCTTCCATTTTGCAAGCTAGAGAGCATTTGAGAGTGAGAAAATAGTGAGAGCAAAAATACTAAGAGAAGAGGAGGAGTCTTGGTTCATGTCATCTTCCTTAATCACCTATTTTGGAAGAAAAAGGAAGATAGTCATTAAATCAAGGTAATGGTTATTTTAAATAAAGTTTTGTTTTTAAATTAAATAAATCATCATGTTAGTATAAATATGTTAATATGGTTATTAATGTGTAGTTGTAATATTTATGCCATGCTTGAGTTTATTATGTTTGATTTGTATTTTGGTATATTTATATGCTAAAATATGTATTTAATAGTGTATAATCAAGTCTTGAAATATATGACCAAAAATATTTTTGTAAAACTTAGATTTGATGTTCTAATATTATAGAACATTAAATCATGAGAAAAACAAAGTTTGAATCACTCAAAATGGAGTTATACACAAAAAGTTATGATTTGTGGTAGTTTATGTGATGTAAAAATTTTTATAAAAAAATAATGATATTAAATCATGAAAAATTAATTTTTCATGTTATAAATTAATATAAGGTGATTGGTAATTTTTTTGGATTTTTATTCAAGAGTTAAAGATTTATTGAAGGTATAATTTTAATTAAAGTGTGTATAGCCGGAACTGTTCACATTCTGCTTGGAAGAAAATTTTTAACACTGGCCGCGCAATGCGCGAGGTACTGTTCACCGAGGACGCGGTGCCAAACGACGTCGTTTGGCGTCCGTAGAAAAATTCACTCCGCGCGTACGCGCGGAAGCCGTTTCCGGCTTTTCAAAAACGGCGTCGTTTTGACCCGTAACAAACCAAAACGCGCGCAATGCGCGGTAAGAAACTTTTCGGCGAAATTACCATTTTGCCCCTCCGTGTTTTTCTTGGCAGAATTACCATTCTGCCCTCGGTCCGGTTTTTCAACTTATTTACGAAAATGCCATTCGGGTTAATTTTAATTAATTTAAATATTTGAAAATTAATTTAAAATTATAACAAAAATAATAATAATACAAAAATAATATTGGGGAGGATATTTTTCATAAAGTTTAATATTTAAATATTTTAAATATTAATCTAGTTAGCTAAACCATGGTTAGGTTAAATAAATTTATTATTTATTTATTATTTTAAATGTTAATAATAAATAAAGATGATAAATTAGCAATTATTATTTAATGCCTATTAAATAATATTTAAAGAGAGATAAAATTTATAAATTAATTATTTATTATTTAAATATTATTAAATAATAAATAAAGATAATTAAGTAATTAATTATTATTTAATTAACATTAAATAACGATTAATGGAAATTAAGTTATTAGAGTAATAATTTATTATTTAATTTAAATAATAAATAAGAATGATTTGATTATTATTTAACCTTAAATAATAATTAAAATTAATTAAATAATTAATTAATTGACATTAAATAATAATTAAAGAGGATTAAGATTAGTAAACTATTATTTAATTTCCTTAATTAAATAATAAGTAAGGTTAATTACTTGGTTAATTATTGGTTGATTAACATTAAATTAAAGAAGGTTTAAACTAAGTTAATAATTATTTATTATTTAATTATAATTAAATAATAAGTAAGTACAATTAGTTATTATTTATAATAACTAGAGTTAATTAATTAATTTCTATTTAATCAATATTAAATAGTAATTAAAAAGAGATTGAGTTAATAAAATAAATTGAATTGAACTAAACAATTATAATAAGTTGTTTAAGGGTTTAATAAGTGTCCAACACTTAAGAAAAATATTTTCTAACTTATTAAATTATTAACCTAAAATGATTAAGTGTCTATAAGGTTAATAATATTGTTTTGACTAATGTAATTTATGTGTTAGTACTTATGTGGTAAATAAGTTCGTTATTAAGCATATAATTATGCAAATACGTCGTACTAATTATTAGACCGACTTTATTAATGTTAGGTCTTTCAAAGCAAGTTAGTTAAAGCTAGACAATTATTGTAGCTGAGCAAACAGGCAAGTTCTCTAACCCTACTCAATTATTATTGTTGAACAAGTTTCCATACTTGTATTTATTGTTAAAGCTTGAAGTGGTTTAATTATCGAAAATTATTCCACATCCATATTGTTTATACAATCGCACTTAGTGCATTTGAAGCTTGTTAGTTCTTGATTCACGAACTGTATTAAAAATGTCTGAAGCTAATAGTTCAGCTAGACATTGCGTTTCTAAATTCAATAACTTGAATACTTTTAAAAGCTTATCCAAACCATTGTTGGGTGCGGATTTCTTATATTAAGACTGAGATTTGAACAACCCTAAATTAGGGGATTTTGTGTCGGGAAACCGATTTTGGCGCCAGTGACTAAATGTAATGCATATACAGCGGGTTGAATAGGCTGATCCCCTTGAAAACCAAACAACTCAAAGGGTCGGAGGAAACTCTATTGTACCCTCGTTAGTTCAGGGTCCTTGGTGACCACTCAGCATTTTAAGATTCAAATATTCTGTTTATTAAAATTTGAATCCTGTTTCATTCACAATTGTTATATCTATTGTTGAATCATTATTGATATTTCTCATTCATTCATGATATATTAAATCTCCATGATTGTTCTAAACTTGCTGAGCAAACTAGTTGCTCATTCTTGTTATATCATGAACCATTTTTCAGATAGACCCGATTGCTCGAAGAAGGATAAGGGAAAAGGAAAAGCCCGAGATTAAGTTAGCTTATGCATGCTAATTAGATATTTAAATATGTATTTACTGTTGAAGAACCTTTTGTAATTCTTTATGATAGGAACTGTTTTTATGTTAAGGTTGGTAGACCCTGGTATTGTAACCTTTTGAAGGGAACCAATATGTATTATTCCGCGATATTTAAATGCAATGTATGTATTTAATTGTTAGTAATGTGTTGAATAGTGAGAACCAAACTCGAGGTTATGGAACCCGGATTTGGGGTCGTCACACAACCCGAACCCAGTCCGAAACCATCAATTTTTGTCGTACTTGAGCAACATATCCAAACCCAACAAATTTTGTGTGAGTTGGGATTGTGATGACCCTTAATTAATCCCACCTAGCTCTCTTATACTACTTTGATTGGACCAAAATTAACATAAAATTAGAATATATATGGCATAGTATAATGTATTACATTGTCTTAATTAAATACATAAACATGTGATGAAAAAAATTGGTAAAATAAAAAATAAAACTTATTTTCTTAGTTAATTACGTAAAATTGTGATGAAATTTTTTGTAAAAAATTGGTAAAATCAAAACTAAAAATTCTTTTAGAAGTTACTTTTTCAATTAAAGATTGATTGAGTTTCTTTTGAATATTTTACAAATTTGGATAGTATATATTTATTTATAATAAATTTGTATAGTACTTATACTTTTTTGAATATGAAAGAAAAAGATTTTACTTTTTTGTATTCCTATTAGAATTACACATATTTTTAAATTTGGATAGTATTTAATTGATACGAATTTGGATAGTATTTATGCTAATATAAATGGGAAGGCTAAACCAAAAATTGGTTTACCAAACCAAGTTTGTGCTTTTAATTACATTATATATATACACACACACACACATGCAGTGGATATTTTGGTAATAAGTGTCAAAATTAGAATCTGAATCAAATCATAACATATTATCATAACATAGTAAGGCCCAATCCACTGTCCCTGAATAATGAATCCCAAATAATATAACATGTCCATATCATGAGGACTTTGCCCCAGCAACCCCCAACCCCCAATTCATCGGTCTCATTCTTCTGTTACCACTACTAAACCCAATCTTTCTTTTTCTGCCGTTTGTCACAAAATACAATTAAAAGTCGAGTCAGATGTCAAATCCAAACAAAAATTCGAGACGCATATAACATATTAACTCACATGAGGAACATGTGGGGTGTTATTTTTCAGTGAAATATTCAAAGAAATGACCTTCTTTACAGTCAAAGGACAACCTCTAATGACTTGACTTGGAAAATGAGTGTGAACTAGGATCACCTCTTTGAATCTAATGACCTGGAAAATGAGTGTGAACTAGGACCACCTCTTTGAATCTAATGACTTGACTTGGAAAATGAGTGTGAACTAGGACCACCTCTTTGAATCTAATGACCTGGAAAACGAGTGTGAACTATCTCCTTCCTTTTTCTTAAAGTTGATGTCACATAGTGCTGTTTAGCTGGTCTTTGATGTTGTGCCTTTTTCTAACTCCTGTCATTGTCCCAGCTCTCGAGTCCCAAGTTTTACGTTGTTTCTAAACGAGGAAATTGTCACTATGTCTCGACTAAAATCTCCTTTAAGTCCTTTTATAATAAAATATGTTGCACATGCTAGTATATTATACATTTAACAATTCATTGAATATGATTATTTCAAGCACTGTTATTGAGCTGGTCAACTTTTTTGCTGATGCGCCGGCATGTTCGAGGATGTCTTATTTTAAATAATTTATTACTTAAAATTTAAAATGATTTATAAATTATTTTAAGTGGTGATTTTTAAATAAAAGTGTTTGACATTATTTTAACTTATAAGTTATAAATTAAGTTAAAATAAAATGTGAACGTGTTCTACTAAAATAACTTATAAGTTAAAATGAGATATAAAGACTACTAAAATAGGGGCAAAACAGTCTTTAAATTTCATCAAATCTACTTATTTTAAAATGACTTATAAGTCATTTTTAAGAAGTCAGAATTTGTTACTTCTCAAAAATAGCTTATAAGTCAAAAAATAACTTAGTCCCGGATGCTTCAACAGTAAAAATCAACTTATACATTAGTTCGACAACTTATAAGTTGTTGCCGAACAGGTTTCAAGCATTATAATTATTGTTCAAAATTTCAATTTTAGAGTTTATGACAACTTATTTGATTATACTGGTACCCACTGCAGTTTTAATTTACTTTCTTTTGTTATGTATAAAACGGATCTTGATTCTAGACCGTGCGAATGGACATTTCATTTGAACAGTCTATAGAAATAAGTTTCATTTTATGTAGTAGAGAGTTGAATTTGTATAATATTTCTATAACAAAGGTTATTTAAAATCGAATTCTCTATATATAGAATTCAACTTATTTTTCTAAATTATCCAAATAGAATACTGCTCGCCCGCAATTGTCAGAAATCCAAATCCACATAAAACATTACTTTTTGATGTTCTTTATCAACTGTGAAAAAGCAAGATTTATTCTTGAAAGCATTTTGAAGTTCACATGCAGCCTTTTATAGAAGGCAGGGGTAAAAGGAAAATTTGAATTTATAGAATTCCTTCCTCTCTATACTTGATGAAATTCGTTTTAGCCTTATTTTTTAACTTGTAAAGAGCCAGAGGAAGAAATGGAAAAGGGAAAAAGAGCACTGCTCTGGTGTTCACGTATTTGGCACCCGGAATATTAGGATGCAGTTTTTAGTGTTATACAATAGCACATCAGGGCATTTCGGGTGCCAAAAATTCAGGTATCGTAGATTTTTCCAAGAGAGAATGGGTGGGAAAAATGAAAAGTGGAGAGTGACAAAATGTTTAATATTTCATAAATTAATTTTAAAATGTCAAAATAATATTTTATTTTTTTTATGAATCCGCGAAAATCACTGCTATGATAAGATTTCTTACCAATAATAAATTATCAAAATTTATGAACCGTTTTGAATCCATTCCCCTTTTCTCTTTCATTTTATGTACATGTATATAAGTTGTTAAAAGACTCCGATGAAGTGAACACAAACATGGATACAAATAGGCGTATTTTTAAATTTAAATATTATTTAATTGATACAAATTTGGATAGTACTTATGCTAATATGAATAAAAAAAATTGCACCAAAAATTGGTTTTACCAAATCATGTTTGTGCTTTTGATTATATATATAGTTGATATGTTGATAATAAAGGTCAAACTCAGAATCTAAATCAAATCATACCGTACTATCATAACATAGAAATAGGCATATCAAACTCAGAATCTAAATCAATCCATTGTCCCTCAAATCAAATCACAGAGTCTTTTAAGTAGCTTGCAATATTAACTAGTACATTAATTGAAATTAAATAAATTCACATCAGTTTTTAAAGAACATTTGTTTAGCTATATTTAAATCTAACAGAATAAACCAGAATGAGTTCTTATTTTTTGCTACCTTCTCTAAGAAACTCAGATGAGGCAAAAAAAACTTGGAATGTTTATCCTACATTTTTACATTTTTTGTTAAGTTTTTTTTCACATAAACTAGAGTGAGTTCTTATTTTTTGCTACCGTCTCTAAGAAACTCAGATAAGGCAGAAAAAACTTGGAATCTTACATTTTTTGTTAAGTTTTTTTCACATGAGTGTGAGACTTATTTATTTTTCATGTGAAAGGGAACTTGTGGAAATATCACTTTTATTTATGAAAATATCAATTTTCCAAATTTATTATGAAAATGTTATGTTCATTGAAATTATGTACCAAATAAATATTAAAATACAATTTTTTTTTTTTTTTTGTAGAAATGCAACATTTCTTATATAAATTGATAAATGTAATTTTTCTAATGAATAAAGTTAAATTTTTAAAACATAAAAAATTGCATTCGGTATATAATTTCGGTGGGTATAGTCACATACATTTAAAAACCGAAAGCAGATTAAAATGCAGTTGTCCAAACGCTCCTGGGTAGGGGGTGAGCATGGTGCGGTTTGGTGCGGTTTGAAGCCCAAACCGCACATGAAACCGCTTAGGTGCAGTTTGACAAATTCAAAATCGCACATGAAACCACTTGTGATTGGTGCGGTGCGGTTTTGAATCGTTTGGTGCAGTTTCGGTTCCAAAATCAATTGAAATAATTAAATTTTATGCAATTTAAATTAACAATTTAACATCACACAATATTAAATACTACTTTGATAATACACAATTTTACTTATAATGTTTTGTCTAAACAAAAGCAAAATAAAACCTAAAAACATGAATAATGATTTATCCTTACATATGAAAATTCTAAATAGAGATAATTACAATTTGGGATAATTCTAAATATTTGTACTTCTTGATATGCTTCATTTGACAGTGCATGGTGTGGTGCGATTTTTTAGATCCGGTTTTGCTCAGAAACCAAACCCAAACCGCATTTGCGGTTTTTCAACCACTTAAAACCGCCACATACGCCGAAACCGTTGGTGCGATTTTAATTGGTGCAGTTTGTGCGGTTTTTGGTGCGATTTCGGGGGCAATTCGATTTTTTGCTCACCCCTACTCCTAGGGCCTAATGTTTGGCTTGTGTTCAGAACCCAAAACCCATAGCCTAAAAAATATTGAAATATAACAAATGTAAGAGATCGGATCTTATGACCCGTTATTTGAAACTCTCGGTGCTTCTTCTCGTCACTTTTCACCTTGACCTCTCACCCTCCTCGTTTCACCATACGTTATTTATTGTTGCCAATACAACTTGTGGAGTTTAGTCCATATATGACTACTTGAATTTAATGGAGTTTAGCCGTTTTAACACTGTGTTTGAGTTTTGAACCAAAAAAAGAGAGAATGTTTTCAACTTAATTCATAATAAATAAATAAAAGAATAAAAGAGAATAAATTTTCTTTCATGTTGTTATTGAGATTATAAAAAATAAAATAAAATAAAACTTAAATATCATATTGAAGTTACTAAGTTACTTTTAAGCTAGTTTTATTATGTTTATAAACTACAGGGTATAATAAGGATTATAAAAGATTAATTTATGTTATTTAATGTCACCCAAATTCAGTCGATTGTATGCATGCCCATAGAGTATATCGAATGAACTTCCATTATCGATGAACATTTTCCAAAGAAGACCAAGGAAATAACTGGTTTCTTACTAAAAATCCAGTAAAATCTAGAAATTAAAACAAAATCATTTTATTTTAGCAATTTTCCACTTAACAAAACATTGTAACAATACCTTTTCTCCTTTATTTTCAAGTCCGTGAAAATCCAAAATTGAAAAAACTTGGACAAACAGTCGGTGTAAGCGCTAGAAGACTTGCCGTCAATAACGTATTTATGTTCCATTCTGAAAGAGGAAAAGAAAAGAATTATATAACATTAATTACTATATTTTCATTTCTATTTTTTCTTTTATATTTTATTAACAGTAAAAAATAAGTTTCACCCCACGAAAAACAACAATATTAATAATTATAAAATATAAAAAACAATGGGAAAACATGTGGCGGCTATGCATGGGTGCAGATTTTCCACTAGTTCTGGTAATCATCCTTCAGAGAGTGGAGACGGTGTGAGTCGGAAAAGAGAAAAAACAAAGTACTATAATTATTTTTAATAATTAAATATATACTAACAAAAATTTCAAAGTATTCAAAAGAAACCCAACCAATCTCTAATAGTAAAAATAATTTTAATTTATTTTTAAAAAATTAATTACAAAACTTTTTATCATTATTTTATACAGTAAAATCTAGAAATTAAAACAAAATTATTTTATTTTTGCAATTAACCACTTAAAAAAATATTGTAACAATATATTTTTCTCCTTTATTTTTAAGTCGATGAACAAGTCTTTTCTCCTTTTATCTTCAAGTCAATGAACAAGTCTTCTAGCTTTGCTAACATAATTGATGAAGTTAATTGCTTGCCTGTTCCACACGCTATGCATGGATGCAGATTTTCCACATAATCCTTCAAAAGGAGGAGACAAGTGCGAGACAAGAGCAACTCGGAAAAGGAAAAAAGAATGAGTACTAAATTAAACAGGAAGATGGAGTAGAAAGAGGGAGGCTCCTTTTTTAATTTCTTTTTAACTTTCCTTTTATTTGTTGATGAAAAGTTACATTAAAAAAATTGTCACAGGACATGATTTCTTTATTTTTAGAACAGCTTATCCAAACTCCTTATTTACATATCAAAGTATTTCAAATATTTTAATTTGAGAATAATGTGTTACATTAATACAAATTTAGTAATTTGACGAGAAGAAAAAGTATCACAAAAAAAATAATCTTTTTACTCTCAAATTTAGTATCATAATTTTATTATTATCGTTTTTATTTTCAAGTCAATGGACAAGTCTTTACCCTTTATTTCCAAGTCTTCCGGCTTTCCCGACATAATTGATTGACAGGGACGCGGTATGATTTTTGCCAATATTAATTATTCCTTGAAACCAATGGGAAAACTTTTAAAAGAATTTTCAATTTTGATTTTACCAGTTTAATTTTAAAACTTTCTATCTTTATTTTATGTAATTAATTAAGACAATATAACACATTATATTATATATTACCTAAATTGGAGGTAGAGAGTATAATAGAGTAAATTTGTTTACGTTATTTACAAAAATAAAATAAAATAAAATATTTTTTGATAAGTTGTATATATTTTTTCAAATGCGGCATGGATACTTAAAACAACAAACACATCAATTCAAGGTGGGGGAAATTAATTGATTGTTGTAATGTGGAAAAGTGGGTTGAAATTCTCTGTGCCATGCACATGTACTTTCACCCCCTGCATCTAAATAGTTGATATATTGATAATAAAGGTCAACATCAGAATATATTTTTTTCAATTCGTCTTATTTTGTCAGTATTTTATGATGTTGTTCTTTATATTATTCTATCTAATTTACTGAACATTTTTGCCAATCTTGTTCTACAGGCTCCAACTTTTAGTTGTCCAACCTTATCGGTTGATATGCACCATTAGATGGCAAGAGAATTTAACATCCAACTTGTGCTTTAATCAATGTCTACCTTTGATATAATTTTCAAACATTTAGAACTTTTTGAGTTATATATACAGTAATTTGTGAATTAGTATACTAGTATATACAGTGATATGTGATCAGATTTTCCATAAGTGCCACAGGATATGATTTTTTGCAATATTAATTAATCCTTGAAAACAGTGGAAAAACATGTGGCTATGCATGGATGCAGATTTTCCATAAGTGCATATATATTTTCAAATTATAATAAATACCAGAAATATATCTTTAATTTGCAATAAATACCCCTGTTCCATATACTTAAAGTACTCGGTCATTCCTTCAGCTAGGAAAGCCATTGTTCCCTTCATAATAATTTGCATTCACCACCATTACAAAAATATATCTCTATGTTTTAAAATATAATTTTCATTGGTTATTGTACTTTTTATACTCATATATATATATATATATATATATATATATATATATATATATATATATATATATATATATATATATATATATATATAACATGTAACACGTTTAAAATAATTATAATAATTCTTTGAGGTATAAATTAATTTTAGTCTTCAAAATTAACATTGATAAAATATTATTAAATATAAGAGGCTGTGATGTATAATTAATTATCAGAGGTATAATTAATTTATACATAATAGGTCTAAATTATATATATCAACTGCATTGATTTCACGTTAGTGCATATATATTCTTATTTTATTTCTTCCAAAACTAATTATACTTTAAATCAAACAAAGTTATTTGGATTTTGAAACATTTAGCCGTCGTTACATTACATCCCCTCACAAATTATGGCAGTCTTGTGGGAATATTTCTCGCGTAAAGTTGGAATTAATGACGCTAAGAAAAAGGAGGTCAGGCCACCGTCACCCTTCTCTTTCTATCATACCCCATGAAAACAAAGGGTAAATTATTGAGATACTTCTAGTAACTTTCCGATCCTGACTAGTTTTCCTTGCTACGGTACAAATAAGAAAAGCACAAGCTTAGCTGAGATAATAGACTATTATCAGGAAATTATTACTAAATATTGTTATTGGTGATGCTACGAGTCAAATAATGTCACTATAATATTATTTTGGCAAATATTATATGATTGGTTATGGCATAAATTATTATTAAAATATTCAATATCATGTCATTTGAAACCTCTGACATTAATCATATTTTTTTCTTTTGTTTTTTAAGCACTTTACTTTGATGGAATATTATTAAAAATATAAATAAATTTCATGATCAATATCCGGACGACAAAAAATAAAATACTCGAAAAAATAATACCTCACAATTATGAGAATATAAACTCGAGTTATATTAATAAAGGTTCAACATTTTTAGTCTTAATCATCTTACTCTAAACACATTGACTATAGTTTTAATCGATTAAGATATTCTTAATTTATTCTATGTCTTTCAAGAATTATAAATTTGTTAATTTTATAATAAGCTAAAATCTATTTAATTTGTTAATTAATATCTTTTCTCCTTTATTTTCAAGCCAATGATGACATTAATTGCTTGCCTGTTCCACAGGGTATGACTTTTTCCAATACTGATTATTCCTTGAAAACAATGGGAAAACATGTGGTGGCTATGCATGGATGCAGATTTTCCACAAGTGCAGATCTCCGGTAATCCTTCGGGAAGTAATTGGTTTTACCAGTTTAATTACAAAACTTTTTATCATTATTTTATATAATTAATTAAGATAATATAACACATTATACTATATATTATTTTATGTAATTAATTATAAAACTTGAAATTATACCAAATCACACAATTAACTGTGCTAATAATATATGTCAATTTTTTTAAAACATAATAACTATAGAATTAATTGAGAAATTATAGTGAATTCTTTACTAACTAATTGTCATAATTAAATTAAAACTTATTAGAGCTAATTGAGTTTCATACTTATATCCAGATTAGATTTTGAAGTAAATTTTGCCAGTATAAATACTTATACAAAATTTTATTGTAAATTTAAATAAAATTAACATAATTATTTTCTCATAATCATAATGTATAATGTAGTATCATACGTAATAAGTCTCAATCCATAAATCAAATCATAATTTTTTTAAGTAGTTTGCAATATTAACTAGTACATTAATTTATTTTTTTGACAAGAACAGTCCAAATATTAACTATTAAATTAATTGAAATTAAATAAATTCAAATCAAGTTTGAATCTTAGGATATCACAAATTGTCTAAAAAATTTTTTGGAACGAAGGAAGTATTAGCTTTCATGGTTAAAATTCTTATCCTTAAAACTCTAATATTTTGGTCTCTAAGAAACACAAATGAGGCAGAACAAGGAAATAAAAACTCCGTAAAACTATAAATTAAAACAAAATCATTTTATTCTTGCAATTAACCACTTAAAAAACACATTGTAACAATATCTTTTCTCCTTTATTTTCAAGTCAATGAAAATCCAAAATTGGAAAAACTTGGATAAACAGTCGCCGTCGTCAACACTGGAAGACTTGGCGTCAATAATTAATTTTTGACACTCGTACGAAACAGCTAAGATGGAACAAGTCTTCTGGCACTCGTATGGGTCATCGTTAATTGCTTGACAGGGACACAGGGTATGATTTTTTCCAATATTAATTATTCCTTGAAAACAATTGGAAAGCATATATATTTTCAAATTATAATAAATATATATATCAGAGACATACACTTAAAGTATTCACTCATTCATTCCTTCAGCAAAGCCATTTTTGCCTTCATAATAATTTCCATTAACCACCATTACAAATTTTATATCTTCAACTTTACTAAGTGCTACACCCTGCCTGCCATCCACCAAATGTCTCTTAATAATTAGTTACATACAGCTTCCGAGTAGGGCTATATAATAATACTTCTAATCTCAAACCATGTTGGGAGTTTTAATTTGGTCACAAATGGGGAGAAAATAAATGACAATTCAGAATTTAGCTCTGTTTATTTTTTTTTATCTCTGGTAATCCTTCAGAAAGAGGAGACAAGTGTGAATCGGAAAAGAAACAAAAAAGAATCTTAAGAAGTACTATAAAAACATCTAAAATTTAATTGTCAACTCAATATATAATTAATTAATTTTAACATACACTTGAACTGCAGTCAGTCAGCTGCTACAGGGAATTAAGTCTTCGTTCGTTTGACTCCAGAGGAATGCGAATGTAGTGGTGGTCTAAGGTGCTCAAAAGATGTGGCATATATATATATTTTCCAATTTTAATAAATACGGGAGACGTAGTACTTATCTTTTCCAATAATATAAATACCCCTGTTCCGATCCATACTACGTACTCACTCGATCATTCCTTCAGCAACCCATTTTTGCCTTCATAATATTATTACTTGTAGCAACATAAATTATCAATGAAACACCAAAACTATCACCACTTTTTTTCTTTTTTACACTCGATGATTTTCACACTCGTGATTTTGCTCATCATTTCTTCCGCTATATCAACTCAAGTACGACTAGAAGATGAAGCAGCCGCTCTTCTGACATGGAAATCAAGCCTCGGCAACCGAAGCCAATCATTGTTGTTGTCATGGGCTGGAAGCAACCCTTGCAATAACTGGACCGGAATAAGTTGCAACAAAGCTAGAAGCCATGTATTCCATATAAACCTCACAAGTTACGGTTTAAAAGGTATGCTTCACGATCTTAATCTCTCATCTTTCCCCCATCTCCACACCCTTGAACTTTATGATAACGCACTCCAGGGGAATATCCCCTCCCAAGTTGGCAGCCTTTCCAAGCTCACCTACCTATCCATTACTGCCAATCGTCTTTCCGGAGAGATTCCATCGGAAATAGGCTTGCTAAAAAATCTTGAAATTTGTTACATTAATCGAAATCAAATCAGTGGTACCATTCCACAAGGGATATGGATGCTCACCTCTCTTAGAGAATTGGGTTTGTATAAAAACAACCTGACCGGTTCGATCCCACCTAGTATCGAAAACTTGCACAACCTAACCACCCTGTACCTCTACGAAAATCAACTTTCAGGGTTTATCCCACAAGAGATAGGAATGTTGAGGTCTCTCGTCAATCTTGCACTCTCGACAAACAACTTGACTGGTTCGATCCCATCTAGTATCGGAAACTTGCTCAACCTAACCACCTTATACCTTTACGAAAATCAACTTTCAGGGTCTATCCCACAAGAGATAGGAATGTTGAGGTCTCTCGTCAATCTTGAACTCTCGACAAACAACCTGACCGGTTCGATCCCATCTAGTATCGAAAACTTGCTCAACCTAACTACCTTGTACCTTTACAAAAATCAACTTTCAAGGTCTATCCCACAAGAGATAGGAATGTTGAGGTCTCTTATCAATCTTGATCTCTCGACAAACAACCTGATCGGTTCGATCCCATCTAGTATCGGAAACTTGCTCAACCTAACCATCTTGCACCTCTTCGAAAATCAACTTTCAGGGTCTATCCCACAAGAGATAGGAATGTTGAGCTCTCTCGTTGAACTTGAACTTTGTACAAACAACCTGATCGGTTCGATCCCACCTAGTATCGAAAACTTGCTCAACCTAACCACCCTGTACCTCTACAACAATAAACTTTCAGGGTCTATCCCACAAGAGATAGGAATGTTGAGGTCTCTTATCAATCTTGATCTCTCGACAAACAACCTGATCGGTTCGATCCCATCTAGTATCGAAAACTTGCTCAACCTAACCATCTTGCACCTCTTCGAAAATCAACTTTCAGGGTCTATCCCACAAGAGATAGGAATGTTGAGCTCTCTCGTTGAACTTGAACTCTATACAAACAACCTGACCGGTTCGATCCCACCTAGTATCGAAAACTTGCTCAACCTAACCACCCTGTACCTCTACAACAATAAACTTTCAGGGTCTATCCCACAAGAGATAGGAATGTTGAGGTCTCTTATCAATCTTGATCTCTCGACAAACAACCTGATCGGTTCGATCCCATCTAGTATCGGAAACATGCTCAACATAACCCTTTTGCATCTCTTCGAAAATCAACTTTCAGGGTCTATCCCACAAGAGGTAGGAATGTTGAGTAAACTAACCAACCTCAAACTCTTTTATAATAAACTCATAGGACCCATCCCTTTGGAACTAAATAATATTACACATTTGGAGGTTTTGGAGTTAAGCGGGAATAGTTTCACCGGTCCTTTACCTGATAATATATGCCTTGGTGGATCGCTTATAACACTTTATGTGGGACGCAATTATTTCACAGGCCCAGTTCCCAAAAGCTTGAAAAACTGTTCTAGTTTATATGACATGAGGCTTCAAGGAAATCAAATTTTAGGGAATATATCTGAAGATTTTGGCATTTACCCCAACTTGTCCTACCTTGATTTGAGCCATAACAATTTCTATGGTGAGTTGTCCCCAAATTGGGGGCTCTTCCATAATTTGACAAGCTTGAATATCTCCAACAACAATCTGACTGGAAGGCTACCACCTGAGCTAAGCAAAGCAATTCAGCTACGTAAACTTGATCTTTCATCAAATCATATCATCGATGAAATTCCTAGAAGTTTTGAAGATCTAAGCTTATTGTTTGACCTCGCTCTCCAAGATAATAAGCTTTCTGGTTTTGTTCCTCCAGAAATTGGCAAGTTGTCAAGTTTGCAAAAGCTTAACTTGGCAAATAATAATCTTAGTGGTCCGATTCCAGAGCAACTAGGTGACTGCATGAATCTACAGAGTCTGAGTTTGAAAACAAACAGCTTTACCCAAGATATTCCATTTCAAATTGGTAATTTACGGTATCTTGAATATCTTGATTTTAGTCAAAACTTGCTCGTGGGTGTGCTACCTCAACAACTTGCAAAACTAAAGAGTTTAGAGATGCTTAATCTTTCTCACAATGAGCTCTTTGGTTCCATTCAATCAGTTATTGATGCAATGGTGAGTCTGACATCTGTTGATATATCCTACAACCAGTTCGAAGGTCCTCTCCCCAACGTCAAAAATTTTCAAGGTAATCTGGGAGAGGCATTCAAAAACAACAAAGGTTTGTGTGGTAATCTAACTGGTTTTATTCCTTGCTCACGTGGAATTATTCATGGGAAGAACAAAAGTATTGCGATTTTGATCACACTTCTACTTTTGGTCTTTTTTTCCCTTTTATTTTCCATTGTTGGGATAATATTTTATTGTTATAGAAGAGTGAAGAGCAATGTAAAAAACGACACAAGCAAAGTTAACAATAAAAATTTGTTTTCCATATGGAGTTATGATGGAAAGATGGTGTATGAAAGAATCATTAAAGCTACGGAGAACTTTAACTCCACATACTGCATTGGGGAGGGAGGATATGGAACGGTGTATAAAGCTGAGTTGGCAAGTGGTCAAGTTGTTGCTGTAAAGAAGTTTCATACGTCACAAGATGGAGAGCTTGGGAATGTAAAAAGTTTTACTAGTGAGATCCGTGTTTTAACATAAATCCGTCATCGTAATATCGTAAAGCTTTTTGGTTTTTGTTCGCATCCACTACACTCTTTGTTAGTATATGAGTTTTTGGAAGGGGGAAACTTGGCCAAAATATTGGGTAACAATGATGAAGCAACGCGGTTAGATTGGAGAAAGAGGTTAAATATTGTTACTGGTGTAGCGAATGCTTTATCATATATGCACCACGATTGCTCACCACAGATAGTTCATCGAGATATTTCGAGCAAGAATATACTGTTGAATTCAGAATTCGAGGCTCACGTGTCTGATTTTGGTATTGCAACGTTTTGTAAGCCAGACTCATCTAACTGGACCTCATTTGCTGGAACTTTTGGATACGCAGCTCCAGGTAATATACTTTTGTATGGCTTTAAGCTTTAATTCCTATTTATAGGTATATTTAATTAAAGTATTATCGAAAGCAAAGGCATGGAAATTAAACTTGTTTTGTTAAAAACAACATCAAAATATGATTTTATGTCTCTAATTTATCATATATTGCTCTTTCATTTTCTTTTTACATGTGAAACTCAAACATCTAAAATCACCTAGCATTCACGCTTCAAAAATAAACTCAGCTAGACACCATCGCTCAGGGTTCCCTAACAATAGCCTATCTTACACATTTACAATCTAATTAGTATTTGTAATAATTTTCTTATTAGCACATTTAATTTGTAGCACTGAGAGTACATTGGATCTTCAGTACATGCATCCTAGTGACCAGTGTAAAATATCATGGACAACTACAAAAAAGAACCAATGTTTCTAAAGCAAGTTCAGGAACATATATTATTTACAAAATGAATTTTACAAAAATATGTGCTAGATAAAGGTAAAGATTCATATATATATATATATATATATATATATATAGACACACACACACACACACACACATACATTCAAATTTTGGGAAATCAAATAGATACAAAAGTATAGTATGTTTATCTTTTTTCACTTCAATGATTTTTTTTACTTCTACTTCTTTTTGTTTATGTACTTGTATTGCAGAACTTGCTTACACAATGGAGGTCAATGAGAAGTGCGACGTTTATAGCTTTGGAATGCTTTCGCTAGAAGTGATTATGGGGAGGCATTCAGGTGATCTCATCTTATCTCTCTCATCGCCAGCAACATTGACAACTGCATATGGTGTACTATTAAAGGACTTGTTGGACCAACGCCTCTCACCTCCGTTGGATCAAGTGGCTGAAGAAGTGATCATTGTTGCAAAACTTGCTTTTTCTTGTCTACATCTAAATCCACAATCTAGACCCAACATGAAACAAGTTTACGTTAGATTAACAAAGCAAATGCCTCCACTTCAAAGCTCACTAAACGTTATTACAGTTGGTCAACTGTTTGATCCTCAGTGTTCGACATCTTAAAGATCTTTGGTGTCCCTCTTTATGTTCTATTAATATCATAATATAAAATTAACTTTATATTTTTAAAATACATCCTCTTGTAATAGATTAATTGTTTTACTATTTTCTACTTTATCAAATTAATATTGTATTGTGCTACCTAATAAGATTTTAATGCAAATATGCTCGTAAGGTATTTATGTGGGCATCAATTTACGTATAGTTAGTGCTTAGCGAACTAATTATAAGGTTCTTCAAGTATTAATTTTTAGTTTAATACAGACATGACGTTAAATCTCAAAAAATAGTCACCATCATATTTGCATGTGTACGTAAATTTAAAAATATGGTGTAGACTATCTTGTATTGCAAAATTATATAAGAAAAAGTACATACTTTTCTATTTTCGTGGAATTAAAAGTACGGTATAGTATAAACCAATATTCAACCCTTGCTAACAAGTATATAAACTTGCTTTCCTTTCTTAATGTAAATTAAATTATACTCGCCAAAACAATGGTAACTAATTTTACGTTGATCACATCATCTTTTCTACATTGATCACATCATCTTTTCTTCAGTTTAGAATATAACAGAAAGTCTAAACTTTAATTGTGGTTCTCGGTTATCAAACTATACAAGTCCATTAGTTTTCCTTTGCTATATACTAATTTTATGCAGGAGGAGTATGTATGTTACAATCATAATATGGGGGAAGGGACTTTTAGAATATGTAAGGAGGGACTTTTATAATATGGAGGGAGGGACTTTTAGAATTAAGTGGCAGAAATCTCAATTGAATCATTTAAGTGGTCAATTTGATTCAATTGAATACTTCATGGCAAAGAACTCAATTGAGTCAAAGTCGTAGTGAGAAGTCAATTAAATCAAATTGGCCAATTGAAGATCTTAACTGAGATTTTTTTCCATATAAAGGGCTAATTAATTTAAAATTGGGTGACAACTTGGAGGGACATTTTTACAATTTGGCCTTATTATAACTCAACACATTCGACATTTTCTTTGACATTTAAGTATCAAAACTAACAAGAAACAATTTCTTTTACCCATATATATAACTACATCAACAACTATCATACTCAAACAATTTGTAAGGAACTCATCAAATAAAAGCATATATATAAACTAAAAACAAAAGCATATATATAAACTAAAAACACAAGTTCAAAAAAGATCCATTAATATAGATAATCGTTTATTGCACTAAAAGTAAGACAAAGTAAGAGGATAAATAAATTCCACATTCAGTTCAAAAATCTGTCACCCCAAAATGTCGAAAAATAATACTTTTTGTCATGATACCAGAGCTAGATGAAAACTCAAAAGTCATGGATGAGAGTCAACAATGCTAGACAAAGTCACACATATCACACAAATGGTTGTTGCATTTTTTGTTTTGGACTTCTGATTTTCTAATTTATTTTTTGGATTTGTCAATTGTTTTTCTTTTTTCTTTTTGAGTGTTTGGGTTTTTCTTGTCTTTTTAAATTAAGTCACGTTAATTTTCTAGGCGCACCTCACTTGGCAATTCGCCTTGAACTGAAGCACAAAAAAACAACACCTTCCTACCTGAGCCTCGCAATGCCTTACCTCGAGCCTAGGCACGATGCCTTTGACACATTTGACAACTATGGCTCATGGGATAATGAATGTAGATCATTCCCCCTTCCACGTAAATACCTATACACACACACACACACACACACACACACTTACACTCTTTCCTCACTTTAATTGATTTTTTAATACATAAAAAGAAAGTATAGATAGCAGGCCATATACATGTCCAGGTTTTAAAAGAACTAATATCAATGAGAAGTACTTAAAAACTTTTAAATTCAAAAAACAAAAACCTAAGCATCAAAGTTTTAAATGCAATTACCACAGGAAATAAAGTTTCTCCCCCTTCAACATTATCACTTGGATACATGAGTATTGTTACTACTCTTTGACCTTCATGCTTCAAGTTAAACTGCAATTAAAAGCATTTAAATGAGAAAAGACTAAATGATAAAAAAGATACAGGCAAACTTTATGCCCTAGACATCACAGATTAAGCAGTAACAAAAATGTATGTAAGGTGTAAAAAACTTACTGTATCAGAATCCAGAGAAGTAGTCATGATGGGGTATGTAAATTGGTTTTTTTAGTACCCATGCTTCTGCAAATGTTAACCTTGATACTAAAACATATTAGTATTCCCATTCATGTGAAGCATTTTATAAACAAGTCAGTCAAAAACCCACCGTAGAACTTGGATGAGCTCTCCATTTTCAACATAGTCAGTCAGAATAGACGGATATTCGTTTTTCAATTGCCTGACCATGCAAAAATAAAATTTCAAAGCATTAAGTCTAAAGGCTTCCAGTTTTTGTGTCCAACAGTGGAAACCTGAAGTCGGGGCATTGCAAGTGCTCTACGGTAATCACATTCCTATAAAGGAAACAGATCAAAGCCCAATGTTGAAACCTGAAGTCGGGTCATTGCAAGTGCTCTAAGGTAATCACATTCCTATAAAGGAAACAGAACAAACTTTCAGACTTGAGTGTACCATTAGCAATATTCTTCATTCAACATCAAATTGAAGTAGCATGATAGCGAATTAGATGTGATAGAATTATTGTACACTAAAGAATTTATGCAATATTCATATACAAGACAAATACCATCTAACACACAAGTTAACAATTATCTCAAGCTAGAAATAGTCTTCTAATGTAGATCTTCCAAATCACTATATATGATGCATGATCTGGATGGGAAATTGAAATACAAGTGGTGTAAACTTTAGTGTACAAAAATTTATCACTACTTTGAAATGACCAGTCTAGACTGCATGCTTGCTAATGGGTGTTTCTTGATAATCATCGTTATAACATTTTTCAAAGTGTATTTTAGTTCAATTTTTACTTCTTGAAGAAAGAAAGCCTATCTATTTTTGCCTTACAGTTGAAAGAAGTCTTGGCGTACAAGGATGGAAGTCATTTGGTTTATGGACCATCATCCTTTAAAATCTTTGGGCTTCTCAATTTTGAAAGTGTACTTCTCTAAGCTTTTATAAAAAAAATTCTCATTTCTTGCCCTATATTTATTGTGTGCGCTTGTGTATATGAAACAGTGTTCCTAAATTATTTAATCTATTTGGAATTAGAGCCTAATATGCCATTTGTTTCGTTTAGTGACAAGACTTGAATCTGAATAGCATATCTAAATGAGCTAAATTTGTAAGACACTGACTTTTATGAAATACAATTTAATTTTTCTTTATATATATATTTTTTCTGAAACGGTAAGCGGATAAATTGACAAAAGTTAAAGTTAAAAAAGTTTCGTGCAAATTTTATCTTGTCGAAAAATATTCGTTTTGTTTGGGAATATTCGTTCTGTCGGGGAATATTTGATTTTTACGACGGCGCCGAAATAACCAATCATTGGTGTGTTAGGATTTCGACACAGTGAAAGCAGCGGAATTTAAAAAAAAAAATTTGAAACCCTAAGACAGGATCCAAGCGAAAACAGATTAATCAGAGGTTTAGATTATTTTACCGATTATCTGAGATGGACAGGAGACGATTGAATTCTGGAACATCTTCGAATCTTCAACGCAATCCAACGACTGCGTCTCTACGGTATCCACACGAACGCTCCGCGAATCGTCCCACGATCTGCAGCAAAAGGAACCGCGGTACTAGCCACCAAGATCAGGATTTCCCAATTATTTTTCTCTCTAGCCTCTTTCTGAAAGCGGCTAGGGTTTTAGTTTTTCCTTACGTAACTTTTAGACTACTGATATATCATATATAGAGTAGTTAATAGGAATTAACTAAAACCTAAAATAAATAGAAAAATAAAATCCGAATTTATATATATTATATTTTAATTAAGTCTTACTTAATTAATATACATATATACAAATTATCCTATTAATTTAAATTCGTAATTTTTAAATACTATCAATCATATTGACATATTTAAAATACTTACAATTTAAATTAATTCCTTTTAATTACGTTCTAAGTGTGTGACCCTATAGGTTATTATTATGTTGGCAATAATTTTAAAATCATATTATAAAATTATAAACAGTGAGCGGCATCTAGTAATGCATCACTGCTACCCAAATAATAATAAGATCGGTGATTCGATACAACTTTTTCGTGACCAATGTTTCAATGTAATTTAATCCTTTTAACCTTATATCCTAGATTAAACTCGAGGCATGGAATGTGTCATACTCTTCATAATTTAATCTGAGTTTTCTTGATCAATGAGTAGACTATATGAAACAAATCAATATTTGAGCATGACCATGCATTTCATAGTCCTACTCAATCAAGAGGCCTATGGATATCACCCCTAATATATAGGAGGGTTAAATTCCATCTAGATCACTCATATTCCTCACACGATTCATGATGTACCCAATAATCACCTTTAGTGTCCACCCTATTAAAGGTGACATTTGATGATATCAAAGTACACAAATTCTCGTGTAATAATATAATGACTTCAGGTCGGAGGATCATTACATCATTGTCACTATAAGAATTTCTTATGACACTTTGCATAATGCTCCATGTAGAATTCTCATGGTGGGTCAGTTCAGTACATTGTTCTCTAACATGTACCTATGCATTGACTCAAATATCCCATATATTTATGACCAATGAGATTTGGCTATCAGTCAATCCACATACTAGTCTCAATGCATCATTGTTGTCCCATTAACAATGATACTAGACTAGGGACATTTAAGAGCAATGATACTAATTATAATTATATAATCTCATGTTCAAGTCACATACTTAAAGCTATATAATTCGTATTATTATTCTAAGGGCTTTTATTATGTTAGCATTTATATAACGCAGTAAATGAAATCATAATAAAATAATCTATTTATTCAATCAAATATAATATCAAAAATGTTAAGCAATTACATCAAATAATTAGCCTCTAGGGCATAAACTCTAACATGGTGGACCCCACAATAAAATATTTTCAGATATAAAAAACGATATAAGTAATGTTTTTAAATAAAAATGGTCAACGGTACTATCACTTTTAACTGTTAAAATATCCGGTGGTAAAGGAATAGTAGAGCACGGTATTGCACAGTAACATACGATATTGCATAGTAGCACACGATATTGCATAGTGTTTTATATTATTGAACTGATAAAGTGACTATTATACAATATTAACTTTATTGAACCAATAATTGTCATCACATGCACAATAACTCATATTATTTAATTGATAATTGTCACAGTAGCATATGCAAAGTAAGTCATATTACTGAATCAATAATTGTCATTACACAGTAATGTGCTTTTTCTTTTATTTATTTTCTATATTATTGTTATCCCTATTATGATGTCGATTAAACTGTTGTATTCCATTATTAGTTGGTTTTTTTGCTTGTATTGTGAGTCTCTAACTCAGAAAGCCAACTACACTGCATTTACAATAATTGGTTATAATAATGAATAATTGTGAATAATTGTTGAATAATTGAATTTATAAAGTTATCTATTTTATATACTTTATATAAGTTAATTTTTTTATATATAAAGTTAATTGACTTATATAAAGTTAATTGATTTATATAAAGTTAACTATTTATATATAAAGTTAATTATTTTATATATAAAGTTAATTGATTTATATAAAGTTAATTATTTTATATATAAAGTTAATTAATTTTTTTAAAGTTAATTTTTTTTATAAATAAAGTTAATTGTTTTATATATAAAGTTAGTTATTTTATTAAGATATGAAATGAATGGTATAGATTAATTTTTTTTTGAATGAATGGTTTAGATTAAATAAATCTTAAAAGATGAAATGTGTGGTGCGGATTAAACATTATCTTGAAATGTACGGTTCAGATTAAATTAGGAAATCTTGAATTATGATAAGATTTTTGGCTATAAATAGAGGTATTAACTTAAGAAATTTTCATAACTTCTTTGCTTATTCTTTCTTTCACTCTCTAAATATTACTTTGTGTATGTTCTCTCTAAATGTGTTTAAGCTATCGTGAGTATTTGTGAAGATTAGTAAGAGTACAAGTATTGTTCAAGTTGATCAACTTCATTTAAATCAATATACAGACACGTGTTAAGGTAAGTGATATCATTTTTTTCATACTCTTAAACTTACTATAGTAAGTATTGTTTGGTAAAATTTCCTAAAATGATTATATGTTCCTTAATAGTTTGCGTTTCATTTAATATCATTTCACATGAACCTTCCTATTTACTTGAACATTTCTATTGAACTTTAACCGTTACTTTGAACTGTGGATCTTTAATATCATTCTTGAATTTGAGTCCACAACTCCATATTATGTTGGCAATTTGGACATTATTTGACTCAGGACAAAGTATTCCATTATTCTATTTATCATTTATATCTCTATTGTTATTCTAATCATCAAGAATCAAGTTGTTATGAATCACTACAAAAAAAAGGTTCATCAGCGACCAATAATTTTAACGATCGCACAAATCGATCACTAATGGTAACAGTAGTGACTGCTATTAGTGACGGCAGGTTAATCTAGTCGTAATTGGTATTAGTGATCGCCTAGCGATCGCTGATAAGATTTTACCGCCCAAAAATTTGGCGTTAGAGTTGGAGGGAATGTTTTTGCGACCAATTAATAACAGCGACTGCCGTGCGGTCGCTAATACGTCCACGTCAATAAAAAACAGCAACCGCATGTGGTCGTAGAAAGTCGTTGCTGATGAACTTAGAACATCGGACAGTCGAACCGCCGGCCGCTGCCCCGCCACCGTTCGCCTGTCGTAGCGCCACCACTTCCCTTCACCGCTGCCACAGTGTATGTTTTAATTTTATCTGTAACCTCATAATTTGATATCCACATACACACATACACTTTGATTGTATAAATGTATACATGTATACTTATAATTGGTTGAATATATGCTCAATTAAATGGGACTTGGCTACTGGTTCAATCTTCAACACATAAGTTGATATTTTCATGATTTGTGTTCCATGTTTTGTTAATTATAGTCGTGTTTTTATCGTTAATCAATGATTAATAGTTCCTTAGCTAATAAATACCCAGAGTTGGTTTACAAATATTAATCATTTTAAATTTTTGCAAAATGATGCAACACAATAAAGTAAATTAATTGATAGGTGTTGATTTCATTTATAATTAATATAAAAATTAAAAATATTTATACAGTTAAGAGAAATTGGGGAGAGAGATAATTAGACTGCTGAGAAGAAATATATAGCTTCTACAAAAGCCTGCATATCCTTGACCAGGGAACATGTATGAGAGTGTTACACTATTAAATTATAATAAATTGACTAATTATATAATTGAAATAAATTAAATTATATGATTTTTTACTTTAATTTAAGTCTTAGATTACATAATTGACCCTCTTACCTCCTTATTTAAAATAAAATAAAATAAAATAATTTAAAATAAAAAATAATAATCTAATCTAATTTAATTTTAAATATCATATTATATTGTATACAATAATATAACATAATAAAATTAAAATGAAAAAAAATTAAAAAAAATACAAATAATATAATATGATATAATTTAAAATAAAATAAACTAATATAACTTAAACAAAACTAAAATAGTATAATTTAATTTATTTTTAAATATCATATGATATTTTATACAATAATATAATATAATATAATTAAAATGACAGAAAAAAATACAAAAATACAAAAATACAAATAATATAATATGATATAATTAAAAATAAAATAAAATAAAAAATACTTTAAAATAAAATAAAATAATTTTAATATTATATTATATTATATTATATACAATAATATAACATAATGAAATTAAAATGAAAGCAAAAATTTAAAAACTACAAAATAATATAATATGATATAATTTAAAATAAAATAAACTAATATAATTTAAACTAAAATAAAATAGTATAATTTTTTTTTTTTAAATATCATATGATATTTTATACAATAATATAATATAATAAAATTAAAATGATAGAAAAAATTAAAAAAATACAAATAGTATAATAAGATATAATTAAAAATAAAGTAAAATATAATATAATATAAAATAATTTAAATTAGAATAAAATAATATAATGTAATTTAATTTTAAATTATGTAGAATATTTGATGCAATAATATAATATAATATAATAAAATATAACATATACCGGATTCTCATAGTAATTAAGACTGTTGCATGTATATGATCATATTCAACTTAGAAATCCGTTTAAATTATATCATGACAGAGACCTCATTTTAACGGTTTGAGTTTGGGCAATCTCGAATGAATTAGTGTCCGTCTTCCTCGCGGTGGAAGTGGTTGCTACAAATGCGGAGAGGACGGACACTGATTCATTCAAGATTTTTCGAGCTCAGTCCGTTAGACGAGGTCTTTGTCAATGATATAATTTAAAACAATAGGATCATATTCAGCTTAGAAACTCATTCAAAATTCACTTATTAGGAGTGTATTTTGAATAGTCCCCAGTTAGGGGTTGTTCTTGTATGTCAGGCTCCCACTTAGGCTGGTGTCAACGATTGAAGCAAATGTATATGTTTGTTCTAAAAAAAAATTGGTTTGTTTATCTTTTATTGTTCTCCTAGTGCATACTTAGACTGTACAAATTATAGTCAATTTTGTGTACTTGGAGACCAATGGGAGATGCTGCCGAAATTTCAACGAACAACATATGCATTTGTTTAAGTCGTTGACATTAGTGGGATGTCGCATACAAGAATGGGATAGAAGCCAGACCGATGTAATAAGGGTGGAGACATATTTAGATAGGAACTATATATGCATTAATTATACCTAAAGACGACACAGTTTAATAAAGTAATTGTTGTCAAAATAGGTACCGTAGTATCCTGGATTTCTATTTAGACCATAGTTGGATGAGACGACGAAAGTCAAGTGCCCAAATAGGTACCTAGGTCCACGTACATCAACGCACCATTTGTGTTGCCAACTCAAATAGTACAAGTATACTACACTCGTAGTCTTGTTAGGAAAATGGATAAGTTGCCTTCAGATTGGCAAGTTATAATTCGTACTCCTGCGCATAATCGTGTCCAATTAGTAGACGGGGAGGTCTACCAGGAGGAAATGTTATATAGACTTCCTATAATAAATTTGAAAGACAACAATGAACTAAACCAGTTAAAGGGTGGAGATGAACCTGATAAATTAGATCCGGAGTCAGTACATGTGCTAGATGACGTTGATAATGAGGAGGAAGAGTTATTGACTGACACTAACACTGAATCTGAAGAAGATGATGGTTATAAATCTCCACATGATGTTCAAAATGATTTTGACTCATACATCGATTTTTATTAAACTATATGTTTAGTTTTACTTGTATTACGTGCAATTACATATATACATGTTCTCTATATTCTTGTCATGTTCATTTCATTTACAATTACATGTCATTATTGTAATTTTATTTGTGTATAAATTATTATATAACTCATTATAATATCCTAACAGTTTTATTGATAGATGTCTACTTCAGCAGAGGCAAGAAAACGAGGCTTGACTCAGAGTCCGAATTAGATCCCGAAAGCCCTGACTAATCCGAATGAGCGGATTCTCATCGTGATTTGACCTCCTCCTCACAGCATATAAGTTATATAACTATCATATTAGTAGTGTTGTAGATACTTTCTATAAATTATTTTAAATATTAAAATAAAAATATTTATCTTTAATGTAAATTGTTGTATATTTTAGTGATTTTGTAGATAAAAGATTTTGAAGTGCATTTCATAATTATGTTTACAGAACTGGCCTACGCGAGTGATTACATGGGAGAGCACACCTTTCGCTCATAAAGATGCAATGTGGACAAAACTTCAGGTTTTTTTTTTTTTTTAATTCTGTAAGATAGTTTAATTAATGAACTAATATTATTTTGCAGTGTTGTTAAATATTATTATTATTGTATTTTTATTTGCAGAAAATGTATAGGTGGGACGACGCACATGTAATAATAATACAGACACTTTTTTGGCAAAAGTGCGCTATCCGAACTAAAGATAATTTGAACAAAGAAAGACAAAAAGCCCTGCAAAATGCTCAGATTGACCATGCAGGAGAGGATGAACAGTAAATGCATGAGTATTGCCCCTGGTGGTATGCGCAGCCCATATGGGCTGACATGTGTGCACAGTGGAAATCTAAGAGCTGGGCTAAGCGACGCAGGACTGCAACCACGAACAGAGCATCGGGTGCACCTGAAGGCGACAAGGCAAAAGACACCTATAGGGGGGCAGTATCTCACAGCTGTAGCATATTGCTATCAAGGTACGTATTTTGAAAAATATTTTTTTATTTTATGTTTACAGTCATTATATTAGTATTAGAGCATGTGATTAATCTATGTTATGTATGGATTCCGAGTTATATTTGTAGGAGGCTACATCCCAGGGCTAGTCTATCTATTGGCTGGATGTGTACGTGGCCACCCGCGATGGTATAATAGAGGCCCTCCAAATACGTGTAAGTTTTTTTAAGTTGATATATTGTTTATAATTTTTAACGTCAGTCGTTCTTTAGCGTAATAAATTATTTAATTATAACCTATTTAATTTTTAACCTAATGACAGGATACTTATAACGCATTAATGGACGAGCACTATTCTGCTGACACCCTGTGACCGCCGATAAATCAAGAATTATGGGATAGGATGTCGGTTGTGAAGAAAAATTACGTCAAAGACCAAGGACAACGACGTCGACCGTCTATCAGTGGCACGGCCAGTTCTGCTACGCAGTATACTCAGACATCAGGCCAGGCAAACATGTCGCATATTGCTGCTGACTATGTCAGACCTATCTGTCAAGTTCGTGAGCTTCTTCCTACACTAGGCGTACAAATGCAGTCTTTGGGACCTGATGAGTTAGCAGATGTAGTGGCGGCTGCAGCACAACACCATGATGGCTTCGAGGTAATCTTAGTATTTGAATCACAATGACTCATATTACTTAATCAATATATATTTAATATTGTTTTATTCTTTTGTTTTACCGGCTCGTTTGGACGAGGATGCGTGAAGACGTTTTTGTATTCTCATCTTCGTCTTTTTCTATGTTGTTTTAGTTTAGTTTATTTGTATATAAACTTTACGTTACGTTTATATTTCAATTCGAATGGATTGCATTTGATATAATCTTTTTAGGTATATATAATGAATGAATTAGTTGATATTATGAATGCGTGTGAACTTACTATATATATATGAATTGTTGTGTGTTGGGATATAAAGCATGTACAAACAGGTACAATTATTTTGGGAAATCCACAAAACAGGGAATTCTTTTTTGTATCATCGACCACATTCGGTCGCTGATATATTTTGACGACCGCCCCACACATCAGCGACTACATGTGGTCACTAATATATTTTCAGCGACTGGATTGTGTCGCTATTATGGGTCTTTAAATTTGAAACCACGTGACCGATCGCTATTATCGGTGGCTGATAATTATTGTCTGATGTCGGTCGTTACTATGAAGCCAACGACTAGATAATCTGCGACCGCCTATCAGCAACCTAACGCGGTTGCTGATAGGTATCAGTGACCGAATGCGGTCAATGATAGGCAGTGGCAGATAGTCTTTTTTTGTAGTGAATATCTGTGGCCTAGAGTACAGATGATAGGATAAAGACGATATAATGGTGGTTTATCTTTTAGGGCACGTGGTGAATGTTCTCTTTGGTCTGGGGCAAATAAGAACTATTGGTATGATCATGATCAGTGTTGTTTCAGATGATAAAAGTTGATGATGTTTTTCTTAAAAAGAGAAGCTAGTAGACATCATAGTCTACATGATTTTCTAATGAATTGCTCATTCCGCTGCTATTATTGATCTAAAACTTATTGTTTATTATATTCAATTAAGAACTCAACTTGAAGGTTAATGATAATTTACTCATTGTTATCTTAGTCATGATATTTTTTTACTTGGCTATTTGAACTCACCATTTTGTTTGTTTCATTGTCCTTTAGAAAATGAGAGATTAGCTGGGTCTAGCTAGGGAATGGAGTGAAGGTCCGAGTAATAGTTGTAGTAGTCTTCACATGTTGTAAAATAGTGTGGAAATAATAATTAAGACTTAGTTGTGTATTATTGAGCTCTATATTTTTGTACTATGTACTATTTTGTAATAATTACTGTGTATTTTTGGCGACTCAAATTAGGCTGTGTAGGCTCAGATTTTGGGGCGTCATAGAATTTGACAAGAGGTTATGTCTGAATCTGAGCATTAAGCTATCTGAATGGTAAATTTGTTGTTTAATTAATGATATATTTGAAATACCTAGGTTAGTGTATTCTCCTATTTTAATTCTCTAAACAACCACGGTTACAACCATGAAACAAGAAGTGTACACGTTTATCAAATGAATTAAATCTACTGGCCACAAAGCTACGTGCTTAGCTTCCATGTAGCTAAATCCTGAAACAGCTCTACAAAGTCAATTTCCAGCTTTGATCAATATATCTAATGAGCCTAAACATGGACGAGGAGCTGAATTTATATAAATTCACATATTGGTATCATAATTACGTTTTTCTTTGCGGTCACACATATCTCTCTGGTATAAAAAGTATTACACCCTTTTGCTCATAGATATAACGTCAAATACAACAGAATACTTGATTCTACCGTGATCTCAGGTTTTAAACCACATAAAGACAACAAAATCATGAATCAATGAGTTCATGATCTTATTAAATACTAATTAAACAGAATCAAATCCAGATATATACTTCCATATACAACATTATCACTCTACTAACACAATATAACATATTTATCTAGACAACGAGTTCAGCAAAATACTATCAACCAAGAATATGTGATTAAAAAAGAATGATAACTAACAAATCTTTTCATACCTCCATACGCAAAAAGTAATGAAATATTATAATTCGTGGTGACCGACTAATTATTTCTGGTTTAACCTGCATAAACAAATCACAAAAAATTCGGGTATAGAAAACACATATCATCGCCCCACCCCCACCCTCCAACCCCAGAAATTTTTTATGTAAGAAATGTAAATTTGAACAATATTCTTGATATTGTGTGTGATAGAATAATCTTCTAAATCAAATTTAGTGAGAGAAAAGATAAGAAAAAGCAAGTTTGTGTACAAATGTACGTAGTGATTACTTGCATGCATAAAATCATTTCAACTGAGATTTTCCTAGTTGGTTGAGGTAGCATTAATTATCAGAAAGATCAACTGCTTTATTAATGTTTCCTATATTTATTCAATTCCAAAAATAAAACCAAAAAACAAATGAGATATACATACATAAATAACTACAATGGGGTTTTGTAATTTGTTCAATAAGGTCTCTCAAAGCCTATCAACCGACCATCTCCTAGAGGTGGCTTGACTAAAGGATGTTACATATGCTACAAACTTAAACATGGAATTCTTGGAAAGAACTGGAAAGAAAATTATCATGTTCAAGACTGAAATAAAGGGCATATATTCCTTTCAATTAGAAAATTTTAGATTATGAGATGGAGACGAAATGTTTTCGAATTGGATGAAGGATAGTTTTGTTATGATTATCATGGCCAAGAAAAGGATAGCACAAAGCAACAAGACATATAAAGTAGAAGCCCCATTCTTAATTTTTGTTCACATTGACCATCGACATTTTAATTGGAGAACCATAAGCACATTATCATGGCCACTTACCTTCAAAACCTGAAAAAGAAATTCTCCCCCCATCACACTTTATATGTCAAATCTTTTTATTTCGTGATATTGCAAATGAAGTGCCAGTTATTTTGTAAGTGCTGATCTTTCTACAAGTGCTCCATCTAAATTTTACCATGGAAGATAACCAAAGTAGGAGATGTATTTAAAAATTTTGAAGCTTATTTTCAGTCGGCCTGACGCAAAAAGTTAACATTTACAAGTATAATTTGACCAAAATGTTGTTAGGTTAACTGTAAAGTACCAATATCAAAAGCTTACCATATTATAAACTCAAAATGCTTATAATATTTGACAGATTATGGCACCCTTAGTTAAAGCAGTGATAATCTGTCACCTAGATCTAAGACAAAAATGACCCCCGCCCCAAAACAAAACAAAAAAAATAGTGGGTATTTGGTATAACAGGGTAGGCCCACAATTAAGCCAAAATGACATTTATATCGGTTCTCCTCGTTTGTGAAGCCATATAAATTGTATTGCATGTAACATATTTCTAATCATAATCTTGTACACTATGATGACTCCAAGGTTGTAGACTAAGTTTTTTTCTTTTTTTTTTCTTTTTTTGTAGGTGGTTGAAGGCCTAACTTGCTAAAAGCAGCATACTAGTTTCTATAGTATGAATAAAAAAATTGATCAAATCACTATCCAACATGAATTAATACATGTAGTTGTGTACCAAGTGACCAACACTCATTAGGATCACATTTGTGAACCAATGGTTGTGAAGGTCAAAATGAGTCACCAACATAAGCAAGGCAAAAAGAAGCAATAAGTCATGATCATGCATGTACAGATATGGACGTAAAAGTAGAATAATTTATCTCAATGGAGTCGCATAATAATCTACATTTCTGATTTCTAGTAAATATTGAAGTACTTTTTCAAGGTAACATAATTTAATTGTATTTTACCCTTTATGTTTTGAAAGTATGTAATATGTAATGAAAGACCAGCATTTGATTATAAAAATTTGAACCAAGATTGATAACATATATATCCAACAAGCAAAGTTATTGTATCTTTGTCATTCGCTCAATGAGAAAAACCTAAAACTAGGTATGAATAAAACAATTAAAGGACATACAAATTAAATAAGGACAGAAATCTACCTAATGCTCCTTCTGGAACCCTACTTTCTTCAGACCTTAAGGTTTGTTCAATATTAAATAAGAAAAATATCCAAAATAATTATACAAAACTTGATATTCGAGAAAATAAAAAATCCAAGAAAAAGAGGGATACTTTTCTTTTCAAACAGATGAATATAAAAACAAGAATATAATGATCTACCAAACAATGAACAACCCACCCTATGCAATGTACGTGGAATCGATCACCCTCCCTATCCTTTTTAAAAAAAGGCATTTTCAACTACATAGAAATTATGACACTAGGTGAATATGCTGATGTTTCTTGCTATTATTTTTTACTCAATAACAGCAAGACAATACACAATATAGTTAAACTTTAAGCAAATAAACATGCAGTAAATTTATTCAGGCAACTAGAGAAATCTAACATAAAAACAAGTCACTATACATCTATATAGTTCTCCAAATAATATATATATATATATATATATATATATATATATATACATACATGCCTTAGAAAAGTTTGCCTATGCGTACTTAGTAAAACCTTAATAAAGCGACTTAGTTTTACCCCCTAGGGTTAAGTTTTTCATTTTTGGATTTTATATAAAAAAAAAATCTTTAATTATTATTTTTATACAAAACTACGTCGTTTTGTTAAGTTGCCTTAACCAAGTTTCGCTAAGGCATGCCTTCGATTGCCTTTCCTATATATATATATATATATATATATATATATATATATATATATATGGGAAAACTGAATATTTGGCTTGTCAAACTTGGTTATAGATCATGAATAAAACGACGTAGTATTTGGCTATGAAATAGTGAAATGTTTGTGATGTCATTAATGAAAATGATGAAAAGGCAAAAATACCATTAATGAATGAATGTATCTATAGCCAAGCTTGGCTATGTCAAGCCAATATTCCCTTTTCCCATATATATATATCCATTTTAGATGAGACCAACTTGCTATATATACCAAAATATTGAAAAATAAATAGAAACTTAATAATAATGTCAGTTACTTAACATTAAATTTTTTACAGAAGCTAACTATGAGGACAATGTTGTCATTTTTTTTCCCATAAAAAAACAGAACTAGCATGAACCAACCAACCTTGTGGCAACTGTAGATTTCCAAAATTGTCATTTTCATGATTTCTTCTGAATGAAGGAAACTTGGACATATAATTTTTAGCATTTCGTTAAAAAAAGTAAAATATTGATTTCTTGGTATAACGAAATTATACAGAATTAAGATGACGCAAACCAAACAATATAAAATAAAGATAGATAAACAATACAAAATTTAATGTGAAAAGCCCCTAAAGGAAAAATTCACAGGCCAAACTCTTAATCTCCATCATCACAATAATAATGCGCATACAATAATCATCCCAAATTTTACGTCCTAAAACTTGAGGTTACACAATATGATAATTTCCACGTCATAACTTTTTGCACGGACTAAAAGCTAAAAAACCTTTCCTCCCACGATACAACTTTATTGCACATAATATATAAGTTGCAAAAAAAAAAAACATCTCCCTCACACAAACACAAAACTCACTCACACCCTCTCTCTTAACTGTTAGGATGCTACATGGTTTTTGATTGTACTACACTCCAACAACTAAATATAATACTCTATTTATAGAGTACCCACAATTTTTCCCTTCCTATTTAAAATAGGACTCTAATATATAATAAACATCCTATTAAAAATAGGATACCTTATTTTCCATAATAGCTATTCTTTTCTTAATAGGTTTCGAGGAGTATCCTAACTATTTATCCCTCAACTCGAATCCCCAACTACTTCAACTTATATATGAAAAGGATTTGAGGAGTATCTCAACAATTACTCTATCGACTCAAATTCCTAAACACTTCAACTTCTACACTGACACTGTTGTCGTAGTTTCCACCATCATTCACACCATCCGTATCATCCGCGATATCCACATTATTTGCATTATTCACATCATCCAAAACATCCACACTATTCACGTCATCCATCACGTCCGAAATATCCACATCATTTGTGTCACCTGCATTGTTTGTAACATCCACACCATTAACATTACTCACACTATTCACATTATTTACATCATCTTCATTAGCATCTTCATCATCTTCATCATTTAACAACTGCAACAGTGATCCCCCATAAGCATAAAATCTTTTGTTCATCATCATTATGACGAACATTGAATCTAGCTCTTTCAAACTTCACTCTATTTATTTGTCACACCAATGCGACTAATTATGTTCAACCTTAGATCCAATTAACCTAACTCTAATACGAGTTGTTGAGAATATCTAACCCATATATACTCATCTGAAATCACATATTAACCCAAAGGTTAACCTATTAGTTTTATGATCCATTAGTGTATACGTGTCCTCAATTTTTTTTCTTATATTTCGATGTGAAACTTTACTATTACATGATCTCTCCATCCATATCGACATCAAGCTTTCCCTTTAACTTTAACTATACTCTTTTGAGTATTAGTCCATCACTTCTTCTAGTTGATGAGTAACCCTCTTTAATTTCTCTCTTGTTTGATCCATCAAGAGCTTATCCAAATATCCTTATTTGATCCATCAAGAGCCTTTGTCAAGCTCATTAAGTCTCTCTATCAGATGAGGCTTATCTCTGCCAAGCCCATCAAGTCTTTCTATCTGATGAAACTTATCTCTTAATATCTCATTTTTGATCCACTAAGAACGTCCTCGAGAAAAGTCTATCACTTGCGCAAAGAGTACATAATCCATTAAATATCCAAAACCCATTGAGCCTTGACTATCACGTCTCTCCCAAATGAGGGCCCACACTCTTTAATATCTCTTGTCACGAGTCAACCAAAAGCTGCTGTGAGAAGAGTCCACCACTTGCTCAATGAATTATTTTCATTCATCATGTGCAGTCCATACCATATCTGATAGGACTAAATTATACGATATTTTTATGCCCTAATACTTAGTTTTTATATTTATTGTGTGCTTAAATGTTTAATTATTTAGCTTATTTTGGTTTTAATAGGTTTTATAGGATTTTAGTTAATTTATGTTAATTTAGGTAATTTTATAGTATTTTTATATTTCTTTTTATTTATGTGTTTTTATTTATTTTAGGTGTTTTATTTATTATTATGTGTTTTTAGGATTTTTAGTATTTTTATATTATTTTTATTTATTTTTATATTTTATTTTGTAGGAAAAATAAAGCTTGGGGGCAAATCTGTAAATCTTGTAAAAGTCTGATGCCATTTGGTAATTAAACCGCACGGATGGCAAAAGCGTAAATAAGGAGAAAAGACGCGGAGGGGCAGAACCGTAAATAACTGGAAGTTTGCTCGCGCAATGCGCGCGTAGGCGGCATCAGCGCACGGTTCGAAACGACGCCGTTTCAATAAAACAGAAAATGTCCGCGCAATGCGCGGAGTGCGAGGAACGGGCGAACACAGAAACGACGTCGTTTGGAGAAGCGGCAGTTGAAAAAAAAATAAATCCGCGCAATGCGCGGAATGATGGCTGACGTCAGCGGACGCGTTAGATGCGTTGACTTGGTCAACTGCCGGTCTTAAGGGCTGTTTGGTTGCGCATTATTGCTGGGAAATCAGATTTTTCGGGATTATTTTGGATTTTTGCTACTTTTTGATTCCAAATTGGATTTTAATTCCAACTAGGCTTAGGATAATAATTATTTTTCTTTTTCTTTTATTTTTAATTGTAAATCCTATTAGGTTTTAGACAAGTTAGAGGCCTATAAATAAAGGGTCAAGCTCTCTCATTATTCATTGTAAGCTTTTGGGAGTTTTTCTTCTACTTTCTTGGAGAGAGCTTTTCAACTATTGGAGATTATTTTGAAGAATGTCAGGCTAAGTTTTTATTTTCAGTTCTAAAGGGATGTTGAACCTTATTTTTAATTAATGTTTTAATTGAGTTTTATTATTTATTCCTTCATGCATGAGATTTATTCTTGATAATCTGTTTTAATTGTTCTATGATATTTGCTTGATTAATTTGATAATGGCCTGTTAGATTAATCAATAATTTATCATATGCTAGATTAAGATTTAATATTAAGCAAACGATATTTTATCTGATCATAAGTAGCAATTAATAATATTTGATTGTGGACAAACTTTTGAATATTATTATGATTATCAAGATGGCAAGTTAAATGGTCCGCGATGTTGAGATTGTTGCTTGGAATAATCTAATTCTCTAATTTTTAATGCAACTGTTATATTAAATCTAGACTGATAGTTCTAGGTTGTATGATAGTTAGGGTCTTTTGTGAGCGATTGCTGCATTAGATTTATAATTTGAGGAGGATTTCGGGTAACTTGGCGATTGTCGGTTATCTAGGATTATTAATTTCAATTGAAGGAAAAGATAATAATAACTTGATTAATTTGTTGATTAAAAGAAGGGGATACTGAACTAAGGAACTGAAGTTTGTTTTAATTGATTTTTCTCATATTTATTTATTATTCAGTTTTATTTATTTGTTTAAATTTTAATTAGTTAATTTATAATTCCAAACCCCCCATTTAATTAGATATTTTTGAAAACATTAGATTTATTAAAACAATTCACTCTCTGTGGGTTCGACTCTTACTTTCACTACTACATTAATATTTTTCAAAGTAAGATTTTATTTTTGGTTGCTTGCGACAGCTTCCCAATATCCATGACCCAAGCCTATAACTATGGCTCTGATACCACTTGTTGGCAATTAAGTCGACGCAAACAAAATAATATAAAATAAAGAGAGATAAACAACCAAGATTTAACATGAAAAACTCCTAAAGGGAAAAATTATAGGTCAAACTTTTAATCTTCACTATCACAATAATAATAGGCTCACAATAATCCTCTCAAGTTTTACGCCCTGAAACTTGATGTTACTTAATATGATAATCTTCACGACACAATTTTTTGCACGGACTAAAAGCTGCAAAATCTTCCCTCCCATGATAGAACTTTTTTACACGGAATATAAAAGTTGCAAAAAAACCCTCTCTCTCACACAAACACAAAATCCACTCATACCCTCTCTCTCAACTCTTAGGATGCTACATGATTTTTGGTTGTGCTACACTTCAACAACTAAACATAATACTCTATTTATAGAGTACTTACAACTTTTCTCTTCCTATTTAAAATAAAATTCCAACATATAATAAACATTCTATTAAAAATATGATACATTCCTTTCCATAATATCAATTCTTTTCTAAATAAGATTCGAGGAGTATTCCAACAATTCCTCCATCGACTCAAATCTCCGACTACTTCAACTTCCTAACTGAATAGGATTTGAGGAGTATCCCAATTCCCAACATAAATGAGTTATAAATCCCTCAGCAGAGAACTAGAAAAAGTTAGACCTAGTTATGAGATAATTTTATCGCTCTTTATTTTATTTTTTTCAAACTTTATTTGGCTATATTTTAAAATTAAAAGAAAGGAACAGGAGAGACTAAAGTCTAAAAGCAAGGATGGACTGTTCTAAAGTATAGTTTGAAATAACAATTGTTCATACTTATAAAAATAAGCAAATTAAGATATTGTACAATTTTTGTTATAGGTACTATTGCCTCAAGTATGGGGATTGTAACTCTCAGCCTTGACGTTATTCCTCAAGACCTCTGCTATTTCTCCCAAGCCTTAGGGTTAAGAATATTTACTTGTATACAATAAGCATATAAAAGCAACCCAAACCAAAAACAATAGTTATGCACGTGGAAAAGAATGATTGAGAAAGTATACCAAAAGAATCTTCCAACCTTCGGATAAATGCCAATTGAAACAAAGCTCCTGCATACTTCATTTTGAAATGCCAATGTTATTACCATCTGGTAAAGCCATTGTGAAAAAAAAAACACGTCTCTGTTTATTGTAAAATAAGTTTTCAATGAAGAAATATTTGTAGCAAACCAATCATAAATCAAACTTAAAAATTCCATACCAAAGAATCATATGTTACTGATATGCAAGCTTTCTAGTTTTGAAATGAAGTTTACAAGGCCAAAAAAATGTCAACTTACAACAAAATCTACTTTCTATGTACTACTTATTCTAGTTCAGAGCGTGGAGGGATCAACTAGGTTTTTAAAATATAAATAAATTCTAACATGAGTGTAACAACTAAATTTTGGCTATAATAATAGTTTCTGGGGAACTGTTAAGAAATTGATGTATAAAAATTGTGTAGGACTCTAGAATTACCCTTTACTGGACCCTGTTCCAATAAAATTCAACACCCATATAATATATTAACACATTTTACATAAATTATGACATTAAGCCACTTCATTATACCCAAATAAAAGTAATGACATACAATATGTTACCGTGGTGACGGCCTATGTGTTTATTAACAATTTATGAAAGACGAAAAATTTGTTGAGAAATTCTGATCTTATATAATGTATTTAAATTATTTTACTTTTAACATAATTGAACATATTATTACAAATTAGCTACTGATTAATAGATGATCAGCTAATGGGCAGCATCTAGCCGAATCAATTGTACTAATATTTGCTTTTATTCCTATGTAATATAAGAGCACATACATAAATGACAAGCTAATTTTATTAAGATTAGCAAGAATAAAAAAAAAAGTTATAAAAAAAATAAAATTAAACAAACAATTAGATACATATAACTATATATAATACAAATATGCACACAAATATATATATATATATATATATATATATATATATATATATATATATATATATATAATATTTGTGAAATTGACATATAGAGGGAGAATTGATGAGAGAGAAATACCAATGATCATTCCAACAGTTACAAGTGTAAGCAATCCAAAGATAATTTTCATTGCAGGTGGTGCCATTTTGTGAATTGTAATAGAGAGAGAGTCAAAGGTGGATTTTGGAGAAATGGGATCCGAAGGGAATGGTGAATCTGGAACTTAATTGAACTAAAATGAAAAACTCACTTTATAAGCCCATTGTCTTTGCATTTCCCTCTTTCATTACTGTAATCCCTTTTTCCATATGGATTGCCTTAATTTTGACCAATACTGTGTCATGACTGTTGGTCATGGACTTGTTCATGTCTAAATTCTTGGGTGTTTTAAAAAAAAGAAGATTCTTGGGCTGTTTCTTAGATTTTTTTTTTTCGTATATTTCATTTGTTTATAATTTAATTCTTAATGATCTAACTTTTTTAAAGGAATTAAAAAACTGATACTACGAGTCACATTTGACCTATTGAAAAGTTAGAGTGTGCAACTTTACGTGTCAACTATAATTAAATGGTACAAGAAGATACATTTTAAAATTTGAGGTGTGATAGTTTCTTAATATATAAATTTTGGGGTGAAAATTTTACATCAATCTAATAAATATATTTGTAATTTTATCCTAAAAATATATAAAAGAAAAAATATTAGGTTCAAAAGCTTCTTTTACTTTTATAAAAATTTCACTAAAGTTAAATATCCCTCTAAATGACATCCCTATAATAATCTATATTACATACTGATATATAATGAGGTCAAATTAGTGTAATTGTTGATTTGATAGGCCTATTAGCGTCGTAATAAATTTTCTCAAGCAAAACTTATTATATAGAGTGTCGGCTATATATAGTTAGTATATATGATGTATTAAATATGTATACATAATGAAATAAATTTTGATGTATTAATTTATCACATCTAAATAATAGATAGATACATATTGAATATAACATGAAATTGAAAACGATATCAATATTACGGTTATAATTAGTATATTTTCTCTATCTTAAATTAAAAGTTTTATTTTGATTTTTTTCTTAAATTGATAATTTTTAAAACTAATTTTTATACCATTGTTGATAAGATTTACTTTGAGAGATTATAACTATAAGAAACTAGATATAATTTACTAAAATTATACATACATACATACATACATACATACATATATATATATATATATATATATATGTTTAATTATTAATTTTAAAAATAATTAATTTGACTAAAAAAGTGGGGAAAAAAACTTTTAATTTGTAACAGTGTATATCATTAGCATCAAACATGCACAGATCATGAATATAAAAATGAGTATAAATATTGCATTTAAATAATAGATGGTTATAAAATTCAACGTAAATTAAAAATTAAAAGAAATAAAAAAGTATTGTACGTTTTCATTACAAAGTAGGAATCACTGCGAGATTTTGTCTGTACGATTTCATGGAGACTTTTGCTCTTAGTATATAATACTTTAATATTTCGAGTATATGATTATAAAAAATTGTTTTAATGGATAACTAGTAAGTGGCCGTGTAAGGCATGGCCCTGTTTCAATATTACTATATAATTTTATGTAAATAATATAATTCTAAATTTAAAGAAAATTAATATTTTTACAAATAAATTTTGATATTTTTAAAAAGAGTTTTTTATATGAATATGTGACACATTTATTATTCATGTGTGAGAAAGACCTTATGGAACTATAATTTTTATTTTAAAAAATATCAATGCTCAATTTTAAATATGTTTAATATAAATGAAAACAAATAATTATTTACCTATCGTCTCTGCTTGCTTTTATTTTATGAAAATTGTAGAATTTTGTTAAATAAAATATTAATTTGCATTATTTGATGAGTGCATAACGAGAGAGTCTAATCGCATTTGTAGGATACTTTTGTCCTCTCAATTCTAATAACTAATTAATCATTTCCTTTCTAAGTTTACTTCTTCTTCTTTTTTTTTTTTTCATTTACGGTTCATTCTTTAACGCAAATTACACATATGTATAATTAAATCAACATAGTATTTACATATTTAAATTATTATCACCTAATATCGAGAAAAATAATGAATTTTATATTTGTTAGGATAAAAAATTAATAAATAAATTCATGTATCAATTGAGTCAACTCACCAATATTAAAATTTGTGAATAAATGAATCCATGTACCAACTGAATCAACTCATCGAGTTTTTAAATTGAAATTTAATTAACTGTTGTGTTTTTAGATATAAGAATTGATAGTATAAAATGACACAATAACTGTAATATTTATATTTTTTTATCTAATTATATTAAACCTTAATATATGTGTTGGATATTATTTTATATTAAGCTAAATAAATAGTAATAGTAATACTAATAGTACGAGAGACATATCATTTTAGGATACACCTTTGCAGATTAAATAATATGGGATATTTATAGTGTCTAAATGCCTTTTATTATTATCTTTTTATATTATTGGCGTTAGACAATTAAATCTATCTTAATAATCTATTTTGCTATGTATAAATTACAAGGTTTATGTTAGGTGTTAACGTTATAGAGCACATACTGATTATGAGAATGTTGAGTATTGCACAGCTCATAATGAAAAGAGAACGACAGCGTATAGAGTGCAACAAGAAATGAACATTGATATGCTTAGAGAATCATCATCTTATTTATTATTAAATATAAATATATAACACTAAATGGTTAAAGTACTCATCGCATGCCCACTAAACTGTCATACACATGCTCATGGACTAGTACGTGATAACTTTTACAACAATATTAATAGGCATTACTTTCATTCTGCAAAAAGAATTTTTATTTTACAGAATAGTTTATTTTTATCAAAAGTATTAAAAAATGATGCAATATTCAATACCACAATTGAAATACATGTTATCACTATTAAATTAAAAATTATAATATTTTAAAAAACTATAAAACAAAAATATAATAGAGATTTATAAATTTTGTAGACGAGACTCTTTTTGAAAAATGATTAGACCTGACAAACGGGTCGGGCCAACGGTGGGCTGGGCCAAAACGGTTCAAATTTTTTTCGGTCAAAATTTTTTAGCCCGTGGTCTGGACAGACCGGGTTGGCCCGCGGGCCATTGATTGATTGATTGATTTATTTTTTATGATACATAACACTGTTGAACATTGCATGTTTGATTTGATGATCAGAATTAAAGTGATAAATGCACTCAATAGTTGAGTTGTAAGGTCCTTTGATTGTTCATAATGTACAAGGACTTAGTTAGATAAGATCAAAACTGTTAGGTTGATCTTTTGGATATGAATGTATTGAGTTGTAAAGTCATGTGTTATGTTCAATGACTTAGTTTATGAAAAGATCAAATATGTTAGATTGATCTTGTGTTATATCTCTTCAGTCAGTCTGATCGTAGAATGGACTCTACGACTCCGCACAAAGAAGACTCAACGATTTAGTCTGTTCGTAGAGTGGACTCTACGATTCCGCACCAGGAAGACTCTACGATTTGGTAAAAGCAAAAAAACATACTCTACGACCAATAAAAAAACAATCGTAGAACGGACTCTACGTCCAACAGAGTAGCCGTAGAATAAAAGTCTACGATCTCAAGGTAAATTGCCCTGTCACAGAACAGTCACTGCAGCAAGGAAAATCGTAGAGTGAAGCAAAAGCAAGAGACATTTAAGCAACTCTACGATCAAATCCTAAATCATCTGATGATTCTTCTCTTGTCCTAAAAGACAGAAGCAACTTCATTGAGAAGAACAATCTGCATCAATGTGTCAGATAAACCTCTGCCAAGAACTTAAAGTCAGAAATATCAGAGGACTGACCAAAGCGTGCTATGTAACAGAGAGAAGACTTTCAAGGTAGTAAAGTCAGAAGATTATGTCCTATCAACCATATGTTTATGGAATACCAAACGCTTCTATGAAAGTTGGTAGAAACCTACGACTGTTATGTCTTGTCCTAAGGAAAAAGAAAACACCTTTTTGGACAGTATTTGCAGGTTAATTAATACCTCGTCAGAGCATTAATGAGCTAAATGAATATAATATTCAACAGTTCTACACTGTGAGGTAACGAGCGAAAATTGAAGAAAAAGGCAGATTTTAAATGGAAAGAAATCTGAAGCTCCTATATAAGAAGCCCAGATTCAAAACTCAAAAAGTGACAAGCAACACACAAGAAAGAAATACATACGCAAAAGTTGAAAAAGATTAAAAGAAAAAATATCTTGCATCGCTACTAAGTTCTTCATAAACTTAAGCTAAACGCAACTTAGTAGTACACCCAAATCTACACTACTCGAGAAGAGTTCTTAGTGAACTAGAGTATCCAAGTCTGCTAGACTTATAGAGTTCTTAGTGAACTAAAGTTCCAAGACTACTAGTCTTGAAGAAATCTTAGTGATTCGGAAATTATAAAAGTATCCTTAGTGGATTTGCTGCTCAAAGAGCAGAACAGTGGAGTATGAGTCTTGTGAACTCTAAACCACTCAAAAAGTGGTGACTTTCATCTTGTGTTTATTAACTGTTATATAACTGCTTGTTGAATTATTACATTAACATATTAAGAAGGGATAACTAAATCATATTCCGCTGTGCTAAAATATTATTAATAATTCATTCTTTTTTAAAGCTAAATAAAGAAAAAAAATTAAAGAATCTATTCAACCCCCCTTCTAGATATCTTTCGTGTTATTGGGAACTAACAATTGGTATCAGAGCAGGTTTTCACATTTAAAGTCTTACAAGCTTGAGTAGATCTAATGACACACAATAAGAACGGATCAGAACTTGGTGGAGGTAACCGACCACCAATGTGTAATAAAGAAAAATTTGCTAACTGGAAAGTTCGTATGCAAGTTTACATAGATGCAATAGACGATGAGCTGTTCGAGATAGTACTTAATGGGATAGTCATACCAATGAAGCTTGCATTAACAATTGAAGATCCAAACAAGCTAGTAGCAAAGAAAAGAGAAGAATGAACCGATAACGAAAAAAAGGATGTTCAAATAGACAAAAAGGCCAAAAACATCATATTCCAATCTTTATATGATGAGTTGTTTGAAAACGTTGTCAACTGCAAAATAGCTCAAGAAGTCTGGCAGACTCTGTTAATCATGCACGAAAGAACAGAAGAAGTGAGAGAAAATAAGCAATCACTGCTTATTCAGCAATATAAAATGTTCACCCACATATCAGGGGAGAACATTACAAACACCTATGAGAGATTTAACTTGCTGCTAAACTCTCTCAAATAATTTGGAAAAGTTTACCCGAATAGAGATCTCATCATCAAATTCATGAGATCTTTGCCAAGCAAATGGGATGCCAAAATCACAATCATCCGGGAGTCAAAGAACCTGCACGAAATAACTGTACAACAGCTCTATGGAAATCTTCTTACCTACGAGCTAAAGTTAAATCAAAGGGCAAAGACCCTATCCGAGGGAAGAAAGAAGGAGAAGAACATTGCTCTTAAAGCCTCAACTTCAGCCACCGAAGCAATCTGAAGTTTGATTCTGACTCTAATAAAGATGAATCAGATGATGATGAAGGAGCTACCATGCTAGTCAGACAATTTAAAAGATTCATCAACAGGAACAGACCACAGAAGTTCAAAAGCAGCAGTAGCAAATAACAAACAAATGACCTTTGCTACAATTGCAAAAAGCCAGGCCATTTCATTGCTAAGTGCACAAAACCCTTGAGAGAAGAGCTGAGGAAGGATAGAACAAAAGCAAATCCAAAAAGGAAATTCAAGAGCTTCCACAAGCAAAAGAAGAAAGACAAAAGATTCATAGCTGAAGGCTCCTGGAGTGACTCAGGAGAGGAACTAAACTCTGAGTCAAGTGATGATGAAGAGCCACAGAAGGTCAACCTGTGTTTAATGGCAAACGAAGAAGGAAGCAGCAAAAAGGAATTCAACATAGATGAGGTATTTGATTTTTACTCTCCTGAATTATACATTGATGATCTCAGAGAAGACAAGCATGACTTAATGGTAAAATTACATAAATACATGAAAATGTTTAGAAGGCTATCAAAAGATTACTCTCATCTAAAAGAGAAAAAAGAGAAAATAAGCCTAAAATTACAAGTCACACTTCAAACTGCAAAACTTTATTCTAGTCTTGAGACTGAGAATGAAAAATTGAAAAAGATAATTGAATTGAGTACTCAGAAAGAGTCTTTTCTAGTCTCCAAAATTTAGGAACTAGAAAAGGCAATTTCTATGTGGAACAAATCAAGTTTATTTATGGACACCCTGATCTCAAGCCAAAGAGATATGGCTGACAGATCAGGATTAGGTTTTGAGAATTTTGTCTTAGAGCCTAATATGGAAAAATCAATGAAAGTAAATGAAAGCAAATCCTTTAATCTTAATAAAGAAATTGTGTTCATCAAATCCTCAGATTTAATTTCTCCCAGCTGTCCACACTCTGCTAAGCCTGCTATCATATTAGTCAATAAAACTCGTACTGGTCTAGGATTTAAAAAATTAAAATGTAAGTCAACACCTATAGCTGAACTTCGAAGGATCGTAGAGTCAAGCAAAACTTACTCTACTAACCAACCATGCAGAAATCGTAGAGTTAACTTTTACTCTACGAAGTATGAGAATCGTAGAGTAGCATGAAAGCAGAATGTATATCAGCCCAACAGAAGGACTATGAGCAATTATAATCCATACAGGTCCTGGACAAATAAGAATTCACAAATATACACAAATCATCGACAACATCATATCAATTATAGGCACCGTCATAAAAATGATAAATATTTGTCAGGTTATCTTATACTGCAAGGATCTAAAATAAAACAGATTTGGGTCCCCAAAGGTACTAACAAAACAGGACCCAAGCAAATGTGGGTACCAAAATGAAGATTGATTTGTTATGCAGGTAAAGAGATCCATCTGGTACCTTGACAGTGGATGCTCAAGGCACATGACAAAAGACAAGACTCTTCTGTCATATTACAAGGAAAAAGATGGACATGCAGTCATCTTTGGATACAACAACTTGGGGAAAACTAGAGGATATGACTTAATTGAAAATGGTGCAATATCATTCAGTAAAGTGGCCTATGTTGAAGGACTAAAGCACAACTTGTTAAGCATCAGTCAACTATGTGACAAAGGACATCAAGTCACCTTCCTCAACAGCCAATGTCAAGTCAGAGATTTGAAGACTAACTCTCTAAGGCTAGTAGGAGTTCGAGAAGGAAATGTCTATGTAGTCAACCTTGCCCAATTAAGCTTAGATGAGATAGTCTGTTTCCTTGCTAAAGCCTCTGAAGATATGTACTGGCTCTGGCACAGAAGATTATCTCATCTCAACTTCAAGAGTATATCAAAGCTTGCCTCCAAAAATCTTGTAAGAGGATTGCCAAAACTTAACTTCATCAAAGAAAAACCCTGCAACGCATGTCAGCTTGGAAAGCAAACAAAGACCTCATTCCAGAGCAAGACAATCAACTCAAATGATAGAGCCCTTCAAGTACTACACTTGGATTTATTCGGGCCTATCCCAACTACAAGCCTTGGAGGAAAAAGATACTCTCTAGTGGTAGTAGATGACTACACTAGATATACATAGGTATCCTTTCTAAGCTCTAAAGATGAAACCATTTCACATCTTATCAAGCTCTTCAAACTAATCATGAATGAAAAGGGCAAAAATATCAAGGCCGTCAGAAGTGATCATGGAAGAGAGTTTGACTTTTCAGATATGGACCAGTTCTATGAAGAAAATGGAATCAATCACAACTTCTCAGCCCCAAGGACTCCTCAACAGAATGGAGTAGCAGAAAGGAAGAATAGGACTCTAATTGAAGCAGGAAGAACCCTTCTAGCAGTAGCCTATCTTCCTGAGTATTTCTGGGCTGAAGCTATCAGCACTGCATGCTACACCCAGAATAGGTCACTCATACACTCAACTTTGAAGAAGACTCCATACGAATTGTGGAAAGGAAGAAAGCCAAACATAAGCTACTTTCATGCGTTTGGCTGTCTATGCTACGTACTCAACAATGGCAAGAAGCATCTAACCAAATTCCAGCCAAAGTCAAATGAAGGAATCTTCCTTGGCTATGCAACGGATAGCAGAGCATATAGAGTGTTCAACAAGGAATCCTTAACTGTTGAAATCTTCATCCATGTCACATTCGATGAATCAGATCTAGAAAAGAAAAGCTCAACACTCAATGATTCATCATAAATAAACTCAACGATCGAAGAACTCAAAATCGTAGAGTCGTACTCTACGATCATGAAACCAGCAGCAGAAATCGTTAAGCAAGTAGACGAAATCGTAGAGCTCACCACACCAGACATTGAAACTCTACGATCAGAACAAGAAGTTGATTTGGAGGAACTCAGACAAGAAGGCACCAGAATAGACGTTCCTAGCAGAATAAAGTGGACCAATGATCACACTCAAGATCTAATAATTGAAAATTTAAATACTGGAATCAAGACAAGAGCTGCAACTTCAAATGAATGATTTTACCTAAGCTTTCTCTCTCAAGTGGAACCCAAGAAGAACGAAGAAGCATTAGGAGATTCAAGTTGGATAGAGGTCATGCAAGATGAGCTAAATCAATTTGAAAGGAGCAAAGTTTGAAGATTAGTAGTCAGACCTCAGCATAAACTAGTCATTGACACCAAATGGGTCTTTAGGAACAAAATGGATGAAAATGGTGTGATTACAAGGAACAAAGCAAGACTGGTGGCCAAAGACTATTCTCAAGAGGAAGGAATTGACTACGATTAGACCTTTGCTCCAATTGCCAGATTGGAAGCCATAAGGATTTTTCTCGCCAATACTGTACACATGAAGTTTAAAGTCTTCCAAATGGATGTCAAGAGTGCATTTCTGAATGGAGAACTTCAAGAAGAAGTCTACATGGAATAACCTCCAGGTTTTATCAATTCAACCTTTTTAAATTATGTTTAAAAATTAGATAAAGCCTTATATGGTCTAAAACAAACACCCAGAGCATAGTATGACACCTTAACTAACTTTCTCATTGAAAAATGATTCACTAAAGGAAGAGTAGCTACTACCTTATTTTTAAGAAAACATAAAGATAAAACACTGTTAGTTCAAATTTATGTAGATGATATCATATTTGGTTCTTCGGATGAAAATTTATGTGAAAGGTTTGCCAAACTTATGCAGAGCAAGTTTGAGATGAGTATGATGAGAGAACTTAACTTCTTCCTCGGACTTCAAGTAAAGCAGATTGATGAAGGCATATTCATCAACTAAGCCAAATACATCAAAAACTTACTAAAGAAGTATGGCATGGAATTTGCAAATATCATGAAAACTCCAATGCCACCTACCACTAAGCTTGACAAAGATGAGAATGGTAAAAACATTGATATCACTCAGTACAGAGGTATGATAGGCTCACTCTTACTCTTATATCTAACTGCTAGCCGACCAGATATAATGTTTGCTACATATATATGTGCTAGATTTCAGGCTAACTCTAAAGAATCTCATCTAATAGCTGTGAAAAGAATTTTCAAATATCTTTAAGGAACCCCAAATTTAGGATTATGGTATCCCAATGAGTCTTCCTTTAATCTAATAGGATATTCAGATGCTGACTATGCAGAATGCAAATTAGACAAAAAGAGCACAAGTGGAACTTGCCAAATGTTAGGCTGCAAACTTGTCTCTTGGTTCAGTAAGAAGCAAATCTCAGTATCCACATCAACTGCATAAGCTGAATATATAGCCGCAGACAGTTGTTGTGCACAAATCCTATGGATGAAGACTCAACTTGCAGACTATGGTTTTGAGCTTAATTATATCCCTATATACTGTCATAATACTAGTGCAATTGCTATAACTCATAACCCTGTCATGCATTCAAGAACTAAGCACATAGATATAAGATATCATTTCATTAGGGATCATGTACAAAATGATAATATATTACTACACTATATCCCAACTGGAGAACAACTAGCAGATGTATTTACAAAACCTTTGGATAAATCAAGATTCAATAAACTAATTAGTGAGTTAGGAATGTTAAATCTAGACTCTTGATATATATCATGTTTTTGAAAGTTACTAACACTACAGGGAGAAAAAGTTTTTCAAAGGATAAAGTAAAGGACAAATTCGTAAAGCCTACTCAACGATCGTTGAGTTAAGGATCGTAGAGTATACTTCAATTCGTAGAGCTCACTCAACGATCGTCAAGCCAAAAATCGTAGAGTACACTTCAATTCGTAGAGCTCACTCAACGACCGTCAAGCCAAGGATCGTAGAGTACACTTTAATTCATAGAGCTCATTCAACGATCGTCAAGCCGAGGATCACAGAGTACATCCCAGTCATAAATCTCACTCAACGACTGTCAAAAACAAAGGATCGTTGAATCAAGAGGGATCGTAGAGCTCAGGGGAAGACAAAGGGCAAAAAAGTCATCAAAGAACTGGAAGTCCTCCTATCAAAATTTGACACGCGTCTCAGTAAACATAAAGGAAAGTTTTAAAACTCTCTCTCACAATCCAGAACCCTAGATTTACAATACTAAGACAAATCATTCATCTTGTTTCAGAAAAGCAATCAATAGTGCCTGCTTAAGTAATATCAGGAAACGAACTGGTCTTCGAAGCCTTCACAACCACCAATAAACAGTACCGGAGGATAATCCATCTAGTAGAAAAGGCTAGCCTTCGAGAAGCTTTAGGAACAAACATGAGGATTCTATCAAGGCTAGTCTGAGAGTTCTATACCAATGGATCCTATGTTAATGAAACTCTAATCACCACAGTAAAAGGGGTCCAGTTCAATCTCACAGTTAAAGAAATAAACCTAGCCCTAAGTTTTAAGGATGGGGGCCTCACAATTCTGAATCTTGTGAGTACAGAAGAGGGCCTACGAATGATGCACCACAAAAAGAATCTAGAGCTAAAAGGATTAAAGAAGAAAGAGTTTTCCAAGAAATATGAATTTCTGGTTGACGTCATTGGAAAATACCTCCTCTACAAAGACTTTGCTCATGACTCCATCAGCGAGATCAAGCTAAAGATAATGACAATCATAGTAAGGAAGATAAACATAAACTATGGCTCCTTACTGCTAGAATAGATCGATAATTGGTTCCTAAATGCAGATAAGGCAAGAAGAGTCAGGAAAATGCTCTATGGAAGATTCATAAGCATTCTCATTCAATCCATTTTGGAGAACAAGATTGAGCTTGTCGAAGGAGAAGTCTTCAACGCAAATAAGAGGATGACCCAGAGACTGTTTGACAACTGGAAAAGAAACCCAGTTGAAAATAGAAAACTATCCCGATTTGGGGATAGTGAAGGAACACAGAGTGACACTGGGCTCTCACGAATAAAGATCTTATCTGCAGAAGCAGACTCTTAGGAAGTCAGCAGGAAATCTCCTGGTTTAATTAGGAAGAGGAAAGAAAAGAAAGCCCTTGAGATTGAAAAATCTCAAGGATCATTAAATGAGGCCTCTGACGTTGCTCCTAAAGAGAAGGCTACTTCAGAGGATGAAGAATTAGATCAGCAGAGGGAAACTCGCAGCAAGCATCAGGCTAAGGAGGTTACTTCAGCAGAGCCAAGGCCAAAGAGAAGAAGGCTAGTGAAATTAGCCAACCAAATAACTGAAAAAGGCTCAGTAGCTGAGGGGGAGCTACCTGAAAAATCAGACATTGCTCCAATTGAGAGGAAGCCATTTGAAGCAACTGAACCTATGGGTACTCAAACTGAGGGGGAGCCAACAGATGCTCAGGTTGAGGGGGAGATTCAAGAAGATATTTCAATCCCTTCAGCCACAATGAATACTGATGAAGAGGATGACATAAAAATAATGTCAGTCGAAAAAAATGAACAGAGGCACCTCAACTACAACTGCCTGCTGAAGTTCTTTCCACTAATGTCATTCCACCGAGCCTTGGTGCATAATGCATGGGATCAACTCTTTTGGACCTTCAAAGCATATCCCAACGTGGTGATTTTGGCTCAAGGCTACCCTATAAACCTTCACTTTGCTCAAAAGCTGATCTCAAACAGCTCATCACCTTCATTTTATTCCTCTAGCCCTCATACAAAGTCATACACCGTCTTGGACCTTCAATAAATTTGAGGAGTTATCTAATACAAGCCCTGAGACAAGCTCTACGTCCAACTCTGCCCTAGTCGTAGAGTTCCCACCCTCTACAACTGGTGGTCAAGATATTCAAGACGTAGAGTGCCCTCAAGACTCTCCTGAAATCCTGTCCTCTACTAAAAGAATGCCTACTGCTCAACCTTCCCAACCATCAAGACTCCTGGTCACACACAAAGCCATTCCCTCAACCTTTGGTCATGAATACTTCCACATTTCAAGCTCAATGGATAACCAGGGGCAAACAACTCGACTCCTCAACGAAATCCTAGAAAAGATATCATTGTTTCCTACAACTGAGGGCTTAACTGACGTTACAAGTTACATGTAAGCAGAGATACAAAACGAACTGGCATCTAAGTCCCACAACATTCAATAGAGTTTAAACAATGTTGTTATTGCTGTAAATAACCTTTCTCACAATTTGGGAAGCAAAATATCCTCAAAACAGAAGGAGTTAATTGTAACAATTTTTGACAATCTCAAGGACAGGGACGAAAGGTTTATAAGAGCAATGACCAACCATCAGAAGTCCATCGACATTCTTCAAGAAACCAATGCAAAATCTATAGCCCTCCTCATTGAGCAGATCTTTGAAATGAAGAAATCCCTCAGAAAACAAGTTAATCAAACAACTGAAACTCTATCAGTGGTGGAGCAACAACAGGTGCTAGTTGAAGAACGACTTCAAGATCATCACAATGATGTAGCTGCCACCTAGACTCAACTTCAAGAACTTGTTCAGAGTGTGCAGCAGCTTTCGACTGAGGTGGCCAACATTAATGATGCCAACAAGGGGTAGAAGAGTAAGAGCATAGAACAAAGCAGGAGAGGAAGAGCACCTCAAGGAATGAGATTGGTTCAAACGTCAATTCAACCTCCTAGGTTTGAAGCAGTACTAATTCATCACAGACAGGAATCCACTGCGAGACTATTTGTTCCATGTCTTCAAGGACAATCCTCAACTGCGGGACCATCTAGCTCACAAGCATGGCTCCAAGTGAAAGAAAAAGAAGCTATGCAAAGGGAAGAAATGGAACTAAAAAGAGCAGAAGAGGAAAGGATAGCACTCTTCATGCAAAGGTAGGAAGATGAGAGAAGAAGGTCTCCTAGGCAAAGGCATGAAGATGAGAGAATGAGACCTACCAGTAAGAGAAGATAAGTTTTTTTTCTTTATTCAAATTTTTATGTATTCTATTTACACTCATTGTTCAACTAACTATACATCAATAAAATTCATATTTTTTTTATTAGAAATACAGCTGCTCACTGTATATTAGGCATTCTATCATTGAAATGCATTTGCTTAATTAAGTTGTTCAAATAACTTTCTACTATTAGTGTTGTCATCATCAAATAGGGAGAGATTGTTGAACATTGCATGTTTGATTTGATGATAAGAATTAAGGTGATAAATGCATTCAATAGTAGAGTTGTAAAGTCTTTTGATTGTTCATGATATACAAGGACTTAGCTAGATAAGATCAAAACTGTTAGGTTGATTTTTTGGATATGAATGTATTGAGTTATAAAGTTATGTGTTATGTTCAAGGACTTAGTTTATGAAAAGATCAAATCTATTAGATTGATCTATTGTTATATCTCTTCAATTAGTCTGATCGTAGAATGGACTCTACGACTCCACACAAAGAAGACTCAATGATTTAGTCTGTTCGTAGAATGGACTCTACGACTCCGCACAAAGAAGACTCAACAATTCAGTCTGTTCGTAGAGTGGACTCTACGATTCTGCGTCAAGAAGACTCTACGATTTGGTTAAAGCAAAGGAACATACTCTACGACCAAGAAAAAAGCGATCGTAGAACGGACTCTATGTCCAACAGAGTAGCCGTAGAATAAAAGTCTACGATCTCAAGGTAAATTGCCTTGTCACAGAACAGTCACTGCGGCAAGGAAAATTATAGAGTGAAGCAAAAGCAAGAGACATTAAAGCAACTCTACGATCAAATCCTAAATCATCTGATGATTCTTCTCTTGTCCTAAAAGACAGAAGCAACATCGTCGAGAAGAACAATCTGCATCAATGTGTCAGATAAACCTTTGCCAAGAGCTTAAAGTCAGAAATGACCAAAGCATGCTATGCAACAGAGAGAAGACTTTCAAGTTAGTAAAGTCAGAAGATTATGTCCTATCAGCCATATGTCTATAGAAGACCAAACGCCTCTATAAAAGTTCGTAGAAACCTACGACTGTCATGTTTTGTCTTAAGGAAAAAGGAAACACCTTTTTGGAGAGTATTTGCAGGTCAATTAATACCTCGTCAGAGCATTAATGAGCTAAATGAATATAATATTCAGCAGCTCTACACTGTGAGGTAACGGGCAGAAATTGAAGAAAAGGGCAGATTTCAAACGGAAAGAAATATGAAGCTCCTATATGAAAAACTTAGATTCAATACTCAAAAAGTGACAAGCAACACACAAGAAAGAAATACATACGCAAGAGTTGAAAAAGATTAAAAGAAAAAGTATTTTACATCGTTACTAAGCTCTTCAGAAATTTAAGCTAAACACAACTTAATAGCACACCTAAATCTACACAATTCGAGAAGAGTTCTTAGTGAACTAGAGTATCCAAGTCTGCTGGACTTGTAGAGTTCTTAGTGAACTAAAGTTCCAAAACTGCTGGTCTTGAAGGAATCTTAGTGATTCGGAAATTGTAAAAGTATCCTTAGTGAATTTGCTACTCAAGGAGCAGAACAGTGGAGTAGGAGTCTTGTGAACTCTGAACCACTCAAAAACTGGTGTCTTTCATCTTGTGTTTAGTAACTGTTATAACTGCTTGTTAAATTATTGCATTAACATATTAAGAAGGTGTAACTAAATCATATTCCGTTGTGCTAAATTATTTGATTAATAATTCATTCTTTCTTAAAGCCAAATAAAGAAAAAGTTTTAAAGAATCTATTCGACCCCCCCTCCCCATTTCTAGATATCTTTCGTGTCATTGGGAACTAACAAACACGATGTTTTGATTTTAGGCTATTGAGTATAACATGCAAATTATTTTATTTAATAAAAATGTACTTATTTAAAAAATATATTAAAAAATTATGTTTAATTAAGAAATAATTTTAACTTTATAAACTATTGTGAGAATAATTTGATCATATAACAAATTTTATTCTATATTATTTTGGGATAATAAGACAAATCCGAAGGTGGGACTACTAGTGATTCAAAGGCAAAGTCACTGAGAGAGTATTAAACTAAATATACATTTACAAAGTTCCGAATTGAATAAGCGAAATTAAAAGATTTTCCTTTTTTTTTATAACGAAATATACGTGTATTTGAAAAAAAATAGATGTATTAAACTAATATATATAAAATGAGCGTATAACAATAAAATCAAACCATATTCAGTTTTGTCATTAACCCTTTAAAAACATATAGAAAGACTAAAGTTTTCCAAAGGCCAAAACATTGAAATAGAAAACTGTAGTGGGCTTTCAATTGTAGCCATGGTACTATTACTTGTAGCTTTACGCTTTGTTTATACATAAGTTGGTTATTCAATCTATTGTGCCTTAGTGCGGCCTGTTAAAATATATTACAATCTCTCTCTCTCTCATCACAGTCTACATTATGGAAACCAATCAACTACGTAGATTTCAGTCCGAGAGCTAAAATATTACACATGTATCTATTTATATAGCGATAATTATTTGATTATATATATAATATAATATATTATGTGCAAGTATATAAAAATATAATTAATTATTATTTTTTTATTAACATTTGATAATCATTAATATTTTAAATTTTGTCTTATTTATGTTCTTTCATATCTAATAGTCATAAGTTTGGAGATAATAGTATTTTGAACAAATGAATAGAAGTTTTGTTCCATAAATAGATCTAAACGATTAATGAATTAAGTTATTTTTAACATTTTTTATGTATTGATATATTTATTTATTTATTTTTAAAAAATTATTTAGGCCATGGGCCCACTTTTTTTTGGGCTGCGAAATATAAGCCCGTAGCCCACTTTTTTTTTTAGCGAGCCGATCCGTGTTCTTGGGCCTTTTTTGCCAAGTCTAAAAATGATAATAGTATTATTTATGCTGCAAAAAATTAGTTTTATATGTCAATTTTTTATTTCACAAATAAAAATTATTTGTTTTAATAATAATATGAAATTTTCTATTATATCTGTCATTTTTCTATTACATGAAACTTTATTTTGTAATTTGACTAATCAAACTAGGATTTATTAATTCAGATTTTTTATTTCTTAAAAATAACAAAAATCCCAAAGCCCCAAAACTTCAAAAATCTTAATCATATACATATATATATATATATATATATATATATATATATATATATATTTGCTAATTTAAAATAAAATTTAAATTCACACGTTGAACTCCCCCTCTCCATTAACAAACAAGGGAGATAACCATTACCTAATGGTGGTTATAGTAGTCAAGGAGGATTTTGAGTTGGAGAAGCCAGTTTTACTTGATCTAAATGACGAAACTGGTAAAAAGGGATTAATTCGGGAGGATTCGGGTGATCCTTTTGTGGGTTCTTCGAAGTTTTAGATGTCAAATACCAATGCATTGGCGGGATGATGATGATGCCAAAAAAGGCGAGGAAAAAAAAGTTGGTAGTGAGGGTTTTGTAGGGAAGGCTGAATTGTGGTGGACACTGTTTCTGGTAAGAATTTGAGCTTTAATTCGAGTGAATTGGTGAAAGACAATGTTTTTGGTGGGACCCGGAATGGTGGTTTTGAAGAAGATAAGGTGGTTGAGTATTCTCAAATGAATGGGGGTTGGTATTTGCTGTTATAGATAGCTTGATGCCCGAGGGAAAGGTAGAGAAGGTTAATCTGAAGGGTGAGGAGGATTTGGATAATAGAAACATTGAGGCTTTGGGTGGTGAGGGCAAAGTGGTAAATGGAGTGGTTGAAGAACATGTTGAAAGTGATAATATTAAGTAAATAAGTGTTGAGATTGTTGAAGTAGCAGATGGCGTGAAAGTTACAAGTGAAGGAGACATTATAGTGGATGCAATACATGTCAAGTTTCCAAGTTTTGGAGTGGCTGTTGTTGTGACGACCCCAAATCTGGGTTCCATAACCTCGAGTTTGGTTCTCACTATTCAACACATTACTAACAATTAAATACATACATTGCATTTAAATAGCGCGGAATAATACATATTGGTTCCCTTACAAAAAGGTTACAATACCAGGGTCTATTAACCTTAACATAAACAGTTCCTATCATAAGGAATTACAAAAGGTTTAACAAAAGTAAACACAAATTTAAGCATCTAATTAACATGCATAAACTAACTTAAGCTCTGGCCTTTCCTTTTCCCTTATCCTTCTTTGAGCAGTCAGGTCTATCTGAAAAATGGTTCATGATATAGCAAGAATGAGCAACTAGTTTGCTCAGCAAGTTAAGAACAATCATAGAGATTTAATATATCATGAATGAATGGGAAATGTCATCAATGGTTTCAACAATAGATATAACAATTGTGAATAGAACAAGACTCAAATTTTAATAAACAGAATATTTGAATCTTAAAAATACTAAGTGGTCACTAAGGACCCTGAACTAACGAGGGTATAATAGAGTTTCCTCTTACCCTTTAAGTAGTTTAGTTTTCAAGGGGATCAGCCTATTCAACCCGCTGTATATGCATTACATTTAGTCAACTGGTGCCAAAGTCGGTTTCCCGACATAAAATCCCCTAAATTTAGGGTTGTTCAATTCTCGGACTTAATATAAGAAATCCGCACCCAACAATGGTTTGGATAAGCTTTTAAAAGTATTCAAGTTATTGAATTTAGAAACGCAATGTCTAGCTGAACTATTAGCTTTAGACATTTTTAATACAGTTCATGAATCAAGAACTAATAAGCTTCAAATGCACTAAGTGTAATTTTATAAACAATAAGGATGTGGGATAATTTTAAATAATTAAACCACTTCAAGCTTTTACAATAAATACAAGTATAGAAATTTGTTCAACAATAAATGAGTAGGGTTAGAGAACTTGCCTTGTGCGTAGTCTACGGCTAACCAATTCAATTTAATATTCCTTGAACGGACCTAACAATTTATCAATTTGATCTTAAATTAGTATCATATACACATTCATATGATAACCTTTACAACCCTCACTTAACCACATAATTATATAATTAAGGATATATTAAACACTTAGAAAATATTATCATTACTTAATAATATTTCTATCACATAAAACTTATATTAATTACATAATATAGTTCAACTCTTTATCTAATACTATTAATAATTTAAAAATATTTAATTAGTCTTATAATATTATTAATTATTTAATAATATTTTATTAACCTTCTAATATTATTAATCATCTAATAATATTTTAATAATCTTCTAATATTATTAATCGTTTAATAATATTTTATTCATTATCTAATATTATTAACTATTTAATAATATTTTATTAATTAACCAATATTATTAATCATTTAATAATATTTTAATATCTTATTAATATTATTAATCATTTAATAATATTTTATTTATTATCTAATGTTATTAATCATTTAATAATATTTTAATCATTATCTAATATTATTAATCTTTTAATAATATTTTATTATCTTAGTAATATTATTAACCATTTAATAATATTTTATTACCCTTTTAATATTATTAATTATTTAATAATATTTTATTAATCTTAGAATATTATTAATTATTTAATAATATTTTATTAATCTTCTAATATTATTAACCATTTAATAATACTTTATTAAACTTCTAATATTATTAATTCTTTAATAATTTCCTATTAATCTCATAATATTATTAATTCTTTAATAATATTTCATTAAACTTCTAATATATTATTAATCATGTAATAATATTTTATTAACTATATTTATTATTTAAAATAAATAATTAGTTATTATCTCTTTTTTATTTTAATTATTATTTAATATTGATTAAATAGTAATTAATCACATTCATGACTTTTTATTTACCTTAGTTATTATTTAATATCCAAATAATAAATAATTATATATATTTTATTTTTATTGGGTCCCAAATTAAATATAGTAATTTAAAAACATTTTAACCCATTTTGGACTTAAATAAAGTGAACCGACCGGATTAAAACGACCCGACCCGACCCAAAAATAAAATGAACCGTTTGTGAACAGTGTTTAGGGGCCCCGGTCCCCAAATTAACACAGGAAAGAGGGCCCCGGCCCTTGTCAAGCAGAATCTGCAAAAATGCCCTTTTCAGATTTTTCAACTTTTGTTCCTTTGATTAAAACTTGAATAAAATGAAATCTACAAATCCAAATTACCTCAAATTAGTATCGATGGATTCATATTTTCCTAAAATACAATATTCCATCATTGGATTGAATTTTTTGAAAAGTTTTGGTTATGAAAAATAGCCACAAAGTGGGTTGTTTGTGCATTAGGTCCTTAAAATGACATGTTTTGCGGTAAAAGCTATAACTTCTTTGTTATTCGATATTTTTGAAAGGTTCCGAAAGGGTTTTTCTTTAACACTCATAGATCTAGATTTCTAAACATAAAAATCCAATTTTCAATTTGTAAATTTCAAAATACAACATCAAACACAACATGTATCGTTAGGGTTTTACCGGTAAAATGTGTTATAAACATTTCTACAACTTTTATGCATTTCTCACATACCAAATCATGTTATAAATACATAGAACTATGAATATACATATATTACATAGTTAAATACTTCTAGACCATCAAAACGAGTTTTGATCGGTTAAAAATAGATTTTAACGGATTAAAACGCATATAGGCTATAAAAGTGAAATAAGAAATGGTTGGAGAACTTTTAAACCTTAATGTTTTGTGTGCTCTCCTTCTCCTCCTACCAAAGTATGTGATGAGGTTGTTGGACATCCACCAAGCACTAGCTCTAGCTTTTTCTCTCAACACTTAGGTGTTTTCTCTCAAATACTCTCAAATGCTCTCTCTTTTTCTCTAGGAATTCTCTAGCAATGAATTAACCAACATAGAACAAGTGTGGAATGCTTCTTTTATAGCACTCTACTAACACATCATTAAGCTTCATAATTCACCTATGTTGGTGGAATTAGGGACTAAGTGAGCTTACTATTGCTTTGATTGACTAGTTAATGGAAAGTGTGATTGACTAGAGTTGTTCACCAACTATGACAAGGAGTGATTTAGAAGCAACATTGCAAATCAAGCCATCCAAGTGGGTCCCTCAAAAATCTCAGCAAAATGGAGTTTAAATCCCCCATTTTTGATTTAATTTTAATGCTAAAATATACATATATACATCTATATATATACATATACTTATATATATCTATATTGACCAAAGTTTTGACCTCATTTGGACTCCACATTGGACTTGGGAATAAATTCTATTGGGCTCATTCAATTAAATTGTTTGGGCTCAATTTATATAACACATTAGGCTAGCATTTAAATAACTATGCTACCTTTAATTAAAATAAGCATTGGGTTTGTTAAATTAATTACATGGGCTAGTAATTAAATTAATTACATGGGCTACTAGGTTAATACCTTTGACCTAGTTTAACAACTCATTTGGATTTAAAATATAATCCAATTAGATTTGCTTTAGTTAATTATATCCTTTTGCTTCATTGCTTTAAATAAATATACACATACACAAGTATATCTATTTAATTATATAATGCACAATTCATTAGTACAAAAAGTTTAAATTCATTGCTAATTATATATTAATTATAATTACAATGTCTAATGGAATTCGTGGTCATTACAGTTGTTGGGGATACACCTGGCAAACAGGTTGGGCTAATGGTGGGCCGGGCCAAAAAGGCCGAGCCAAGCCAAGCCAGCCTGCGGGTCAATCGATTATTTTATTATTTGTTTGTTTGTTTGTTTGTTTTTTACAATTATGGTACATAACATGATATTTTGATTTTGGGTTATTAAGTATAGAATACAATTTGTTTTATTCAATAAAAATGTACTTATTAACAAAAAAAATATTAAAAAACTTATGTTTAATACTTTAATGAAGAAATAATTTTAACATTATAAACTATTGTGAGTATTATTTATTTGATTAAATATGTGAAACTAATAATTGTAATTAAATATCAAGTGACTAATTTTAAAAAAATGCTAGAATAATACCACAAGCACATTACACATGTATGTATTTACATAGTGATAATCATTTGATTATACATATAACGTATTCTCACTGTTCTGCTATATGCAAATATATAAAAATATAATTAATTATTATTTTTTATTAACATTTGTTAATCAATAAGATTTTAAATTTTACCTTATTTAAGTTCTTTCATATCTAATAGTTATATATTTGGAGATAATAGTATTTTGAACAAATGAATAGAAGTTTTGTTCCATAAATTGATCTAAATGATTATTGAATTAAGTTATTTTTAATTTTTTTTTAATGTATTGATGTATTTATTTTTTTTGAAAAAAAAAAAAGAATTGGGCCACGAGCCGGGCTTAAAAGGCCTGCTTTTTTTTGGGCTAAAAAATAAAAGCCTGTAGCCCAATTTTTTAGGCTAGCTCGGCCCGCGGGTCCGGGCCTTTTTTTCCAGGTCTAGTTGGGGAGATGGAGGAAAAGGAGGAGGCTGTTGGGAGTGCGAGATCAATTGACAAGTTTGGTCAAGTGAATGTTGAGACTGTTGAAGCGATTACAGTCCAAGATAATAGCATATGGGGTGAAATTGTTAAAGTTGTAGAGTCTGAGTTAGTTGAAGTAGATGGGGTGAAATTTACCCCTGAAGGAGACTATTGTGGAAGATGTTCATGTCGATTTGGTTAGACCTAGGGTGGCTGTTGTTGGGAAGGTGGAAGAAAATGGGAAGCTGATGGGAGTGCGAGATCCCGTAATGAATCTGAGCAAGTGAATGCTGAGATTGTTGAGGAGAATGTTGTTCAAAATAGTATTATTGCTCATGTAACTTTGATGTTCTTAAAGTAACAAATTCTGAGTTGGTTGAAGCAGATGGCGTGAAATTTACCCCTGGTGAAGATTCTATTGTGGAAGATATTCATGTTGATTTGGCAGAGTCTGGGGTGGCTATTGTTGGCCGGGTGGAGGAAAATGGGGAAGCTGATGGTTGTGTTGAACATATTCAGGAAAATGAAAAGAAACCAGAGACACAAGTTATGGGACAAGTTGATAATGAGGCCAAACAAAATAGATATGTGGTGGAGAATTCTGGTGATAGAGTAGAAGTCATTTCTACTAGGGATTTAGTTAATGCAGGTGCAGTTGGATTTCACATAGTGAATGGTGTTAAAGATCCTATAATTAGTACTCCAGTCAATGAAGAAGAACTTAAGAAAACTGATGGTGCCTATGTAAATGCTCTGGACAATATCTTCGAAAATGGAATCTCTGGGAAATCCATTGTTCTGGAATCTATTGAAAGAAATTCAATTCAAAACCAAGAACTCATGCCGGAAGTAAAAGATGAAATGAAAATTGACAATGACAAAGTAAGTGACGGTGAATGTTTAGTTTCTGATGGGGAGACCGATGGTATGATCTTTGGAAACTCTGAAGCTGCCAAGCAGTTTATTGAGGAGCTGGAATGAGGACCAGGTGGAGGTTCTCACTTGGGTGCATAGGGTTCTCATGATTAGTTATAGAGAATTGATGGTCAGATTGTGACAGACTCCGATGAAGAAGTGGACACAGATGAAGAAGGCGAGAGTAAGGAGTTATTTGTTTCGGCTGCCTTAATAGCTCTCTTGAAGGCGGCAACAGGTGCTAGATCAGATGGTGCCAATATAACTATTATCTCCTAGGATGGATCTAGGCTTTTCTCGATTGACTGCCCTGCAGGTTTGGGATCCTCAATCTAATCCCTATGGCCTGCTCCCTGAGCAAACCTGTACAGTTTTCTTACACCTTTAGGTCCTGCTAGTGGTTAAGAATCTGAGAACCTAAGTGAGGAAAAAAAGGGGAAGCTGGAGAAGTTACAATTAGGGTGAAATTCTTGAGGATTGTTAAGAGACTAGACCTTTCTCCAAATGAAACTGTAGCAGCACATGTTTTGTACAGGCTGGCACTTGTTACAGGGAGGCAAACTAGTCAGTTGTTTGGCCTTGATGCTGCAAAACGGGTAGCTTTGCAGCTTGAAGAAGATGGGAAAGAGGATTTATACTTCTCCCTGAATATCCTTGTTCTTGGGAAATCTGGAGTTGGCAAGAGTGCAACAATCAATGCAATTTTTGGGGAAGAAAGGGCTCGAATTGATGCATTTCAACCTACCACGGCTACTGTGAAAGAGATTATATGTATGGTGGATGGAGTTAAGATTCGAGTCTTTGATACACCTAGACTCAAGTCCTCTGTAATGGAACAGTCTTTCAATCATTGTGTCTTTTCTTTAGTTAAAAAGTTCACAAAGAAAAGCCCCTAGATATTGTGTTGTACGTGGATCGGCTGGATGCCCAAACCCGAAATCTTAATGATCTACCATTATTAAGGACGATCACCAGTTCTCTTGGTCCTTTAATTTGGCAAAGCGCCATAGTGACTCTTATACATGCTACTTTTACACCACCAGATGGACCATCTGGTTCCCCTTTAAGTTATGATGTGTTTGTCACCCGACGATCCCACGTTCTTCAGCAGTCTATTGGACAAGTTGTTGGCCATCTAAAAATGATGAGTCCATGTATGATGAACCAGTTTCTCTAGTTGAGAACCACCCCTCTTGTCGAAGGAATAGAGAAGGCCAGAAGGTGCTTCCCAATAGCCAAAGTTGGAGACCTCAATTAATGTTACTGTGTTACTTTGTGAAGATATTATCAGGAGCACATTCTCTAACAAAGCGACAAGATCCATTTGACCACCGTAAGCTCTTGGGGTTCCGTAGATGCTCGCCCCTCTTCCATATATGTTTTCTTTAATGTTGCAGTCCCATTCACACCCAAAACTCTCATTTGAACAGGGTGGCAACAATGGTGATTCTAATATTGACATGGGGGACTTGTCAGATTCTAATCAAGGATAGGATGGAAAGGAGTATGATCAGCTTCCACCATTCAAGCCTCTTAGGAAATCTCAAATTGCTAAGCTGAGCAAAGAGCAAAGGAAGGCTTACCGTGTGAAGCTTCTTCAAAAGAAGTAATGGATGGAGGATTTGAAAAGAATGAGAGATATGAAGAAGAAAGGAAATTATGGTGCAAATGATTATGGATACACTGAGGAAGATCCTGATTCTGGCTCTTCAGCTCCAGTATTTGTCCCATTACCGGACATGGCCCTGACACCTTCATTTGATGGTGACAATCCTGCACACAGATACTGATTTTTGGAGCCAACAACGCAGTTTCTCGCGAGGCCATTTCTAGACACCCATGGTTGAGATCATGATTGTGGATATGATGGGGTCAATCTTGAACAAACTTTAGACATTGCCAGTGTAATATCCCAGATATTTTCAAGATTTTAAATAATATCTTAATTGATTTTATTAAAGGTTATGGTTTAAAACCTAGAGTTTGAAAAGTGAGATTTGTAGAATTTGGGTGAACATTTTTTTTTAACATAATGTATTTGTTAGAAATTAAATGTGAGAATATTGTAATGATGCATATAGAGAATTTATTAAAGAAATAAATTCAATTGAGAAGTGAAGACGGTTATAAGGATATATATATACATAGTTATATATTCCTAGAGTTGTGCTTGTTAGCCAAATACGAAGATGAGTAAATTTAATACTCAATTAAACTAATAAATTAATTAGTTTAAATATGAAGTCATGAAATATAATTAATTATATTAATTATATTAGTTATGAGTTAAAGTTGTGGAAAATTTAGAATGATTGTCTAGAATGACAATATTAAGAAGTTAATTAATTAAGTAATTAACTTAATTATTAAGTTGTGGTATAGAGCCCAATATTGATTTAATTGACTAGTACAATGAAATGGTGTAGCAAGCCCAATGGTGAGATTTAATTTCCAAGCTCAATGAATTAATTTCGGTAGCCCAACTTAGAGTTTAATTGTTTTAATTGTTGGGAGCCCTAAAGGAATTAATCTAGTGGATTAAATTTAAGGAAATTAAAATGTGAATTGGATTATATAATTTGTCCGAGGAAGTTATTGAATTAAGTTTAATAAAGGAAGTTCGATTAATGGATTTATTAAATTAACGGACTAACCTAAGATTTTTGGGAGGAACCCTAATTAAATATTTAATTAATATTGAATATGGCAAATCCAATTGGATTACATAAATTAAATTTAATTTGATTATTAAATTGTTTCTTAATTATTTAAACAAGCCAATTAATTAAATTAAGTGATGGACTTGTAGAAATTTTATGTGATTGGGTATTTTATTAATCTAGCCCAATGTTTTAATTAATTGGGAGCCTAGTAAATTAATTTAGTAGCCCAACCTTTTTAATGGATCAAAGGAGTATCCATGGCCCAAATGATTAAATTTCAAAGCCCAATTTTTGACCCAATTAAGTAAGCTTCTAGAAGGTTAATTAAATCAATTTTGGCAAGAAAAATAAGTGGAAATTGGGGCAATAAAAGGGAGTGGCCGGTGGAGTGGGTGAGGGAAGGAGTACTTGACTTTAATCAAATTGATTGCCTACTTTATGTGTGGAACACTCCAAGTAATTCCTTGCATTTTTGGAAAAAAGCTAGAGGTCCATTCTATACATATAGGTGTTATATGTATAGATTTAATCTACTATAAATATGAGTCTTAGCTCACTTTGGTAGGAGTTTGCTAAGTTTGCTAGAGAGCCTCTTTTATTGTGAGTGAATAATAAGTGAGTTAACTCGGTGAGTTAAAGAAAAAAAAAAGTAGTGAGTTAGTGAGTTACTACCGAGTCAAGTGAGCCAAGTCTAATTCTTCAAGAGGAGTGTGCTTGGATGTCATCTAACTCCATCATCTATCTTTGGAAGGAGAGAAAAAGTAGCTCACAAGTCTAAAAGGTATAACACTAACCCTAAACCCTAGTTTTGAAGTTCATTATGTTTTATATTGAATATGTATGGTAGAAAAGTTATTCTCAAGCTCTAAAGGTTTAGATCCATGCTAGATTGGTAGATCTAGGGTTACATGGGTGTAACATGAATATTTATGGGTGTTGATGTTGAAAAGTTTAGCAAAATGTATGAAAACGATTTTTACCGACGGAACCTTAAACGAACGTGTGATTCGGAGCTTTATATTTTGAAACCTAAAAGTTAGGTATGAGATTTTCTTCTTTGATATGGTAAATATATAAGTTAAGAACAAAACCTAGTTGGTATAATGTTCATATGAGTTGTTATGGTTAAGATATGATTTTTAAAAACCAAGGATTGTGAAATTAGTTTTCACTTTTCCCTTGTGAGCGATTTGAAGCATAGATCCATTTGGAATTTGGATTTGTGATATAAAGAGAAGTTGTAGAGGGGGAAATTCTAATGAGAATGGACTCAAGAATCACCCCAAAATGTTTTAAAATGAAGAAGTTATGCAAGATTTAATCAAAGGAGCAAAAGTTGAAAAATCAGAAAATGGCAATTCTGCAGTTTCTGCAAGAGGAGGGCCGGGGCCCTTGTTTCCTTTGTAAAAGGAGGGCCGGGGCCCTTGGTCACTGTTCACGGCCAGTGAGTTTTCCGTTCCGGGTCGGGTCGGGCCATTCGGGTCGGGTCGGTTTGGGTCTTTTAAGTCCAAAATTGATAAAATTGCTTAAAAATTAATATAATTAATTTGGGACCCAACTTTAATAATTATTTATTATTTATAATAAATAATAAATAAAGTAAATAAAAGCTATTATTATAATTAATTATTATTTAAAGGATATTAAATGGTAATTAAAGAAAGATGAAGTTAATAAGGTAATTATTTATTATTTTAATAAATAAGGATAATTAGTTAATTATTATTTAAATGATATTAAATAATAATTAAAGGGAGATAAAGTGAATAAAATGATCATTTGTTATTTAATGAATATTAAATAATAAATGAGATTAATTAACTAAGAGATTATTATTTAAATAATCATTAAAGGATTTGAGGATTGTTAAAATATTATTAAATGGTTAATAATATTAATAAGTGATTAAAATATTATTAAAAGGTTAATAATATTAATAAGTGATTAAAATATTATTAAATGGTTAATAATATTAGTAAGTGATTAAAATGTTATTAAATGATTAATAATATTAATAAGTGAGTAAAATATTATTAAATGGTTAATAATATTAATAAGTGATTAAAATATTATTAAATGGTTAATAATATTAATAAGTTGTTAAAATGTTATTAAATGGTTAATAATATTAATAAGTGATTAAAATATTATTAAATGGTTAATAATATTAATAAGTGATTAAAATATCATTAAATGGTTAATAATATTAGTAAGTGATTAAAATATTATTAAATGATTAATAATATTAATAAGTGAGTAAAATATTATTAAATGGTTAATAATATTAATAAGTGATTAAAATATTATTAAATGATTAATAATATTAATAAGTGGTTAAAATATTATTAAATAGTTAATAATATTAATAAGTGATTAAAATATTATTAAATTGTTAATAATATTAATAAGTGATTAAAATATTATTAAAGGGTTAATAATATTTGATTGTAGTTATATATTATCAAAGGTAGAAAATATTTTGAGATATTTGGTACATTGCTAAATGTCCAAATCATTAAGTTGCGTAAAGAAGAAAGTTTAATTGAATTAAACCAAGGTAAGAGTCCATTGGTGATTAAATATTAGACAACTTATAAAATATAGGTTGTATGAAGAGCGCAAGGTATTGGTGAAAGATGGTTAAGCGTACCCGATATGTCCAACTAGGTTTGGGCTAGGGGTTTTGTCCGGAACTTAAGGGTTCGTTTGTCGGACATCTTAAGAGTTAATAATTTAAAGTTAGAGTCTTATATAAAGGCTAAGTAATAGTCATTATATCTAATGATTATTTCAATTTCCTATATAAATTGTAGGTTGAACGCAAGACGCAAATAAGCGTAACTGGTAGAAGCGAACCAGGCAAGTTTTTTTTCAGATATTGTTGCTATGTGTATAACTGTTGTGTGTGCACTTGAAGCCTGTGAGAATTTGAATTAAATATGTTTCTGTGAAATCATATGATGTGCGTTGATTCTATATGTTAGAAAGCCTGAATTAATTGAATAAGTTGAACTGTATGCCATGTATTCATTCCAATGCATGATCAGTATGTTGCATGAATAAATGCAAAGCATGAGAAGCATGATGCATTCATATAATGTAATGCATGAAGTATGAGAAGAATGTATAAACATAAACTATGTGTTATGTGCTATCTGTTAGACTTGTTGAGCAGTCGTGCTCACTCTTGCCTAAACCAACATTTTCAGATAAGGCTAGTTACCTGAAGTTCTCGATAAAGAACAAGGAACAGGAAAACATATTACTTCCATTGAAGATCTAAATATCTATTATAGATATCAGTCCGAATTGGACAGGTAAATGATTGTGTAGCATAAGATTTAGTTGGTACGTTATATGAGTGTTAAATACTGAAGTTGATTGTAATAGAATGTCGTATCAGGTATGATATTAAGACATACTAGGAATGTATAAAGATTTCGATTCTGGAATAGAAAGAGATGTTGTAAAATTGTAAATAAAGGGTTATTTACCAATTATAATATTGTTGTAATTCTTAAACAATAAGGAAAAGGTTGTACTCGTGTTGAACCGGATCCGAGGTTCAGGGGGACCCGGATTCGGGGTCGTCACAAGTTGGTATCAGAGCTGATAGGTTATAAACCTTAGGTAAGAGTACCTTAGGCTATAACCGTAGTAGAAGATAAGTAAAATGATAAATAAATAAACTCCGGAAGAGTTTAAGTAATAAAAATGAATTTGGAAAATTCATATATAGAAGATTATCCAAAGATGGATTTGAGAAAAATGAAAAAGGTCATGTTGTACCTAATTTGAAGAAATGATAGAAAATATCTTATGATAAGATTTTGAGAAGCATAAAGAAAATGCTAATAAGGTCATGAAATGATCTAGAGAGATGAACTCGTAATGAGGCAGATGTGCTAAAATATGAATGGATAAAATTCGTATTCAGTTAAGAAAAAGTAGTGGTTTGTGGGTTTTTAATTGAGGACTCATATTAGTGGTTGAGTTGTACGATTCCTTGTATGGGCAGGGAATTTGTGCTTTGGTTTTAGAACCGCTTAGCTTCCTATATTAATATAGTGGTTGAGTTGAACGAACCCTTGTATGGGCGGGGGCTATGATATGTCAGCGAACCAATTTGGGAGATGCTGCTGCGAAACTTGGCACGATCAGTGTGTATCGTAGAATAAACGTATGCACTGATGGCAGGTGTTCCTTACAGTGTTGAAGAGTTGGGAAACTGATGTATTTGTTCTTGGTTTAACGACCGCTTAACTTTCTATATTGATTAGTGGCCGAGTTGACCAATTTCTTGTATGGGCAGGAGATTGTGTTTGGTTTGACGACCACTTAGCTTCCTATAGTGATAATCGATTGAAACCTGGTGTCGCGCTATTCGCTATATGTATGTTGAGAAGGTGATTCTTTTCTCATGTGTATAACGGATAGGTAGAGGATGTTAAGATAGGTTCGTATTCTGAGAACCGACACGTATGGTAAGTTTGTGACTCATAATCGTATGGTGGAACCCCTCAGCGAATGGGCGACTTTGGCCTGACTAGGACAAGCTCCTCAAACCATATGATTGTGGTAAGTTCCTGAGCCCAAATACGTGGTAAGTTTGATGAACAGTGAGTATGGGTAGAGTTAAGTAGCAAGATTAAAGCTATACTAGATATAGTTATTAAGTTGAAAAAGAATGTGGAGGATAAAAATTTGAGGTGTTTTGAGGTTTTAGGATATTCCAAATCTTCTAGCTATGCTAGACTTTGAAATTCTTAAAATCGTGCTAAATTCGCATTGTTGTGCTTTTGAAAAGACAAATGAATTTTCTTGTTTTATTATTAAGTCGCAGTAACACGAGGTGTGGAGAAGTCCATTGTTACTTGTGATGAGATGATAAACGATGGAGTCATCAAGGCAGAGTAACCTAGTGTTGGATGTATTTTTAAGCCCACTATGGTATGATGTAAGATGACAAAGTCAAAATGATTTTCAGTATTTTGAAACTCTTAGAAAAGAGTCTATGCTAATTGTTTCGGCTAGACAAATTGATTTAAAGATATCAAAATGTATTTATAAAATCATCACACGCCATTAGAGCCATGGTGCAGAGATGAAAAAGACGGAATCCTCAACGTACTGTTGCAACGGTGCGGTATCATGAAGTCCTAAAAATGTATTTCGGTTGTTTTAATCTGAAATAATTTTCAGTTCGTAATATACGAACAGTCTAATGATGTAAGTCTATGTCATTTATTTTGACTGGACACTTTTGGTCAGAAATGACTCGAGTTTTATTTTCCAATCCAACTTATGCTGGAGCGGAATTTTGTAGTAAGTCTGAGGTGAACAACCCCGTAATGGGGGATATGTCAGAGCCATGAATAAAGAACCCGCGAGGGGGCGCCCAACAGTGGTGGCATGCTGATATGGGTTGGTAAATCCAAAGAGTTCGACCCCGAGAGAAGTCGTTGTGCACAGCGCTAGAGTACGATAGGCTGATCACCTAGCGTACGAAACCATTGTGGTATGTTTTCAGTCTTTGTGATTGATAAACATTCTCGCAGTATGTTCACAGTCTTTATGACTCCTCAGAATAGTATGAAAGTTTTAATGAATATTTTGATTTTCAATTTATTCTTTTGTAAGATATTGATTTTCAATTTATTCTTCTGCAAGATATTCCATTGTTCTGGAATTGTGAAAAGTATGAACTTCCTAGAAAAGGGTAGTCATATAATTTGATAAGTAAAGAGATATTCTCAGAGATGAAAAAAAAAAAAAAACTGGTAGAAATGAGTATGATAAAATTTCGGGGACGAAATTCTTATAAGAAGGGGTGAATGTAATATCCCAGATATTTTCAACATTTTAAATAATATCTTAATTGATTTTATTAAAGGTTATGGTTTAAAACCTAGAGTTTGAAAAGTGAGATTTGTAGAATTTGGGTGAACATTTTTTTTTAACATAATGTATTTGTTAGAAATTAAATGTGAGAATATTGTAATGATGCATATAGAGAATTTATTAAAGAAATAAATTCAATTGAGAAGTGAAGACGGTTATAAGGATATATATATACATAGTTATATATTCCTAGAGTTGTGCTTGTTAGCCAAATACGAAGATGAGTAAATTTAATACTCAATTAAACTAATAAATTAATTAGTTTAAATATGAAGTCATGAAATATAATTAATTATATTAATTATATTAGTTATGAGTTAAAGTTGTGGAAAATTTAGAATGATTGTCTAGAATGACAATATTAAGAAGTTAATTAATTAAGTAATTAACTTAATTATTAAGTTGTGGTATAGAGCCCAATATTGATTTAATTGACTAGTACAATGAAATGGTGTAGCAAGCCCAATGGTGAGATTTAATTTCCAAGCTCAATGAATTAATTTCGGTAGCCCAACTTAGAGTTTAATTGTTTTAATTGTTGGGAGCCCTAAAGGAATTAATCTAGTGGATTAAATTTAAGGAAATTAAAATGTGAATTGGATTATATAATTTGTCCGAGGAAGTTATTGAATTAAGTTTAATAAAGGAAGTTCGATTAATGGATTTATTAAATTAACGGACTAACCTAAGATTTTTGGGAGGAACCCTAATTAAATATTTAATTAATATTGAATATGGCAAATCCAATTGGATTACATAAATTAAATTTAATTTGATTATTAAATTGTTTCTTAATTATTTAAACAAGCCAATTAATTAAATTAAGTGATGGACTTGTAGAAATTTTATGTGATTGGGTATTTTATTAATCTAGCCCAATGTTTTAATTAATTGGGAGCCTAGTAAATTAATTTAGTAGCCCAACCTTTTTAATGGATCAAAGGAGTATCCATGGCCCAAATGATTAAATTTCAAAGCCCAATTTTTGACCCAATTAAGTAAGCTTCTAGAAGGTTAATTAAATCAATTTTGGCAAGAAAAATAAGTGGAAATTGGGGCAATAAAAGGGAGTGGCCGGTGGAGTGGGTGAGGGAAGGAGTACTTGACTTTAATCAAATTGATTGCCTACTTTATGTGTGGAACACTCCAAGTAATTCCTTGCATTTTTGGAAAAAAGCTAGAGGTCCATTCTATACATATAGGTGTTATATGTATAGATTTAATCTACTATAAATATGAGTCTTAGCTCACTTTGGTAGGAGTTTGCTAAGTTTGCTAGAGAGCCTCTTTTATTGTGAGTGAATAATAAGTGAGTTAACTCGGTGAGTTAAAGAAAAAAAAAAGTAGTGAGTTAGTGAGTTACTACCGAGTCAAGTGAGCCAAGTCTAATTCTTCAAGAGGAGTGTGCTTGGATGTCATCTAACTCCATCATCTATCTTTGGAAGGAGAGAAAAAGTAGCTCACAAGTCTAAAAGGTATAACACTAACCCTAAACCCTAGTTTTGAAGTTCATTATGTTTTATATTGAATATGTATGGTAGAAAAGTTATTCTCAAGCTCTAAAGGTTTAGATCCATGCTAGATTGGTAGATCTAGGGTTACATGGGTGTAACATGAATATTTATGGGTGTTGATGTTGAAAAGTTTAGCAAAATGTATGAAAACGATTTTTACCGACGGAACCTTAAACGAACGTGTGATTCGGAGCTTTATATTTTGAAACCTAAAAGTTAGGTATGAGATTTTCTTCTTTGATATGGTAAATATATAAGTTAAGAACAAAACCTAGTTGGTATAATGTTCATATGAGTTGTTATGGTTAAGATATGATTTTTAAAAACCAAGGATTGTGAAATTAGTTTTCACTTTTCCCTTGTGAGCGATTTGAAGCATAGATCCATTTGGAATTTGGATTTGTGATATAAAGAGAAGTTGTAGAGGGGGAAATTCTAATGAGAATGGACTCAAGAATCACCCCAAAATGTTTTAAAATGAAGAAGTTATGCAAGATTTAATCAAAGGAGCAAAAGTTGAAAAATCAGAAAATGGCAATTCTGCAGTTTCTGCAAGAGGAGGGCCGGGGCCCTTGTTTCCTTTGTAAAAGGAGGGCCGGGGCCCTTGGTCACTGTTCACGGCCAGTGAGTTTTCCGTTCCGGGTCGGGTCGGGCCATTCGGGTCGGGTCGGTTTGGGTCTTTTAAGTCCAAAATTGATAAAATTGCTTAAAAATTAATATAATTAATTTGGGATCCAACTTTAATAATTATTTATTATTTATAATAAATAATAAATAAAGTAAATAAAAGCTATTATTATAATTAATTATTATTTAAAGGATATTAAATGGTAATTAAAGAAAGATGAAGTTAATAAGGTAATTATTTATTATTTTAATAAATAAGGATAATTAGTTAATTATTATTTAAATGATATTAAATAATAATTAAAGGGAGATAAAGTGAATAAAATGATCATTTGTTATTTAATGAATATTAAATAATAAATGAGATTAATTAACTAAGAGATTATTATTTAAATAATCATTAAAGGATTTGAGGATTGTTAAAATATTATTAAATGGTTAATAATATTAATAAGTGATTAAAATATTATTAAAAGGTTAATAATATTAATAAGTGATTAAAATATTATTAAATGGTTAATAATATTAGTAAGTGATTAAAATGTTATTAAATGATTAATAATATTAATAAGTGAGTAAAATATTATTAAATGGTTAATAATATTAATAAGTGATTAAAATATTATTAAATGGTTAATAATATTAATAAGTTGTTAAAATGTTATTAAATGGTTAATAATATTAATAAGTGATTAAAATATTATTAAATGGTTAATAATATTAATAAGTGATTAAAATATCATTAAATGGTTAATAATATTAGTAAGTGATTAAAATATTATTAAATGATTAATAATATTAATAAGTGAGTAAAATATTATTAAATGGTTAATAATATTAATAAGTGATTAAAATATTATTAAATGATTAATAATATTAATAAGTGGTTAAAATATTATTAAATAGTTAATAATATTAATAAGTGATTAAAATATTATTAAATTGTTAATAATATTAATAAGTGATTAAAATATTATTAAAGGGTTAATAATATTTGATTGTAGTTATATATTATCAAAGGTAGAAAATATTTTGAGATATTTGGTACATTGCTAAATGTCCAAATCATTAAGTTGCGTAAAGAAGAAAGTTTAATTGAATTAAACCAAGGTAAGAGTCCATTGGTGATTAAATATTAGACAACTTATAAAATATAGGTTGTATGAAGAGCGCAAGGTATTGGTGAAAGATGGTTAAGCGTACCCGATATGTCCAACTAGGTTTGGGCTAGGGGTTTTGTCCGGAACTTAAGGGTTCGTTTGTCGGACATCTTAAGAGTTAATAATTTAAAGTTAGAGTCTTATATAAAGGCTAAGTAATAGTCATTATATCTAATGATTATTTCAATTTCCTATATAAATTGTAGGTTGAACGCAAGACGCAAATAAGCGTAACTGGTAGAAGCGAACCAGGCAAGTTTTTTTTCAGATATTGTTGCTATGTGTATAACTGTTGTGTGTGCACTTGAAGCCTGTGAGAATTTGAATTAAATATGTTTCTGTGAAATCATATGATGTGCGTTGATTCTATATGTTAGAAAGCCTGAATTAATTGAATAAGTTGAACTGTATGCCATGTATTCATTCCAATGCATGATCAGTATGTTGCATGAATAAATGCAAAGCATGAGAAGCATGATGCATTCATATAATGTAATGCATGAAGTATGAGAAGAATGTATAAACATAAACTATGTGTTATGTGCTATCTGTTAGACTTGTTGAGCAGTCGTGCTCACTCTTGCCTAAACCAACATTTTCAGATAAGGCTAGTTACCTGAAGTTCTCGATAAAGAACAAGGAACAGGAAAACATATTACTTCCATTGAAGATCTAAATATCTATTATAGATATCAGTCCGAATTGGACAGGTAAATGATTGTGTAGCATAAGATTTAGTTGGTACGTTATATGAGTGTTAAATACTGAAGTTGATTGTAATAGAATGTCGTATCAGGTATGATATTAAGACATACTAGGAATGTATAAAGATTTCGATTCTGGAATAGAAAGAGATGTTGTAAAATTGTAAATAAAGGGTTATTTACCAATTATAATATTGTTGTAATTCTTAAACAATAAGGAAAAGGTTGTACTCGTGTTGAACCGGATCCGAGGTTCAGGGGGACCCGGATTCGGGGTCGTCACAGCCAGTCAGTTTCCAGTGGTAGTTTCTGTTCAGCTCACAAAGGATAAAAAAAACTCGACATCAATTTGGATTCCTCTATTCCCGCCAAACATGGAGAGAATGGATCAAGTATGGCTGGTTTTGACATTCAGGCTATAGGAAAGCAACTTGCCTACATCATCAGGGGTGAAACCAAGTTCAAAAAGTTGAGGAAGAACAAGACAGCCGTTGGGATATCTATTACATTCTTAGGTGAAAATGTTGTCATTGGACTTAGGGTTGAGGATCCGATTACTATAGGAAGGCAGTATTCTTTGGTTGGTAATGCAGGTAAAGTTCCATCTCAACAAGATGTGGCATATGGAGCCAATATCGAAGTGCAACATAAGGAACTTGATTATCCACATGGACAGGTTCAACCTCATTTGGCCTATTAATAATAAAGTGGATAGGGGACTTGGCCCTAGGGTTTAACAGTCTAGTGCAGTTCTCTGTTGGGCGTAGTTCAAATGTAATACCCACAAAACTTAGTCCCACATCGCCCCTTTAGCAAAACTCAACTCCTTATTTAGGTTATAAATAGAATACTACTCTTCTTGTTTTACTTCACCAACTTAAAGGCCTCTAATTTTGAGTAAGGACCATGTTGTGCAAGGGCTTTTTATAAAAAGACCTCATTAGTTAAATTTTTGTCATCGAGGACGTAGGTGTAAGACCCCGACTTTTATGAAATACAAATTAAATTTTTTATTTATATATTTTCTTCTGAAAACGGTAAATGAATAAATTGACAAAAGTAAAAATTAAGAAATGTTTGTACAAATTTTATCTTGTCGGAGAATATTCATTTTGTCAGGGAATATTCATTCTGTCGAGGAATATTCGATTTGTACGACGACGCCGAAATAACCAAATATTGGTGGACCCCCACAACAAATTATTGTCGGATATAGAAAGTGACATACGTAACCTTTCTAAATAAATATAGTCAACGGTACTATCATTTTTAACTATTAAAATAACCAATGGTAAAAGAATAGTAATATACGATATTGCACAGTAGCACACGGTATTGCACAATAGCACACGGTATTGCATAGTATTTCATATTATTGAACTAATAAAATGGCTATTGTACTATATTGACTTTATTGAACTAATAATTGTCACATGTATAATAATTTATATTATTGAGCTGATAATTGTCACAGTAGCATATGCACAGTAATTCACATTACTGAATTAATAATTGTCATTACACAATAACGTGTTATTTTCTTATTTATTTTCAGCATTATTGTTATCTATTTTATGATGTTGATTAAATTGTTGTATTGTAGTATGAGTTAATTTATCTGCTTATCTAACTCAGAAAGGCAACTACACTGCATTTATAACAATTAGTCATAATAATGAATAATTGTGAATTATTGTTGAATAATTAAATTGATAAAATTATTTATTTTTATTATGATAAATTATATAAAGTTATTTGTTTTTATATAAAAAGTTAATTGATATAAAGTTAGTTGTTTTATATATAAAGTAAATTGAATAGTATAGATTAAAGATGATCTTTAAATGAATGGTTTAGATTAAAGAAATCTTAAAAGATGAAATGAGTGGTATAGATTAAACATTATCTTGAAATATACGGTTTAGATTAAATTAGGAAATCTTGGCTTATGATAAAAATTTTGGCTATAAATAGAGGCCTTAACTTAATGATTTTTCATAAAAACTTTCTTGCTTATTCTTTCTTTCACTCCCCAAATATTTTTTTGTATAAGTTCTCTTTGAGTGTGCTAAAGTCATCTTGAGTATTTGTGAAGATCTGTGAGTGTACGAGTACTGACCAAGTAAGTCTTTTTATAAAAGTTATATAAGTAACCACACACATCACACGGTGTTTATAAATCTTCATTTAGAAGACTCTTCCTTTAGAAGATTCATTTTGAAAAGTTTCATTTGGAAGATTTATTTTGAAATATTATCTTCTTCAAAAACTTTATTAAAGTTATTCTACTTTATTCTATTAAATCACTTTTGATGATTTCATACGAATTGGTATACACCATGAAATTATATATGGTAGTTACTAATTAAATTATAAAAATATAGGTTAATCAACTTCATATTCAGTCACGTGTTAAGGTAAGGGATACCATCTTTTAAATCATCCACTATTCACACTTACTACGGTAAAGGATTATCATTCTTTGATTCTCGAAAATGATATCGTTTCTTTCTTACTCGTAAGATGTGTCATTTATTTTCATGTATTAATTTATAAGAATAACCTGACTACGCGGACTACCGCATGTTTGGTGAATAACTTTTCGTATTCATTCCTTATTAATTTGTGGGAATAACCTGACTACGCGGACTACTGCATGTTTGGTGAATAACCTTTCGTATTCATTCCTTATTAATCTCTGAGAATAACCTGACTACGTAGACTACCGCATGTTTGATGAATTACTCTTCGTATTCATTTCTTATTTGTCTCTTGTTGGTAAGGTTTTCTGAAATGATTATATATTCTTTAATAGTTTGCGCTTCATCTAATATCATTTCAATTGAGCCTTCCTATTTTTTCTAAATCTTTCTATTGAACCTTAACCGTTATTCTGAACTGTGGATCTTGAATATCATTCTTGAATTTGAGTCCACATCATGTTGACAATTTGGACATTATTTGAATCTGCACAAAGAAAAATCATAAACTTTCGATATTTATTGATCATATTGTTTCTTCTAATTCATCATCTATATCACTGTTGTTATTCTAATCATCAGAACCATGTTGTTGTGAATATCTGTGGCCTGAGGCACAAATGATTGGATAAAGGCGATATAATTGTTGTGTCATTTAGGGCACGTGGTGAATGTTCTCTTTAACCGGGGGTAAAGAAGAACTGTTGTTTGGTATGATTATGACCAAAGGTTGAATACTGATATAATCATGACCGTTTGTGATATTTTGAATATCTTTGGCCCGTAGTGCAAAGATGAACTGTTGTTTTGTATGATTATGACCAAAGTCTGAATACAGGTATAATCATGACCGTTGGTGATATATTGAATATCTTTGGCCCGTAGTGCAAAGATGAACTGTTGTTTGGTATGATTATGACCAAAGGCTAAATACTTGTATAATCATGACCGTTGGTGATATATTAAATATCTTTGGCTCGTAGTGCAAAGATGAACTGTTAACTTGCATGATTATAACCAGGAACTATGAAATTGTATTAACATGACCAGTGGTGTTTCAGGTGATAAAAGTTGATGATATTTTTCTTAAAAAGAGAAACGAGTGGACATCATAGTCTACATTATTCTTCTAATGGATTGCTCATTCCGCTGTTATCATTGATCTGAACTTTGTTCAAGAATTTAACTGCAGTTTTTGATATAAAGCTTATTATTTATTATATTCAATTAAGAACTCAACTGTTGAAGGTTAATGACAATTTATTTGTCATTATCTTAGTCATGATATTTTCTTACTGTGTTATTTGAACTCACCCTTTTCTTTTGTTCCATTATTTTTCAACAGGAAATGAGAGAGTAGCTGGGTCTAGCCGGGGAATAGAGTGAATGTCCGAAAGATAGCTATAGTAGTCTTCACATATTGTAAATAATGTGACAATAATACTGAAGACTTAATTGTGTATTATCGAGTTTTGTATTTTTATGCTTTGCACTGAATTATAATAATTTTGTTGTAGTCTTTTGGTATCTCAAATTGGGCTGTGTAGACCCGAATTTGGGGGCGTCACAGTAGACAATTTGTGAACTTGTAATTTTTGGGTATGTTTCTTATTTAATTTTTTTATATTGTCATTTTTATTTTAAATATTGTATTTAGTTTGTTAGTTGATATTTTAGTATATTTTGTTAGTAATTAGTATTTTTCAATTGTTATTATTTTTGTAGTTTTAATTATTGTTTTGTATTTAAATTATTAGTTAATAGTTTTAGATTAACATTATTGGCTTTAATTATTATTGCTATTTAGATTATTATTTTGGCATAATAGTAATATTTGTTTGAAAAATGATTAAATATTGAAAGAATATTTTTGTAAATATACTTATAGTTATTTTGAAAAAGAAATAAAAAAGCTGTTAAATAATAGAATTATCCTAATAACATTTAATTGTTCTAAATTTATATTTAGGAATAGTTCGACTATTAATTTTGTGTTCAACGATATCGAGATAAGTGTCTTTTTGAACTATTTAGTATTTTAAAATTATTGTTTATAATTATGTATGCTTTAGTAATTATTCAGATACCTAAATATATTGTTTCAAAAATTGTTATACTTTATTTAAGGCTTCTATTTGAATAAAAATGTTACACTTGTATTTTGTTAAAAATCAGGATCAAGTATCAAAATAGAATTTTGATTTAGAAAATCAGATTATGTGATTTTGAACTATGAAATAAGCATAGTTTTGAATATCAAAAATATTGATAAATTATTTTTAAAAACCTCAGCTCGACTATATATAGAATCCATTGATGTTTACACTAATTCCGGAACAATTTAGGTCATACTAAGGCATATACCTTTAGATACCTTTCGGGAGGCGCTCTTTGGGGCGCATGCATGATAAGATATTTTAGTATGGGGCATATCATTGACATTATCGAACATAAGGGTCGTGTTATAGGGCTGCTGTAACCTTAGTCGCAAAGATTATGGATTAAAAGATATATCGAATATATTGAACATAACGAAATCGTTTATTTAACATATTGAAATCGTTTTTGAATTGTGTTTTATGATTTTTGAGTTTGAATGTATATATAGACTATTATTATCGAACAAGAAAAGATTATTTTCAACAAGTATGTTTACTATTATTATTGAACAAAAAAGTTATTTCAAAAAAGTGTTTTACAAACTATATTTGATCCACATAAATAGTAAAGATTGTCACTTGCTGAGTTTTACCGCTCACCTTTACATTAATTTTTACAAGATACCATATTAAGAGTCGAGCATTGTTGATATTTTTGTGGAGAACTGAAGTTCTTTTAGTTGTGACGTTTATTAGTATTTTCAATTTGATAAGACTTTTGTATAAGGGAGTTGTGTCTCCAAATTTATGCTTTCGGTTTTTAGTTATTGAACTCGAATGTAATATTTTGATGATGAAAGATTGTTGGGCTTTAAGTTAGTTTCATTATTTTGTTTATGTTTGGGTTGCGCTATTGATATTGTTACCTTAAGAGCTTTGGGTTTGCAGTGTGTGACATTCTAGACATGTAGAATGTTCGGAGTGTTACAAAGATAGTATCAAAGCAGTGGCCTCTCGCAGTGTGTTGGGTTGAAAAACCTACACATTCCCTGGGGAGTGATTTTGGGAGTTAACTATGGGTATAGTCTTGACTAAAATTAAGAATTTGGAGTGAGAGATAGAATAAGGTGAAAAATAATTGTATTGTTTAGTTAGTTGTTAGTTTGAATTTTGAATGTAACTTTTCATGAATTAGTATTTTGTTTACTATTGAATAAACTTGGATATTTTAAATTTCATTTTGATATATGTTTTGATACTAGTTGTGTATAGTGTTGTTTAGTGGGGATTATTTTATTGTGTAAAAAATGCCGCCTAGAAAAAGTAACTCTACTAACAATGATAGTGACATTGATGGTATGACTCAGCTAGTTAATACATTAGCCCAATTAGTAGAAAATCAACAGTCTGTGCAATATGGTATAGTAGCAGAATTCAAGCGATTAAACTCGTCCATCTTTGAAGGGACTACAGATCCTGCTATTGTTAAGGAGTGGATTCAAGAAAGGAGAAGGTTATTGACTTGTTAGGGAGTATCGAAACTAATAAGGTGACGTTGACGGTTTACCAACCGCAGGGTGGGGCTTATGATTGATGACTTATGGAGAAAAGGTAGTACGAGAGAAATCCAGAACCCTACACTTGGACCATGTTCAAAGAGGTATTTACCAACAAGTACTTTCCAAGAACGATTCGGGCACAAAAGGAGAGGGAATTCATTAGGCTAGAACAAGAGAACAAGACAGTTACTGAATATGAAGCCGAGTTTGCGAAGCTCGCTAAATATGCACTTACCTTAGTACTAGATAAGGTGACAAAAGACTGTAGATTATAGGATGGGTTACGTGTCGACATAAGGCATGGCGTTGCGTCTTTTAAGCTACCCACATATGATGCAATGCTCCATAAGGCATTGGTTATTGAGAAAGGCTTAATAGAGATTGAGAATGGGAAGAATACCAATCGAAAGAGAGAGGAACCTTCTGGGGAAGAGTCGATCCATGGGGGACCGACGAAAATGATAAATACCTAAATTGGTAGATTTCAGGAAAATCAAGTAAACCAATAAGACAAGTTGAAATGTGGAAGATATGGTAGGAACCACCCAAACAAATAAAGTCATTGGAATACGAATGCGTGTTTTCATTGTGAAGAGTTAGGTCATAAAATTGCTCAATGTCCCAAGAACCTTCCACCTAAAGGAGATGCAAGGAAGGAGGAAGTAACCATAGCAAGTCCAAGACTAACTCGAGGACGCGTGTTTCAGCTTTCAGGCTACTAGTATTAAAGCATGTAACACTTTTGTTATCTGTGCTTAATAATTAAATAGTAAATTTCTTTGAACATGTAATATTTGTGTTATTTTTTTATGATTTGAAAATTTGGAGGACCAAATTTTTTTTAAGAGTGAGGTAATGTAATACCCACAAAACTTAGTCTCACATCGCCCCTTTAGCAAAACTCAACTCCTTACTTAGGCTATAAATAGAATACTACCCTTCTTATTTTACTTCATCAACTTAAGGGTCTCAAATTTTGAGTAAGGACCTTGTTGCGTGAGGACTTTTTATAAAAGACCTCCTTAGTTAAATTTTTGTCATCGATGACGTAAGCAATCTGTGGAACTCATAATTTTCGGGTATGTTTCTTATTTAATTTTTCTATATTATTATTTTTATTTTAAATATTGTATTTAGTTTGTTAATTGATATTTTAGTATATTTTGTTAGTAATTAATATTTTTGCATTGTTATTATTTTTGTAGTTTAAATTATTGTTTTGTATTTAGATTATTAGTTAATAGTTTTAGATTAACATTATTGGCTTTAATTATTATTGCTATTTAGATTATTATTTTGGCATAATAGTAATATTTGTTTGAAAAATAATTAAATATTGAAAGAATATTTTTGTAAATATACTTATAGTTATTTTGAAAAAGAAATAAGAAAGCTGTTAAATAATAGAATTGTCCTAATGACATTTATTTGTTCTAAATTTATATTTAGGAATCGTTCGACTATTAATTTTGTGTTCAACGATATCGAGGTAAGTGACTTTTCGAACTATTTAGTATTTTGAAATTATTGTTTATAATTATGTATGCTTTAGTAATTATTCGGATGCCTAAATGTATTATTTCAAAAATTGTTATACTTTATTTAAGGCTTCAATTTGAATGAAAATGTTACACTTATATTTTGTTAAAAACCCGGATCAAGTATCAAAATAGAATTTTGATTTAGAAAATGAGATTATGTGATTTTAAACTGTGAAATAAGTATAGTTTTGAATATCAAAAATATTGAGAAATTATTTTTAGAAACCTCAGTCCGACTATGTATAGAATCCGTTAATGTTTACGCTAATTCCGGAATAATTTAAGATCTACTAAGACACGCACCTTTAGATACCCTTCGGGGGGCACTCTTCGGGGCACGTGCATAATAAGATACCTTAGTAGGGGCGTATCATTGATATTATCGAACATAAGGGCCGTGTTATAGGGCTGTTGTAACCTTAGTCGCAAGGATTGTGAATTAAAAGATACATCGAATATATTGAACATATCAAAATCGTTTATTTAACGTATTGAAATTGTTTTCGAATTGTGTTTTCTGATTATTAATTTTGGTTTTGAATGTATATATTGACTATTATTATCTAACAAAAAAAGATTATTTTCAATAAGTATGTTTACTATTGTTATTGAACAAAAAAGTTATTTCGAAAAAGTGTTTTGCAAATTATATTTGATCTACCTAAATAGTAAAGATATTACTGAGCTTTATCGCTCACCCTTATATTAATTTTTACAGGATACCTTGTTAAGAGTGAAGCATTGTTGATACTTTTGTGGAGAACTGAAGTTCTTTTAGTTATGAAGTTTATTAGTATCTTCAATTTGATAAGACTTTTGTATAAGGGAGTTGTGTCTCTAAATTTATGCTTTCGGTTTTTAGTTATTGAACTCGAGTGTAATATTTTGATGATGAAAGATTGTTGGACTTTAAGTTAGTTTCATTATTTGTTTGTATTTGGGCTGTGCTATTGATATTGTTGTCTTGCGAGTTTTAGGCTTGCGGCGTGTGACACTTTGACCATGTAACGGGTTCAGGGTGTTACATCAAATGTGGTTGTTCAAGCTGGAATAAACAACAAGCTTAGTGGTCAAATCACCGTATGGACAAGCAGCTCTGAATATCTCTCTCTTGCACTTGCTAGTGTTATTCCAACTGCAATTGCCATATGTTGCTAGGTAATTGATAGTCATGCCTCCAGAGTTGTGTTCTTATAGTATTTTATTTTATTTTACGTTACTTTTGTTATGCCTGCTACTTCTTTAACTGGTTGTCCACTTAAAAATAAGACCAGTGCTTAAACTATGATTGCTAAAATTGAACCAGATCAGTGCTTAAACTATGATTGCCAAAATTGAACCAGTTACCGAGACAACCTATGAACCAAAAACATATCACGGGGGAAAAATGAGGCTGAATGAGAAATCAGGAAAATTCTTTCGAGTGTTTTCTTTTTTGATTTATCATTTGATATCATTTCTTTCTTTACTGTCATAAGCTTGGTAATTATATCAAGCGTAAAGCCGTAAACTTCTAAATTAGAAACAGAGGACCATGTTCTCCGCAGAAGAAAATTTCTGGTTGCATCTCTATAACCATCTCTATGTATTCTACTGTTGATGTTTTCATTAATCTTTGCGCAAATGCAGGATGAGATGCTTACTGCTGGTGGTCAGGTTGAGCCACCAGGAACGCACTTGATATACCTTATTCTTGTGACATTAGACAAATCAATGAGGCAAGAGTGATATTGATTTGTTCCTTAAACCGGTTTCTATCCTAACAGATTATTTTATTTATAAGATTGACAGTAAGGAACTTTGTTTAATCTTGCAGATTCATACAGATACAAATAGCACGATGCCTCGAGCAACTGATGATCAAATTAAACGAGCCACTGCTTTAATGAAACGTATAGACCTAAAAGATTTTTCAGTATGCCAATTTGCTAATCCAGGTAACTCTCCATATTCTCCAATACCAATTCTGGAACTTGGTCATGTTCTTTTGAAAGCATTGATGGTTCTGTTTCTTGTTGTATCTTTCATTCACATCTCCTCTGAAATTGTACTTCTGGACTTATAGAACTGTTAGAATATGATTTACTTTAACAATTTACATTTGAAGCCATCTTTGTCCTGTCATTTATTTTTGACTTGTATAATAAAATTCAGACATTAGCATGAAAATGAATAGTTGTATACGTAGCTGACGCCATCTTTTTTCTATTATTTCATCACCCTACTTGTGAGATTATTATTAATATGTCGGGGTTCATCGAGAAGTTTACAACAAAAAATGTGGACATTGATTATGATTTTTCTGTCTGCATGTTTGGTGAGTGTGTATTTGACCAAAAACTTTTTTCCAGCCTTGCAGAGACACTATGCAGTGGTCCAGGCTCTGGCACTGGATGAAGGTGAAATGCCTGAAATTAAAGATGAAACTGCTCTAGATGAGGAAGGCATGGCTAGGTACTGGGCTGCCAGCAAATTTTGTTCTTGCATTGTTTATCCCTTATGCTTTCAGTTTCCATGTTCAATTAGTCGACAAAATTCAGTTTGGTGCTTGTTTATTGACTAGGGATAAACCGTGTCTGAAGGCACGGTGCAACTAATATAACAGTTGAGTATTGTATCCAATATTTCTAGATTTAAAAATCTAAAATTGTTGTAGACTCTCAGTTCCATAATAAAATTGAGAGTCTAACCATTAATACAAAAAGATTGATACTCAATTCAGTCATAGTTTCTTTTTTAAGCAAATATTAGTGTGCTACTCATTCTCAACTTAAAATTAGTTCTTAGCAGGTTTGAACAATTAATTGATTGACGATAGCGGGCTTAAATTTGTGTAATATAGTATTTTTGGGTATCATACACACCTTTCCTTTATTGACAAAACGGAATGAGAAGTTTTGCAGCATTTATTTACTTCCAGTATCTCTAACCATCGATCAATATGATCCATGAACAATATTTCTTGTGAAAAAAAGGGTAGTACTGCAAGCCATTTGGTGGGATCCAATGAGAGCAAAAAAAGATGTAAAAATTCAAAAGAAAAACTTTTGCATATATACCCAAAAGTATAAAATGAGTCTTCTAAGTCCAAACAAAAAAGTATTGTCATAACACCAACTAAATCGCATCACCATAATATTTTTTCCTCTATATTTTTTCTTGAAATTGGACAAAAGATTCTCATACCATGAGTCAAAACCTACTATAATAGTTGCTTTCGATATAGCTCCACAAAAACACCAAAGAAATGACACGTAATTGTTTGTGCCTGAAGACATAACGTAGATTAAAATTTCAAAAATACTCTATTACCTACAAACTATTTGCAACATAAAATAACTTACAAATCAATTAGAATGAATCTAAACCGTCTTTGTGATTTCCCGCCCAAATCAATTTGCATGTGAAAACATAACGACCGCAATACCCGGAAAACAGAAAAAGTGCATCAATACTAAAAGAGTGACCCATGTTGTTTACGTGCAAATTTTATTTTATTTTATTTATTTATTTATTATTATTATTATTATTATTATTATTACTGTTATTATTACAATAATAATAATTATTATTATTATTATTACTATTATTATTATTATTATTATTATTATTATTATTATAGTATAGTAGTGAAGTTGATTTAGGTAAGAAATATGAGTGGATAGATTTTTTTTTAAAAATATGTTGAATTAAGGAAAAAAATGAGAGATAGATTAATGATTGTTAGATGTTGAAACTCCAAATGATTTTAGACTGTTGAATGTCGAAGCCTAAATTGATTTCAGGTCTTTGAATGTTAAAATCTTGAGATTTAAACCGCTCTGTTTTATAGTATAGATGGCAGGCCAGGAGTTGTTAAAGCATTGGAAGAATTCAAGCTTTCTTTATATGGAGAGAACTACAATGAGGAGAATGACTTGGCTGCTAATGAAAAAGGAAATGCGACCTCCCGAAAAAGAAGTGGTTTCTGAAGATGCAGCTAACGAGTCCTCTAACTACGATTGGGCTGACCTAGCAGACAATGGAAAGGTGAGTCTTCACTGTTTTGTTTTGTTTGTCCAGAAATAGCGCATTGTGTCAGAGAGGGTTTGCAATTTAAAATTAGGTGACATTTGTAAAAATGATTGCGGACCTTCTCTTTTTGAGGTTACTTTACACACACACACACACAATTTAAATTTCAGTGGAGCCAACTAATTTGATTGTACGATACATGTTTTGTAGTTGAAGGATTTAACTATGGCAGAGCTGAAGTATTACCTGACGGCTCATGTTCTTCCCGTTACTGGGAAAAAACAAGTTCTGATCAGTAAGATCTTAACTCACATGGGAAAATGAGTAAGAGGACGATTGCTAGCGTGTTCCAAAATGAATCATTCGATAGGGACATCAGGGGTTTGTATGCAGATATATCCAGGTTGCTGCACATATACCCTTTTACTACCAGTTGTGCCTTGCGCATTTAATACTTTCCTCTTCATCGTGTTTAGTCTTTTTCTCGTTTTAGTGCGTAATAATTTCCTTATCTTTTGGTATACACAAGCTACCATGTTTTCTTTTTATTATTATTTCAACCAGTTGCGTTTAGTGCTCCATAATTTCACCAAAATTTGCTCTTTTGCTTTCTCATCATGCTTCTGTGCCACAAAAGCAAGTAAACCAACATTACATGAATCATAGATTTCATAAAGAGACCATACCCAGATTTGCTCCTTTGCATTTTTCTGCATTATTTCACCTGTTCTTAGGCTTTTTTGTAAAATGTTCTTACTTAGTGTACCTCACTCTATGTTACAAATGGCTGATATTGGCTGTGTTTGTTTTAGAAGCTGAGGCACATTTTTAGGGGAAATATGTTGTTTTTGGGCAGTTGATAGTGCAAGAGCAAAATTTATAATACCAAAGTAAATATATATTTAACAATATTTTTACACCTTTTTAACAATATTTTGAACTTTCAATACGATTATCACTCTAGCAGCAGTATTATTGTTCTTGCATTATCAACTGCCTTTATTTGGTGTTGCATGCTGCAAATATTGTTATTATTTAGTTGACATTACATAACTCTTAACTCAATTGTCACCTACCAATTAGGCTGGAGAACTCAAAATTTTTCAAACAACTTGTCACCTTAATCCTCCCAACTGCTTAACTGAACCAGTTTTGTAGTATATCACAGAGCAGTCTTCCCCAGCATGTTCTGCAGCATTTGAAAAGGTTTTGAATTTTGACAAATTAATATTTATAGTTAATAATTGGGAGGGTTTATGAAATTATTAATTATTTCTCAAGTATTGACTGCATATATATTAGGTATTATGCTATGTCCTTGTATACAATGTTTCAATTATATTGTCATCTGCATTATACAAACACTCCATTCCAGTTTGAATGGATCACTCTTGAGACTACACCAACTTGTGTTATTTCCTCAAAAAAGGCTAATTCATATGAACATTTTTTAAATAGACTGAAATCTTTATATTACTATCAATAGTAACAAAATTGCAACAAAGTAGACAACTGATTACAAGACTAATTATGTGCTATTCACAGCAAAATCCTTTTACTAGTTGTAAACTAAATTTGCATAGAGGTATTAATAAATTTTCCAAGGTTGTGGAGGAAGAAATTTACTTCAAAGTTCCCTTGCCTAAGAGTAGTAAAAATAAATGACTACATTTCAGGATGGTTTGAATTAACCACAGCTGCAGATTCCATAAAAGCTCAACATTTATTCAAGGATTCTAAACATTTGGCTAATATGAGATGAAGTGAAAGCATAAGCACGAGGTGAATCAGTAGTATACAAATCAAATGCAATGTTAAACAAGGCAAGTGGCATATTCGAATGTCCAACAAGAATAAAGATTCGAGTGGCAGAAGCAGAAACTGTACGGTAGTACAAGTTCTCAATTACTCATCAGGTAATCGGTATCATGCAGTAAAAAACTATGCATACAAACAGCCCAATCACCTAACAAAGAATATTCACCCCGAAGATCTCCCAGAATCTCAGCAGGCATGTAAATAATACAGTTTGGAATGGAATCAATTCAATCGTTATTAGAAGTGAAAGAAACGATCTGTAAAGGGCACAAAACAAGTTCACATTAAGCGGTTAATACGCTAGAAATAATAGAAGGGAAGGAAAAAACAAAACAATTTTTGATCGTTGTAACCATAGTTACTATACATTTTGTAAGGTATTGAATTTTTCTCCAACTTGAACTATTGAAAATTATATTAGGGTTTAACTAATCTTCAAAAAGATCAGAAAAGGGTAACAATAACTTACACGTTTACATTGTGGTGACACATTGACCAGAAGCTGGCGAGGTGAGAGAGATCATGATCTTTCAACTCTCAGCAGGACATAGGTAATCCTGTCAATGAAAGAAGCACCCTCGAACATAAATCATAGCCAACTTTATGATTTGATTCCCATAGCTTATACGTAGCCCAATCTGCATTGGTGTTGTGCTATCTGGTCAAATGAAAAATACCCATTGTTAAGTATATTACTCAACTTATAATTCTATGAAGTTGTATTAACCAGAACAATAGTTTATCATTTATAACCTCTTTTCTTATTAAAAGATGCTTGAAAAAGTTGACTGATACATCATGTAAAAGGATGTGTGAGAAAGTGACTGATACATCATGGGGTAGATATAATTGAGCAAGTCTTTATGAGCTTGAAGTCCATAACAGCCACTTGACAAAATTACACATTTTTGGTAAAACCAAACACCAAAAGAGAGGGATTTTTAATGAGCATTTTATCAAAAGTCATAAACAACTAGTGACAGTTCCACAGAAAAGTAGGTAACACCTAATAAAGGAAAGCAGGATGTCCATTTTTAATTTGTAGTACTCTAGCAACTATTTGAGATCTGCACAAAAGCCAAAACCTCCCAAATTTCATAGATGGAACCAAAACCAAGAGCCTTGGTAATTTAGAATAATAGGATTTAAACTAACAAAGGATTTGTGATTCCTACAAAGCCAAAAAAAATGCGAAGAATTCTTAAACTACAATATTTTATTTAATATTTGATCATTAAAATAGATATGAAAACACTTCTTTAAAAGGAAAGAGTACCTCTATATTGGTGAAAGTTTGAGCTAAATAAGTGCAAAAACAAGAAGATGGAAAGCCAAGGTCCCTTCCAAAGTGAACATGATAAATATATTTTTTGTATATTTATCATCCCTATTTTTGTCCTTTTATATATATTTTTAAATATAATTAATAAATGCTATTTTATCTTGTAGGATTTAACGTTTTGTTATCATAAAGTCAAAATGGTGATCTAGCACTATCTAATGTTACAATTCATACAAGAAAATAGCAAAGAAGATTCTTACAAAAGAAAATTGATGTGTAACGGAAAGTAAAAAAGGAAGGTGAAACAATCTTAGTGTGCAAGTCAATTTAATTGGTCAAATCCAGTAAAGAAAATGAACGCTTACATTGAAGATCTCTTATAAAGAAATCGATTGTCAATAGGAAAGAGGAAAGGTTGCAATCTACAATGAAAATAATTCAGTCCTCGACACCTATAAACAAGGGAGGACTAGGAGAGATTGAAATGTTTTTGATTTTAGGAATTAATTGAAGGAGTAGAGCTAAAATAATTTGAATCTTTCTTCTTCTTCTTCTTCCATCTTTAATACAAGTTAATTTCAAATATAATTTAGTTGTTTCATTTTTGTTATTTAATCTCATGCAACTTTGTTTTAACAATAATTTTTTTGGCTTGCTAAATTGTATGATCTATGATGATGAATATTCTCTATATTTTCTATTATTAGTGCTTGAATGTCTAATGGTTTCGCCTTCATATTTCGTTTGTGTAATACCTTCATACTTAGTTTTTATGTAATTTTTAAATTAATAAAGGGGTTTAGATGAATTATTATTAAAATACGAGTTTTTCATAATTCATACTTGTTGAAGAAGTTTTGATGAATTGTTAGTAATCCTTAAATTTTCATAATTTATACTTGCCAAGTTAATTATAAAACTTACTAAATTAAATGTATGAGAGATCAAATGTATGGTTAATTTAATTTGGCCTTTCATTCATTTATTTTCCGAACTTTGTACACTAAGCCAGTGACATGGTTTGAATTATAAAAGAGAGATTATTTGGTATTAATATTGCTTAGTGGATTCAAATTCCTAGATTGTTTTTTCATTATCAGTTTATATTTTTAATTAGTTTAATAATTATTTTACTTTTCTTTTAATCTTACGTAATTATCCTCTCCATCTTAATTTCTAGTTCGTTTAAAATATAACTAAAGATCTTAAAAATGACTAGTTTTTGTGGATTAGACCACTATTTGCCAATTATTCAAATTAACATTGTGCACTGGCAGTAATTAAAATTTTCATATTAGAAGGGTTTAGTGTGGTCTCTGGTTTTACAAACATTGAATACTAATGATCTCTATTAAGATCACGAGCCTTACAAAACTCTATCTCTGGACATTTGTTTTGTGCAAACAGAGTGATGAGACGCATGCTCATTTATTTCTATATTTTCTTGCCACTTGGGGCTTGTGAAGCTCTCTTTCTTTAGAGCGTTAGGAGAGGAGTGGGCGTACTATGTTCCGGTAGAAGATATGTTGTTGATTTGGAAGCAAGAGGATACCAAAGTTATATAGAAGTATGCATTGTTTTCTATTTTATGGCAAATTTGGTATGAGTGTAACACTGGACTGTTTAGATGCTTATCTTTTAAGTAGTTGAGTGATACCATTTTTCTTACATCTTTTTGGGCTTCTGCAACGAGGACTTTTAAAGATATCTTTGTGATTGATTTGTGTAAAAATTGGAGGGCTGCACTTCATTAAATGCTCTTTTGATTATGTTTTCTTTGTTCTGCAAAGGGTGGACTTTTTCTTCCTTCATTTATCGTATCATTCTTCATTTATCAAAAATTTCTGAAGTGGAGTTAATTCCATGACCACAACTGCCACACAGGATTTTCAACTCTAGCATCTTGCCATCGGCCTCAGAAGCAACACTGCTCCACAATATCCTATGTTGTGATAACATGTACTCCTTCCATCCTTCAAAAATTGGATTAGTTTGGCTTTTTAATTCAAATTAACCGTTTTTGTAATCAAAATTTATACCATAAGTACAATAACTATAACTATAGGAAACTACATTGAATTTACTACTACTTCTAATTTTCACGAGTTTAAAAATATAAATAAATATGCTTAATTTTCAATTCTAAAATTAGTCAATTTGACCAGAAAAGTCAATTTAAGCCATTTTTTGAGAGACACGGGGAGTATTATAGAAGAAAAGAGACAATTCAAGGCACCTGACCCTTACACAAGGGGAATCACACCGACTCTGGAAGCCCAACTTAATGACACACAGGGAAGACAACATAACAGATACATCTTTCTTTGGTAATTATTAAGTATTAGGAAATGACATGGTATAGTTAGCCGGGAAATGAGAATGGATCAATGTAAAGTAATTAATTCCCGTATAATTAATATCAACATCTATGACTAGAACAAGTGAACTCCACATGGCAATGCCCGTACAGAGCTTAGTTTCCACTACAACTCAAAGTTATAATAGCAATAAATCCTATAATGAGTAACTAAGTTTTAGCCTAAACCAAGACCAAAAGTGACATAAGATAGGGAAGAGAAAAAAAAGCTTTAAGATACCATATAACAACCTGCCAAATTTTTCTTCTAATAAAAAAGTTTTCAAGATCTGCTTTCTTCATAATTGCTATTCCTTGGGATTCTTGGTTATGTACCTCCTAACAGTCCTATACAATTTATGAGAATGTGACGAGTTTATTCATACTCCCTTTTCAACAGTTACCACTTAGCCGACAATCTGAATTGTATAAAAGATAATTAGAGTTATTGAGAATCAGTAACTGACCACATTATCTAGTTTTAATTGACTTCATTGTTGATTAGATCAGGGAATGGGGTTTAGCAAAGGAAATAGAAAATAACATTTTTCTTGAGCAATTGAAAAAAAACTCATCTTTAAAAATGAAGTGATACAATCGCTTCTGAAAGAACTAAAAGTTTGCTAACCTCTCATTCTTCTCTCCAATCTATCAAATTACTGCGTGGAACGTATAGCCTAGCAATTTGTTCCTCTGCATCGACATCATTGACAACACCCCGGCATCTTGGGAAGCCACAGTAACAAGCAAGTTGTTCATCAATTGATAAGAATCTGTAAAAGAAATTGCATAAAAATTAATACACGGAAGTAAAGAATGCAAATGCAGACTAGTCTTGGAGGATAACCTGTAGTCATATGTTAGTTCTTCCCATTGCTTAACATCTCTTTTGGCAAATATAATTATGTGTTCATCTCCATGCACACTAATAACTCTTGAATAGCAATTTGGCTGCAAGAAACAGTAAAGAAAATCCTTAAAAATAGGCAATGCAACAAACATTAGCAACAACAAATGGATCTAAGAAAACTATAATTACGTCTGTAGGGATAGCTAAAGTTTATTATAGTTATTAATAGCGCTATTGAGGGCTATTGAAGGAATTGTCCTTTAAATGTATAGATTAATAAAAGAAGGGAGCTATCCCAACTTTTCTTAATTTATCTGCAAGCCTCTCACTCTTCTCTTTACTTATATTTTTCTTCCTAATAGAAAATATTTGAAACTCAAAATTCACACAAAAAGAAGGGGAAAAGTGAAGACATGATATATATGTAATGCTCAAGATGCCTAACATGAAATCAAATTGCCTCTTATAGCTATTTAGAAGTATTACTCTGAACAGTCCTCTAAAATCAGTCTGCATATTTTCAAAACATTCATTCAAGCTCTCTCTCTCTCTCTCTCTCTCTCTCTCTCTCTCTCTCTCTCTCCCTCCCTCCCTCCCTCCCTCCCTCCCTCCCTCCCTTCCAAACTCCCAACATGAAATTTTGAAGGAATGTTGGATGAGGACGCTCTAGGAAAGGAATGTCTCTTAAATAATATGCATACATGTACAAAATATGAATCCAATGATAGGTTAATTCCAATCAAATTTGGGATAAAAAAATCCTACATTTCTTAAGAAGCATACAACCAACAAGTTTATTTTTCTTTAAGAAAAAAACATACAAACAAAAACAGAAGGAGAGGGTTATATATTTTTTATAAGTAAAAGCACTAGCTAAAGATTCTTCACAAGTAACACAGCAGAACGTGATACAATTACATACATCACAAGAATGATTAATCAAATGTGCTATGCTTCCTGCCCTTGTGGCATCAATGACACGCTCGTCATCAATTCGGAACATATAAGTACCAGCACCCTGCATTTAGAAAGTTGTTAAACAGACTTTAGAATCTAAATATTATTTTGCCTTTCAGCAAGAAAAGATCCACATATTCAAATTGCAAGGACAAATCCATGTTTATTTTATTTTTCAATAAATCAAACACATGCTTAATTATGCCATTAATACACCAATTTAAATGCTAAATGGACCATCACATATCACAAAATTGTGAAAAATATCAGTACAGTGAGAAACTAGATTGATCCATCTGATTTTCATTTATTTACATGAGTAAAAGTATATTTCTAAAAGCAAATGTCATTAAATTAAAACTTATCTGCAGATCAAGCTTTTATTGTTCATTTTTTTTTCCGTGTGTGTGGGTTTGACAAGTCGAATTGACCTTTTATTTTTCTCAATGGCTAAAAAAAATCCAACCATACCACATTGTTCTATTGCATTTTTAAGGTGAATTTCAGATGGAATTATGCAAACATAACAACAAGCATATGCAATAAGTTGAAAATACTTTTTAAAAATAAGACAGTAGGTTGATCATACTTACCACAAATGAATTGTAAATTAAGTGTTCTCTTCTGTCAGCTACTGGAGGTCGAACAAGCTCACCAGTATATTCAATCACCTGTAACAACATAAAATAACTATCCCAGCACCTGAACATTTTAGACAACAAAATAAAATCATGGTTGTATTCAAATTAGATCTACCATGTCTCCTGCTTTGTGTGGTTGTTTTGCAAAGATCCCATATCCATGTATTCCAGATTTCCCTGACTCCAATTAAAATCCTAATCAGTAACAGATATAAACGAATAATAAAACACTTGGAGACTCTTATTCAGATAATGAAATTTATTTTTTTCTTTTGTTTTTTTTTGGCGGGGAGGGGGGGAGGGGTTGGGTAGAAAAAGAAGAGGTAAATACGTCTAAATATTGTTATATTAAACCTTCTGTTTTTTTTAATAAAAGAACTTTTATTAATAGAATATAGTGAATACAATAAACTGATTGGACAAGAAGTCCACCCACACCAAACTAAAAACAAGACGAAAAAACCACTTAAAAAATACAGCCCTCCAATCTCCGCAGAATTGCTAAATTGAAGTTACAGAATATGGAAACTAAAGAGTCATAAATTGAAAATTTGACTTAAATTAGTAATAGGCTAAATGATAAGAGGTCACAGGTTTAAATTTAGACATGGTACCAAAGGAGGTTAAGATGTACTCTATCACATATCCACATAACACAACAACTATAAGGAGGATACAAATTAGTAGAGAGGATAAAGGGAAACATTCGCCTAAAAAAAATTGTCCCAAAAAAGTCTGTATAACTAATGGAAGAAAAGGTTAGAAGAGCCTACTAGGTAGCAACAGAAAGTGCTTACCAAATGCCAGTCTCTTTCTAAAGGTTTTCATCATGTGTATGTATTTCTCAGCCACAGAAAAGATGCTTTTAGAAGCATCAAACTGAGAAGTTTTTAGCTTGTCAAGACCAAAAGGTAACTTCGGACGATCAACTGTTCCGGAAGAGAACATGTTGCTCAAGGAATCGTGTTGGCTATAGCCACCAACCAAGTATGGCCTGTTTTCTACAAATGCGCGCTTCAAAGATACAGCAGCATGGGCTTCAGGTTCTTTCCTTCCTCTTCTCCCAAAATAGTTGTAAGGCTCTACACACAGATAAGCAAAAGAAGATGTTAGAAAAAAATAGTCGTATAGATATAATACAATTGATTTTAGAGGACACAAACTGAAACCCAATAAAGAAAATCAAAGTAACACCCATCATCTAGATGTAAGTAATACTTGGATATACACTTCAACCAAAAGCAAAAGCAAAGAAAACAATGACAAAAACCAAAAGAGAAGTGAAACATAATCCAGACGATTGTGAAAAATTACTAGAGCACCTTTGAGATAATTGACAATAGTTAGACCTGCCATGGGGTTTCTTACTCGGAATCCCTGGGAAAGTATGGGCTACTCTTTAAGTATATCTAAACTTATTAAAATGTCAATGAACCCTTTCTAAGGTAATAACAAGTTCAAAATAATTGTTCAATAAATAAAGGGGTAGATGCAGAATATCACTTTAAGATAAAAATATCATTCTCTCACAAACGAGGCAAAGTTTCTCTACTCTTTTTCCTTATAAAGTAGACAGTCGAGACTTAAATCTGAAAAATCTTCTAACCTGGTAAACCTTAATCTAGATCATATCCACAGCTTAATGCTATGCAACCGAGCATGGTAGCAAAGGAAGAAAGGATAAAAAAGATGCTACACTAGTCATCAATATACAACCAGATTCAATGATACCAAAATCTGACCACTTGCGTCAAATGCACAAGCAAGCTCAACCACTCACTAAATTGAAAACCAACAATCCCCTACTTAATTCTCATAGTTGACGATAGGATGGAGAAACCAGAGACAGCCATGACTCGGGTTGGCATAATAGGGTAATAATATAAAACTCTACCAATCATCTATAATCTCAGCAATTATGATATCAAATTATCAATATCCCCATGTTTCTCTCTATAGTCTTATTGTTACAAAAAACCTCACAGGAGACTTCCATTTCCACTTATCATCATCATCTATTAAGATTTGTCATAACAAGAAATATCATAATGGGTGTCAGGGTGCTCAAGTAAGGGTATAATGGATTTTGAGCTATAAATTGAATGCTTCACTTTGTCTCTAGACTGATCCTAAAAAAGGTGGAACATTGCTGATAGCAATTACATGAAAGAGTTGACCAGCAAGCAGGAATAGCTGTCCAGTGTCCGTGGTTGAGGAAATTTTTGCCGTTTTGATTGAAGTGTACTTTTTAGATTAAGGTGAGAACGTTTATGCATGCCTTTTGAGTATAATGCTGTAAAACAAATATACGTTTGAGCAACAACTAAATCCAATGATCCCAATTGCTAGTCAACACTCACATGGAACAATTACGGTTATATAAACCTCATGCTAGGTAATCCTTGATGCTTTTATTTTTCTTGTTTGCAGGTCGTAGAAAGATAGTGCATAAATCAAGAGTGTTGAAACAAATAATAATAATAATAATGATAACAATATATCAAAAAGAAAAAAAATAACCAAGTAAGGAACACCTAAAGGCTAAAATACCTACTCCTGCGAGTTTAAAGCAATTCATGCTCACCCTATCTATTCACCACACACATATGAAAGGCAAGCATAACACCTATGGGAAGCACTCCATAAAAAAATTAGAAAAATGCAGAATTTATGGAAAACAAACCGGTGCGAGCACAGCCAGATGGATTTGGTGGAGGAATGTAGTCTGAATATTGACAAGAACTTTGACCAATCCGATCATCAGCCACAAAACGCTCACTAGATACTGGCTTATGCCTCTTGCAGAACGAAAGCAAACGAATGCACTGGTTATCCTCATCCTCATCTCCAGGAATCAGAAGCAGTCCGTCCTCATCATCAGGCTATGTTGATAAATAACAGTAATACACAAAGAGCCTTATTAGGTACTTATCGATAAAATTAGAACAAGAAATTGAGTCAAAATATTTTAAAGAGCACTCATGTATATATAAACAAAAAACAAGAGTTCATTTATAATTGAAAAGGAACAAAAATACCTCAATACAAAATCCAGCAGCCCTTGCGCAAAGAGGATGGTATGCTACATAACAAGAGCTGTTTGAACACTGTAATTACCAACAACAGATAAGTCTGTCTGTCAAACAAATCAAGATACTTATTCAAAAAAATGATCATAATTTATAACAAAAACAGATCAAGGGAGAGATATATGAGACAATACTGCAAAAAAATATAATATAAAGAATTGAACTTAGGAACCCTGCCAGGATGCAATTGTGGAAATTTATCATATAGACATTCTGTTGGAGAAGGCAGCCATAGCAGGCAGATAGGGAAGTGTAGATTCCCTGAATTTGGAATAGTGTGGTAGGGGATAAAGGAACTTCTTTTGTGACTCGTGTGTCAACAGTTGATGGGAGGACAGTCTGAATCCAATTTTATTTTTCTATTCTTACAAGTTAAAAACCGAATTTTTAGAAGACTATTTAAACTACTGAGCTAAGTCCATTTGGTGCTACAATAGTCTCAAAAACTTGGATATAGCAGAAAGGTATTATAATTTTTAATTGCCAAAGGGATCAGCTTCCAAAGGTCAGTGGCAAGTTGGCAACATAATTACGGGAAGTTAAGGTTTTTTTGGATAAAGTAATTAAGAAAGTTTGATACTTAAAATAGTTATGGGACAGATGATCATAAAATTTTCAGGAAATTACAAGCCTATGTTTCTATAAGGAAAAGGGAATGCCACAAAAGCAGAAGTTTAAGAGGGAGGAATATATACACCAAAAGGGAGGGTGGAAATAAAATTCATGAAGCCAATAACAACCTAAACAAGGTTTCTTTTTATTCTTTTTTTTTTTAATAAACTAAACAAGGTGTGATTGAGTTGATTTGAATTTAATTTGGGGTAATCGTTGAATGGCAGATTGTGCAAGTAAAGGAAAATATACTCCAAATTATAAATTACCGACAACAACATTCATTGTAATAACAGAGTAATGAAAAGCTTGCCTGGATACAAGCTCCATATGAAACCCCACATATGCTGCATAAGAGCTTCCAGCGATCCTACATAAAACAGGAATCAAAAGGATTAAAATAAGCTTACATATATGCATAAATTTTAGACAATGGAACAAACTGAATATCTAGTGAAGGCCTTGTCCTTATTTGTTTGAAAACCATTTTTCTACCTTTCGGTTTCATTTTTTTCTTTTCTAGTAGCAATACAGCAGTTCATAAAATATACAAACAGGAACTAAGGGACACCTTTACTGATAAATGCAGAGAGGGAGATATCCTTGTGGTGAAAACCCAATTTCTGACAAAATAATAAGAATAAATAAAAGGAAAGATACCTTGTTGATTCTACTCAGCCCATCAATGGGTTCCATTTTCTTGACATCAGATAAGCAAGTTTCTGAAGAATAGTGGAAGTTAATGAAACAGAATAAATTACGTTCAGAAACAGAACATCAGTAGAAGTGAAAACCTGGAATCCAAATGGCACATGCAAGATGAGCCCAGCGCCCATCTGTTGTAGGCTTCATAGCACCTCCTAGAAAAAAGATCATGATAGATCTAATTAGTCCATGCTTTTACATAAATTTGCAACACCCTACAACATATAGTTATGTAAACTTCAAAACTCAAGTACCTATAACAGGACAAAGACAACAGGGCGGGGGGAAATCAGGAGCCCCTGGACGGCATAGGTTGCACAACCAAAGTATACCATCAACAGGCTCCAGTTCTCCATAGCATCTAGCATGAACCTGAGCAAGCAATGCTACTAATGAAACCATGAAAATGACTGAAAAGAGCTACAAACAATTGACGTATTAAGAAAATCTAAAATGCTGATTAATTATTGATATATATAAATCAGTAACAATATTTTAAGTTCACTTATAATAGACAATGATCACAAATATTTTGATGACTTCAAAGAAATCTGCAGTAGGATTCAAGATTGATTTAATCTAACTTCAAAACAATTATTTATGCTATAAACATAGCTGATGGCTGATGCTTTAACCAAACATGACTATATAGCTGAAAGATACCATAAATAATTGGAGAGATCTGTTACTTTCTAGCCCCTGTAATTTTAAGTTCTTCCTTGATTAAAGGACCTTTCTTTAATTTTGCTGGTTCTAGATAAAAGGACCTGGACTTCATGGAAAACCTAGTTGCTTTTGTCTGCAAGCCGTTTTTGCTTTTTCTTTTGCATTCCAAGAATTCTTGTTCCATCCCTCTTTCAAAATTCCTCTCAAAAGCAAAATCCCTCTAAGATTAAGGATTTGCATGGTATGTGTATCTTTGATTCTCAAAAGATAAATACCAAGATTTACTGCAGAGGCAACACCCTTAGACGACTATTCCGCCAAACACACATTTATTAAGTAAATCCCACAAGGTACATACTCAGATTTTTTTGCACTATGTGGAGATTGTGAAAGGCTTGTCGGCATATATTAGGAGAGGCTTGGGTTTGCACTTCAAATCTTTGGAGAGTTTATTAGGAATATTAGGTATAGAGGATTTGGTAGACGTAAAGACAACAAGCTTCTGTGGTCAAAGCACTATCCCTATCCCACCCATGCCTATGCCTCAAGCAAATAAATATTCTTTTCTTACCCAAAGTAAATAAACAATAGGTGAGATCAGTCACATAATTAGTAATTAGTAATTTCATTTCACATTCTCAACTCAACAACGGCTTCTATCCCAAATAACAAGTTGGGAGGCTAAAATGCATCCTATGTGTGAGCATAAAAGAATTATATTTCACATTCTACAAGCATTAAATTAATATACCACCATCATGGACCTGATGCTTAATTTTACCATAAGAAACAAAGAAGTGATACAAACATTTTCCTAGAAATTGATTATAATATATTTTAGAAAACACTGAAAAATTAATTAAAACATTACGAGAGAAAACCTCAATTTCAGTAAAGATATATAATAGTGAAACATCAGGGGGTAAAGGAAATTAGATTCTCTACTCTTTGGGTAAAAAGGGAAAACTTTGTAACAGTGATAAAGAACTTACCATCATTCTGCATTTATCACACTGCAGAAACAGATTATTCTCATACTCCTGAAAAATATAACTATTAGTTATTAATTTTTGTTAAATTTCAGAGTCAAAGTAGAACAACACATGACAGAGTAAACAAAATTACAATCAGGAAGAGGAACCAATGCAAGAACAAGCATAACCATACTAGGATCTATAAATTATAATATATATATATACACACACACACATATATATATAACTATACTTTGTAAATGTAATTCTCAGTATTTGGGCAACAATACAATATAGTAACATGCAAATGAAGACAAGTAGTAAGTAAAAGATTGGTAGGTTAAATTAATGTTATACCTCGTCCATGTGGCAAACATTGCACTTGTCAAGGTCTTTCCATTTTACATGAACAGGTCTGAAACCAACTGGCAGGTCTTGATACCTTTTGGATGTCCGCGTACAGGAGTTTGAGGGTAGCTTTGAAGTTGAAAGCTGACAATACCATGAACAAACAAATTCAGGCTATAAAAAGCACTACATATCTAGGATGCAAATTAAGGAAAACAGATAGGTAATGTACCTGTATAAGTTTCAAGATTTCAGGGTGAGAAAAGCCAAACATGGCAGGACCAGATTTAATGATCTTTTTGTATCCAGCACAAGCTTTTAAAGCATCAGAACCACGGATTTGCCTCTTCCTTATTCTTCTACCAATTTTATCCCAGCAAGAAGATGAAGTGGATCCTTCAAACTGCCAAAAAAGAGCACACCTTATAGATAATACAGCACTTTGTGAATCTAAAGACACATGACACTTGAAAAAGGAAAACTAACAAAAACAAAAGTAAACTAATAATGGGTTTGTTTTAGATGATCTTACTATAGTAGAGTTGTTGAATTGAAGGTTACGAGATAATAATTATTCTAATTAAAAAAGTATGAATATTTGGAAAGGTGACAACATATAAAGCAATTGAAACCTAGATTTAAGCTAGTTTGTAGTAAAATTGGCAGATCGCAGTGGATTTTGATGAATATAAATATCATCAATTCAAAATGTAAATCAAGGCAATGCTGAGCTTTGTACTTATTTATTTTATTAGTAATAAGTTAGACAGCCCGTGCGAGGCAGGGCGCAGGGGCTAGTTTATATCACTTTTTTCATAAATATTTGATTATTTTTTATTGATATATTTATCATTTTTGATTGACATAATACATATATAATGTTGAAGATAATTTTATATATTTTACGGTATAAGAAGAGTTTATACATTGACCATAACTCATGCATGCATGTATATGTATTTATACATATCTATGTATATATTTCACGGTATATGAAAAGTTTATACATTGTATCAAAAAAATGGAGAGTATTGAATGATTGACTCGCTATTAACTCGGTATTGACTCATGATCAACCAAAATGATTCAGTAAAATTATAAAATTAGTGGATAAGATTTCTTAATGCCTTGTTATATATAGTTATTGATATAAATTCATTTTCATAAGAGATGGGACCATAGTAATAAATACTGTTTCAGAGAGTACTGTTTTCTTATTGGTTAGGTGCATACAGGTACTGGTACCATTACGGTTTCAGATTTACATTTTTTTAAGATGTAAGTTTGGCTCATGATTGAGACATTTATATGTACACTATATGTAATACATATATCAAAACAAAAACATATATTTCCTAAAGTATCAAATATCTTGAGGACCGAGTTTTGTGCATTAGTTAAGTGCTCGCTTGTTGGATGCTTGGTCACATGTTCAAGTCCTAGAAACAGCATCTATCTAAATAGAGGTAAGGCTTTCATATATCATACCCTCCCCGGACCCTCATATTTACCAGAGACTTGTGCACTCTTTACGGGCCTTTTTTCTACATAATATCAAATATTTTAGCACACCCTTTTTTCTACATAACATCATCTAGTACACGCTAGAAATTTATAAATGCCTCTCCAAAATAATATAAGCTATCTTATTTGATATTGATATTGGTTGTAATACAAAAATAAGATTCCAAAAGTTTTTTTCCTTAAAATATCAATATAAACAAAAATGGCATAAGATTTAAAACAAAAACGATAGCTGTAATAAAAGAAATATTACTACTTTACCAAAGGACAAGATCAAAACTACTTTTGGAAATTTTATAAAACTAAAAATTTATTTTTAAAAAATTAAGAAAAAATTTATTTATATTTTTTGCCCTTTACTTTACAGTAGGACTTAGGAGCAGGAATTGGCTCGACTTTTAAATGGTAAGGTACCTAAGCAAATTAGTATTGCTTCAACAACTAAGTGGAACAGAATTATAACAACAGATTTGGATATGAACAGTAGTAACAAAACTTGATGAGTATATATAGTTTTCCTTCTTGGTTGGTCTTACTTGGTGATATTCCACTTCATACACTGGTTTTTTTGGAAAAAATTAATTGAAGTTAACAAATACATGAAGTTAATTCTCAATTTTCATTTCCCTCTCTCTCTTGTTGGGCCAAACTTTTATCATTTTATCCTTTAATTTATAAAGCTTTGATTATTTCCTTGTTACTTATATAGCCTATTATTAAATAGCATTTTACATTCTTTTTAAACTCAAGCACATTTATAGGATATACGTGACTCCTACAACTTTTTGTCTTACTTCTTTATTCTATGAACTGGCTAATCATTTTTATATTTTTTGGCTAACTATTAATTTGAAAGCTTCATAAGAATGAAAATATATATTTATAATCTTACATAGGCTCTCTGAAGACACTGTTATTGATAGAAAAATCTTCAATTAGCCCTCTCGCACTCTGCTCTGATGCCTAAATTGAAATAGCAGGGTAAAAAGGAAAAATATTGAAACCATTTTAATAATTATATAGTCATATTAATAGATTCTCAATGTACTTTACCTTGTTTAGCACAAGTCTGTGAATGTACTTTCCACCCATTAGAGATTGTTAATGAAGTTTAGATGGAGGGAGATATTGTGATAATTTGTATATAATCTTTGGAATTCATAATTTTCAGATTTTAGTTGTTAGGAGATTTCATATGCATGATTCTAGCAATTACTATATCAATTAAGATGATTTAGGCTCTAATAAGATATTTTAAATTAGTATCAATTAGGAATATTCTAGGCATAATTTAGGGAATTAGATTGTGCATTTAATTTTAGTTTTGACTTTTGTTTTCAATTGTAACTAATAATGGATGAAAACTTTTGATTTAATAAACCTTATCCTTTGGGTTGCTTTCCCTCTCTCTAATGGATTCCAGAATTCAATTTTTCTCGTGGATTCTAGGGTTATTTCACCGAGTGGATTCTAGGTTACGTCAATGCCAGAGCGATATCTAGCCCCCATTGCTTCCGTCATACGTCAACTTTTAATTCTGTTGGAAGAATCAAGCAATTATTCAATTGCATTATTCATTTTTTTGGAGATTGAATTAATTCTACAAAACTGCTTATCCGGCTATCCCTTTATGGATACAATACTTGCAAGTACTTGCTATAGAAACCAACAAAAGGTAGGAGATGGATCCACTTAATGGCTCCATTAAACTGTGAACACTTGTTCAACAATTATATAACTTCCATTTTTTTATAACATGCCAAATACAAGGTATATTTTTCTCTGTGTTGGCCACCATAAATTACTTATAGTGAAATAGGGATACAAGGAACTGCAAATAAAAGGAATATGTAATGCAAATGAGAAATAAAGTAATTAAATTATAAGATTACAATTTATCTTAAGAAATAAAATGAAACTAGGGCTTAAAAAGGAAATTCAAATGGCAACATATTTGCAGTTTCAGTTCACAACATTGCATTACAAGATACCTGCTCTCCATTGTCAGATGTAACTTTGAATATAGGTTTGCTCGTTGCGTCAGCATCTCTCAGCACTTCCATCTTATATGAGGTACATATGCTCGGATCTGAAACACTCAAATTGGAAAGGATAATAAAAGAATTGTAATGAAGCCATCCAACATAATGAAACATTAGAAACATAACAAAGTTCTTCCAAAGAATGATCTACCTAATATTGAAGGAAACTTTCTCACAGCAGTATATCCTTCTGGACAGATGTATTTATCATCGTAAAAACAATCTGAATCTTTGACAATCTTTCCTGTAAGAGATATGGTGTACCCGTGACTATAAAAATGTTATCATAGAGAAAAGAAGGAACAATCTCATTTAAATATTCCGATGGAATATGAAATCCAAACCATGAATTTGTTTATTTTACTTGATGCTGTCTAATCAATCAAGCAATAAAGAAGCTGTGTCCTAAAGCAGTTAGGCTACTTAAAAAAGAGCTCTCAAAGCAAATCAGACAAAACAGACAGCTTACAAAAACAATGCAAAGCATAGAGACACAACAATCAAATTCCACATTTAGCCTTTCCATGCAGTTCAAAACAAGCGAGAATTACCGAGGTTTTGTACTTGTAAATCCCCAATTTCAAACGGGCAACTCCTAAGGCCCTCTAAGTTTCTCTGTATCCCTTCATCTCTCATGTCCTCATCACCTGAATTATCACTGCCTTCTTCCTCCGCGCTTGCACTGTTATAATCCGTGTTGCTCTTTCGCAACCGTAACATTCTTTTTGGAAGCTTTTGATTACTAAGATACCTGATGAGAAGAATTAGTACCTTTATTTAATTTTTAACTCCATTTTTTCTTGAAATGCATAACTAAAATAGCGGTTTTAGATAATATGACAATTTTTTAATCTTATCCAACTTTTCAGCATAAAGCTATTCAAAGAACATGAATGTTCAACTGAGCAACAAGATTAGCAGTCAAGGAACCTAAAATCTGGTTCAAATTTGCTCCAACTTTAATTACTATGATTATAAATCTTAAAAATCACCGTAACTGCAAAGATAATAGGCAATCAATTCTCCAGATAAAGCATTTCCAAAAAAATTGAAGTAAAGAAAAAATATAGTAGATAACTGACACAAAATCGGGAAGAAGAAACAATTAGACGAAAGTGAGAAGCTGGGAATGCAACCAACTAAATTAGCTAAAATATCATTAAAGGTGCGAAGTAATGCAGAATTATCGCTGAAAAATGCCAAGCATAAAAGGCAAAGCAGAACTTTATGTAAACAATGGGTACAGAAAGTAACTTGGGACAGCAGTTACTCCATCAATGGACATGAGAAACAATCAAATCATCAAACTTTATTACTCTGCTGGATATATCCATGCATGTTCAAACTGATAAATTAGGAGCTTAGGACTAAAAATTAAAACAACAAGGTTCTATCGGTGACACCTCAAGAAGGAGCACTATGAATATCTACCCCAGTTGGTAGATATGAAATATAATTCAAACACAGAAAAAAAATGATTAAATAAGCTAAGGTCATGTACTATAGGAAAGAGTACTTTTTGTAACAAAATGCAGTCATAAACCACAGAGACTAACAAGATTTCCTCACTAGAGGACAGATAAAGGCTATAAGCATGCTAGGTGATCCATTCTACTGGCTTCTGTGCTCTCAAAGGTGGTAATCTCCACTCTGCGGCAGTAATCTTTATTTTTCTACCTATTTCAACCAGTAGTTCTAGCCTGTTATTATGATTAGATTAGATATCTCCTATAAATCATGAAAGAACTCAACATAAGCTCACGTCTTTGTTTCCTTCATGCTTCGAGCAAAATCTGATTTCTTGCACTTCAGATGGAAAGCAGAAAGAAGACCTTCAAGAAACGGGATAGCTTGTTTCATTCTAAGCCTGGAGATCACAAGATAAAGGGGACTCAATAGTAGGTAGTAAGATTAGCTAAGTCTATCAAGTTATCCAATGACAATATACTACATAGAAACAAAGTATACTTGAAACATGTACAGGATTGCATACCTAGCAAAATCATGGGTACCAAAGAATTGAACCACTACTGACTTTTCTCCAGAAATTTTGTTTAAACCTTTACGATCACCAGGAACAGATTCATCCAGAACAATTGCTGGCCACATAGCATGACCTGCATCAAAAAAAATATTAAAGGAAGTATATATAATAATCCAACAATGAAACTGATGGAAATCATACAGAGTAGTAGAAAATAAACAATTGTGCCACAAAACAAAACATCTAGTAACAGTTCAAACTTAAGATTCATAAGAAAAGAGTCCTTATAAGTTGGCATTATTGGTTGATAGACATTACACGCCCGCACTGGGAATGAATCAAGTGGGAAGAAAAAATGTAAATTAAAATGGGACAGAAATTTTAGAAACTGGATTGCTATTAAGGTGGAGCCCACAAGGGAGCTTGTATAGTTATTTATGCTTAGTTGTCTTCTACGGTTCTACCATGTTTGTCCATAAGTTGTTTTTGTTGATCAGAGACTCAGAGATATATATAACTTCTAACTTTCAGGATTAGGCATGGCAATTTCCCCCTGCGTGAAAGGTCCTCTTCCCACCCCCAACTCTAACGGAATGTGTTTGGGACAAAATGAGACCCTATAGGGTTAGAGTAGGGTTTGGTATTTAAGTAAATTACCGAAATCCAACTCAATTAGATGTTATATTACTCAAACACCATTTATATATACTCAATCTTATTTGAAGTTGGGCCATCTTGAAATATTACTATATGATGTGCAAGAAAAAATTATTTTACATATTTGGCTCTTTATGTAATTTGTTAATTGTTTCATGAGAAAAATTATGTTGGCTTGACTTGGGGGGTCAGGGTGGGGGTTATTGTCGGTAGCGCAGTTGGGGTTATTTTTAGCAAGGGAGGCAGGTCAGAGGGAATACTCACCCTCATTGCCGTGCATATACGGATCGAGATAATTGCTTAATATAGGTCATATTTGTGAAGCATGGGGGTTTGTTTTGTTAAAATATGATTATTATGTCTTTACATATGAGGTTAGCATGTCTTCTACATGTTTCTTAGTAAGTCAGCTAGCATAACAAGCTCAAACCCCAGTGGAATTAAGATCTCTTAAAAGCTCGAGCCATGTAAAGCTTTGAACTAACGATCAAGTAATACAAAAAAACAAACAAACAAAAACAAGAAAAAAATCCCCATGGCAGATGATACTAGTGAATGTAATTTACCAACGGAAAACACGTCTGATGTATAATAGATTTTAAGTTTGAATTTTGCATAAACACAATCACATACAATACTAGTGAAAGTAATCTATAATTCATAAAATATGGGTACATAAGATATGTGTCAAAGTTGAAGAGTTGAAAGCAGATGCCTGAGCATGTAGAATACTACTACTGATGTTGATAATCTATATAGATGCATGCAAAGTTCAGTGAAGACATAATATATATTTCAGATGCACATACCACTAATCTTGGCCCATACGATATCCCCAGGATCAAGGTCATGACCGTCATCCAAACTAGCAGCCAAAACGACCATCTCATCAATATCATGACTATCTGTATCTGAACTATGAACACCAAAACTCAATTTTAAGCGTTTCATCTCCTCGGGAGAAATAAAAAATTTAATTCTTTCATTTGCTAGAATCAGATCTTCTTCATCGCCATCTTTATATCTAACCTACAACACATTGACAAGTATCAGCATATCATTCCCCATACATTCGGTAACGAAATAAATATAAGCATGTGCAAGTATAGATAAATAGAAGAGTCGTTACATGATGCCGGTAAGTCTCCACATTGTACCCGACAATAAAACCAGAATACCAAGCTTCGTCCATAGGCCAGTACACCTGCTCACATCAATCCTCAAATTTAGCAACAACAATATATACACAAGAGCTATGACATAGTCTAATAACGTAAAAGTACTTGCCTTGCATTGTAATCCAATAAATCTCTTAGGATCGCCATCAAATTTCAACCTGTGTTCCATAGCTCAAATTTAATATTTTGCATAGACGCAAAACCCCTCCAATTTAGAAGAAATACATGCTCCATTTAGTTTCCCTTAAATTGAAAAGTTATTAACTTTTCATAATTTAAAATAAAATCGAGCTCAAAACTTGTATAAGACCACTTTCTTTATATACCTTCCCACCAAAATCCATGATTCATAACCAGAAAATAAGATGCATTGGAATCAGTATCAATGGCTGAAAACAGTTTTCTCTACTGAACATTTCATAACTGTACATAAAAATATATAAATATTTGAATAATCAAAGGAGCTGCAGTAAACGTAGTGGAATTCATAAATGCACTGCACTAATCAACAGTTTCATTCCATTCCTGTCCTGGAACAAATCTGTAATCCAATTAAACCCTCCAAGTATAGCTCAATTGATGAAAACTGCAGTATATTATTCACACACACACACACACACACACATATATATATAATAAATTTTGATTTCAGCCTTAGGGACAGACAAACATTACTCATGTAAACTAACTGAGAAGAGAACATACTGTGCCCATTTTTTTGTGCGAATTGGACCCGTATTAGTAACCATTTTGCTAGCAGCATTCTCACCCAAACTACCATTGCTCTGCTGCTGCGGCTTAATGTCATTGCCTACATTACTGCTTTTACTCTTCTTCCGGCTGCTTCGTGACTCCCGAGGCGAGCATAGACTCCTCAAAACACTCGAATCAACCCCTAAATTAATCAGCTCACTACACCCCATTTTCCTCCTCTTCCTCTTCCTCCAATCCCCACCTCCCTCTCCTTCTTCTTCAACCTCCGTCTTCACGACCACCGATTTCACCGTCAAATCATCGAAAAACGAACGCTTTTTGGGCGAACACCGATTCCGGCGACGGGAGTAAACGAGGGTCACCAGTGGCTTACCCATTACATCACCTGAGGGTTTCCGATCATCCTGGTGATCAAAATTGGGGAGTTTTCGAGCTGTCACCTTTTTGGACATGGAGGATCCACTGGCGCTAACACATGGAGCTGTAGCCGAGTACACCTCGCAGAGCGGAACGTACTTCACTGGAGTTGTCGAAATTTCGCCGCCTTCGTCTGTATTCAATGGAAACGCCATTGATTTACCCGAGATTGAGCGAGGAGAGAAGAATTTAGGGTTTTAACAGATGAATTTGTTTGTGTTTTTTGAGGGAGATCAGATTACCCCAAAATAATCTGTTTCCCGCCGTGTGCAAAACCGAGATTGGGGAAAAAGATTGTCTGGTGTTTTTTATATATAAAACGATACACTATTTTATTACAAAAAGAGGGGGTATTGTTTGGGGAAATGACTAACATAGCCTTGTTTTATTTTAATTGGACGAAAATGCCCTCAATAAAAATCATAGAAAAGTCAAAACTGTTAGTGATAAATGAACGTCCTTATAGTCAAACTTAACAAATAATGATATACAAACAAATAAATAAAATAGTCAATATTAATCATTTCCTTTTTCTTTATGTTTCTATATATTTTCATCACTCAAATATGGAGTATACGACGCGCGTAGATAATTTATTTTTTATAATTATTAAAATATAAAATATATTAAGGTTAATAATTGTTTATAAAAACTTATTCGTCTATTGACGTTTAAAGTAGAGATTCTAAACGTACTAAACACAGTTTAAAATTTTATTCGTTGACAATCAACATATTTCAAACACAATTTATTTAAGTATTAAATGTTGTGGGTCTTTAAACACATCAAATATTATTCTTCTAAACACCGAAACCGAACAAATCTTAAGAAGTGTCTCTAATGCAAATCAAAAAATACTAGTTGACTAAAAAAATCAGGATTCTCGTTTTTAGAGGAAAGATAATATGTTTTGTGATTGTAATATGAGAATCTTTTATGATTTTTGTATTTAGTTTTAGCTCTTTTATTTTAAATTTTCTGGGGAAAGAGGTCTGATTTTGTACTTTTTAGTTCAGAAATGTGACTAACTTATGTTGGTGAGATCACAAAAGATTAGTAAGAGATTTAGTAATAAAATAGATAGAGGCAAAATGATGTTTATGGTTAAATTGGTGTTAGAAAAAATTCCCATGCCCAAGAATCTGACCAGCAGGCAGGCCAACAGACCTTCATCATTTTTGACCTGCCATAAGAAAATACTCCTTCCTCCCCTAGTATGAATGTTACTCATGCATTTATACTTGTGGTAAAAACACCCCAAAATCATATGTAACACAAGCATGGTTGTATATTTCTCAAATTAATTATATTTGATCCCCAAGTATTTAATGGACAAAATACAGCAAATTTAAGGAAATAAATTTTTAAGTGTTACTTTTACGATCATTTTTGCCTCGAAATTAAATCTCATAACGCCGATAAATATATTTTAATCCTAATGGTATAAGAAATATAAGTAGTACCAAAAATAGAAATGCATACTGAATGCACAATAATATTTTAAATGTGACATAAAATAAAATTTCCAAATGCTTTGCTAGGAGAAGAAAAACTGCTCAAAAACAATCATCTGAAAAGGCCAACAAATTAACATGACATAAATCCATCAAGTGAGAAGAAAAATTAACAAGTTTCAAACTTTTTTCATCCTCTTAAAAAGCTTCCATCCTTGGTGGAACAGGGGCCTTAATGACTTGCAATATTTGCACCACATCTGCCATTGAAGGCCTATCTGATGGCACATGAGAAGTGCACACTAGAGCCAATTTCAGCACCGGCAAAAGTTCCTCCTCGGGGTAATCCCCCATGTTCTGATCAACACAATCTAAAACATTGCCTTGTTCAAGCAAAGTTCTCACGTGATCATTCAATATTACCACATTGTCTTCGCCATATTCAATTGGCCTTTTGCCTGTCACAAGCTCGAGAATTAGTACTCCAAAGCCATAAATGTCACATTTTTCATTGACCCTTAAGCTCTGGCAGGCTAATTCTGGTGCCACATAGCCTAATGCACTGTGAAATCTGTTGCTTACAACGTGCTTTTCGAGCTTCTTTAGCAGCCTTGTTAGGCCAAAATCCGATAGCTTTGGATTTAAATTCTCGTCTAGTAGAATGTTGCTAGGCTTAATGTTGTAGTGAATGATTGGGGGGCGAAACGAATGGTGCATATGTGCAAGCCCTTTTGCTGTTCCAAAAATGATCTTGAACCTAGCAGGCCAGGAAAGAGGGGGAACTGAAGGCGGCCTTTCGTGGAGTTTGGCTTGTAAGCTCCCATTTGGCTCAAAATCTGATACCAGAAGCTTTAATTGAGGAGTCCAGTAATACCCTTTTAGTGCAACTAAATTTGGGTGCCTAGCTTTCCCTAAAATTCGTACTTCTCGATCAAAATCTTCTTGATTCTGAATTATATTCGATGTTTCAAGTTTCTTGATTGCAACAACATTTCTACCTTCCCCTCCGAACGAAGCCTGATAAACCGTTCCAAAAACTCCTCCCCCGATTTCATCTGCCTTGTTAAGTAAAGCTTCTGTGCCACCAGGCCAATCCGGGGCATTTTTTGAGCCAAACCACATGAGTTTTCCAGAGGACCAATTACTCCCTGATCGTGCTGAGCTTGAGAACGTGCTAATTTCCAATGAATTATCCACAAAAGAAAGCCTCCTTCGCGCAGAAATGTTAAGCAAACTTACGACTAATACCCCAGCTGCAATAAGAATTGCAGCTGATATAGACATTATAGCAGAAACACTGAGGAACCTGTGGTGTGGAAAGTTTCCAGCTCTTAACGACCCGTTTCTTGCATTGCCACCTCCATCTTGGTAGCCGTAGGCAAATGGATCAAGCATTAGAGGCTTGTGGACATTCATCGTACATGGACCCTTTAACAAGGGTGAGCAAATACCAAGATTTCCATTCAGTGCGCTTGGATTTAAGCTTGGAAATATACCTCCAACAGGCAGTCTACCGATTAGCCTATTGTAGGATATATTTACAGCAAGAAGATTTTCCATCATTCCCAAGTCTTGTGGTATCTCTCCAGTAAGCTGATTGAACTCTAGTTTTAGAATCTTGAGCTTTTTCAGCGTTGAAATGGATTTTGGAATGGAACTAGTCAAGTTATTGTGTGACAAGCTCCTGTAACAAAGAATTCACAATTAGAATGAAGAAAATGATTGTGACAATAAGGATGTGGCATTGGAGATCTGGAAATCCGTTTGTAGATTATGTATAGAATATTCTGTTTGTATAGGATCCATACTTGGTGAAATTGTCACTCCGTGAAGTTTGTCAAGTTCAATATATGAACAAGATTTACGTGTATAGCTTTTTAACTTTAATACTCTCTTCGTTCTACAAAAATATGTCTTATTTGCAAAATTTGTGAATCAAACACGGGAAATGGTATTTTTATAACAAGGATGTTACAATGGAAATCTCGAAATCCATTTATTAGATAATTTACAAATGGATTCCGAGATATGCATCCATTGGATTTGGACTCGATGAAGTTGGTCAAGTTAAATAGTGGAAAAAGTTAATGTGTATAGTACAAAGTTGCATTTCGGCACTAATAATGTAAAATAATACCGTATAAAGAAAAATGCAACTTTGTGCCATACATGCAACTTCTTCCTATATGAATTTAACAAATGGTTAAGAGGCGTGCCAACTTCATTGAATCTAGATCCATCTATATATAAAACGAGAGAAAGAGCTGAGAAACTTACAACAAGTAAAGAGATGAACAATTCCCAATCTCTTCAGGCACTGGACCTGACAAAGAATTTCCATCCAACTGCAGAATTCCAAGGCTACCCGAATCACAAATATCACCAGGGATTGATCCAAACATGGCACTAAAACGCAAATCTAACACAGTTAGATTTTTCAAGTATCCAAGCTCAGGAGGCATTCTTGACTGAAGATTATTATATGACAAATTCAAGTATCTCAACTTGGAGAATAAGCCCATTTCTGCTGGAATGTCTCCTGTCAGTTGGTTCCCAGAAAGATCCATCATTTCAAGTGCCTCAAAGAATTTACTTGAACCACTAGGAATCGAACCAGTAAGCTCATTTCTCGAAAGATCAACTTGGTCTAATCCTAAACCAAACAAGCCCTCTGGTATGCTACCATTTAAGAAATTTCCACTCAAACGAATCACCGATAACTTACTAGAGTACACAAGTGACTCTGGGATTCCTCCGGTTAATTCGTTATCAGCTAGACTTAAGTAAGTCAATGACTTGAGATCACCCATTGTTGAAGGGAGGAATCCCTTCAGTCTGTTGCCCGAGAAATCTATATATTCCAGGCTGCTCATTTTGCTTATCCACCGAGGGAAATACCCGTCAAACACATTGCTAGAAATGCTTAAATAAGTAAGAGAATTAAGCACTTTTAGTGACTCTGGAAGTTCCCCAGTGAAAAGATTGTTACTAAAATCTAGTCTAACCAAGTGTAAGCATAGACCGATATCTGCAGGCATGGATCCCGAGAATTTATTTCCTTGCAACCTGAGCTCTTTCAAGTTATGTATTGCTGCAACACCAGCCGGGAAAGGACCGGTTAGTGCATTATGTGAAAGATCAAGTATTCGGAGCCTGTTCAATGACCAAAACCCCGGGAAAAAATCCGGGTTCCCAGAAAACTGGTTGTTGGAAAGATTGAGGCTATTCAGAGTGGTACATTCAGCTAATGTACTAGGAATCGGACCCTCAAAAAGATTGTTTGCTAATGAGAGTTGCCGAAGCGATGAGCAATTTTCAAATAAATTGTTGGGTAATGGACCTGATAATGAATTCTCTGATAAATCAAGAAATTTTATTGAGCTCATCATTTTAACTAGAGAATTCGGATTAATGGTACCCGAAAGACTATTGTGACTAAGGTTTAGCCTTTCGAGACTAGTAATAAGGTCCAGCTGGGGACTAATGGTACCACTTAAGTTGTTGTGTGACAATGATAATACCTTTAAATGCTGCAACTTTTGGAGGCCTCTTCCTATTTTTCCTGATAAACTTAAGCCCTCTAGTGATAATGTGGTAACTCGACCGGTCGCCGGATCGCACTGCACGTATTTCCAAGCACACGGCCCGTTACCATCCTCGTTCCACGAGCTCAGGGATGAAAATGGGTCATGGAGGTCGGATTTGAAGACGATAAGGCCTAATACGTCATCGTCGAGGCCGAGGGAATCGTCCCCATAGAAACCTTTCATTAAAGTGAATGAAAATATGAAGAATATTTGGAGATGGCACGTTATTTTCATCATTTTCAGCTCTCAGCTTTTCTCTCTTTGTGTGTGTTTGAAAGTTGGCTATTCAAGACATATTGTGTGGTCTTGCTAGTAGATATTGTTACATAGCATGACTAAGGAGAATTACTAGAAGAGTAGTAAAAATGGTTGAAAATCTAAGGAGAATGTTATGGTAGTTTGAAAATAATTCTTAGACAAGAAATGATGAGACACTGAGACAGTCACAGAATGAGCAAGTTGTTCAAAATTTTCTACTGACAAGTTTTCTGTGTCATTTGTCATCCTCCTTTTCTTGATTTGTTATATGAACTTCTAACTAAGTACCATTTGAACTGTCCATCTATTTCATAAAAACAGTCTCATTTGCAAAATTTATAAATAATAAAGACGTATTTGTATTTCACGTTATCTATCCAGTTGTTAGTTTAGTAGTCATTATATGATGTTATATGATGATAAAATTATACTTGCGTATTTGAGGATATTGTGTTATTTTATAAGTAAATTGAGAAATGAGACTCTTTTTGTGACTTCAGGGTAATTTTTTTCTTCCTTGGCTTCCCCCTTTTCCACAAGTATTCACTGCATAAGTTTGTATTTATGTGAGCAGAATTACAACTTTGGTTGGCATTGTCAAGAATCAAAACTAAGTCACGGGTGCCTTCGGCTCGAAAAGGTGAATAGTCGTATATTCCCTTTCTATCCACCCCTTTATATTTCTAACAAAACAAAAAATGAATTCCGTTGATTAGGGTATATATATCACAAGTGTAATAGTTTAAACTGCTTAATGGTGAACTTGAGTTAAAGGAAATTAATATTTTTACAGGTAAAAGTGATAGTTTTGCTAGCTCTCTTATATGAATAATAAATGAGTTCCGCACTTATATGAGAGAGACTTTGTGAAAATATCAATTTTTACTTATGAAATAACAATTCCCGACTTAAAAGTTCACTAAATTCAATTTTATGATGATATGTATATATTTTTTTAATAATGTCAAGTATTTATACAATTTTATCGTTAATAGATTTTTTTGAGCAATCTATATTATTACATTTAAATAATTTTAGGGGTCTAAAGAGAACTTGGGGGAGGGATGACGAGAACTATAAAATCCTGTGAAAATTTACTTTTGCTATGAATCGCATTTTTTATTTTGATGTTGAACTTGGGGGAAGGACCAGGAGTAGAATTAAAAGAAACTTAGGGTTACGTTTGTTTGTAAAAATAATAAGTCGGATATGACTATTTGTACTAATTTATTATCAATACGGATTATTTTGTTCTATGATTAATCCGTTATTTGATTTCATGTACTTATATTCTGTCATTTTAAAGATCTTTTGATGATAAATTATAAACTCAAATAAAAATATGGTATTAGATAATCCTCTTTCGAGATATTAAATAATTTTAAAAATGATAACAAATAGTCTATAAGATTTCTTTTAAAAGAAAACTTCCTATAATAAGGGGAAATATTTGATTAAAGAAACCATACAATAAAGCTATACAATAATAGATGAGAAGAAGTAGAGCTAGGATAGTGTTAATTGTTATACCAATAACCCCTTCACATGAAAATGACAACTTTTGTCTATTGTGCTTGATAACTCCCTTTCTCTCAGCCATATAAAATACAGTTCTTGATGAGGTCCCTATAAACTAAAAGCCATATTTGTGTTTGGACAAGAATGGGCTTCTTTTGTCTATTTTCTTCAATAATGTCCTTTTTATTTTTGTCACTTGCTGTTGTATCATAGCTGTACACATGCTCTGTGTTTGGTCCAAACAGTGTGTTCACATGTACATTATTCATTCCCGTCCATCTTTCCACTTTGCTTGAGAGTTTGTAAATAAGTAGAAGAGAATGGTAGTGAAAGTTAATGGGAGATGAGAGAGTAGAAGGGTAAGAAAGTAACTGCCACCAATTATATGTGAGAATAAGCTGAGAAGAAATTAAAGAATGAAAATAGAAGAATAATATTCTTTTATGGAATAAATTACAGGCATCAGAATATATTGCGGGAAAAAAAATACATATGCAACTCTTTATATATATATATATATATATGAGTTAATCTACAGCAACCAGTTACTATGACTACAGTTTCGACAATCTAAAATTATCTTAAAAAAACCCTGCCGCTAGAGGCTCTAAACGGTAGGGCCAAAAAAAATTTGAAACTGCCGCCAGAGACATGCCTCCTATATTGGTTGCCGAAACAGTAACTCAACAACAGATTGTTGTAAATGCAGCCCCTATATATATATATATATATATATATATATATATATATATATATATATATATATATATATATATATAAATGCAACATTTTCCCATATATTTCACAAAACAATCGATCAATTACAACAATACAATTTTTTGATACTCCAATTGTATAGGAATTAAGTAAGTTGTTCCCGAGGCACTAAATGTAGATAGAGTCGAGAACGAATTTTAAAGCAATGATTTTTACGAATAAATTTAGGCAATGTTTGTTTGTAAAAATGGTGGCTAAGATAAAATTATTACGGATTATTTTTGTTATTTAATTCATAGACTATTTGTGATATTTCTAAAGTCATCTCAAAAGAAGAATTAGATAATACCATCTTTTCACTTGAAATTATAATTCATTATTAAATAACCATTAAAATGACAAAAATATAATTTATGAAATTAAATAATGAACTAATAAATAATAAATTAGAAATAAAGAAGTCATATCTGATATCCCATCTATTGCCTGTTACTATTTCAAACAGACATAGCTCGTGTATTTATCCAGTAGTAAGGTTGGACATGTTTTTTTAAGTTTATTTCAGGTAAGTAACTGTTTTTTCAATTATTTTAAATGTTTTTAAAAATAATTAAAAATAATAAATAAATAAAATAAAAGTTAATATTGCTGTTAAAATTGCATTAGTAACTAAGTTAAATTGATGTTCACATTTTTGCAAACATAAATCCGACAGCATAAGTACGGCCTCCTTTTTGTGTGTTGCACCAACCATCTTAAGTGCATTTGCTTCTCTAATAATTAATCAATTAATATTTTTATAATTAATAAATTTTTAGCAGTTAATAATTTTTGAATAATTAACGTGTTATAATTAATAAATTCTAATACTCCATAGTTGATCATTTTTAATATGTTATGTTGATTAGAAAATTAAAAATTTACACAAGTTAAATTTAACTCGGAATATAGACATTGGCTTATAAATATGAGTGTATATATATATATATATATATATATATATATATATATATATATATATATATATATATGGGGAATGATCTATAGCAATCATTTACTATGACAACTATTTCAATAAACTGATTTTACACCGTTCAGTAAATGATCTAAAGGTTTAAAATAAAATTATGTCCAGACCGTTATTAGGAGTAGCGGTTAGGGAAAAAAAAAATAGGCCCAACCTCTACTCCTAGTAACGGCCAGGCAGAAGACGTCATTTTGATTTGACTCAAAACAAAAATAACATCGTTTTGGTTTTGGCCCAGGGAAAAATCACGTCGTTTTTCTACCCATTAATCCTACTAGTGGTCAGGCCAAAACCAAAATGACGTATTTTTCATGAATTTAAATTTAAAGAGAAGAATCAAGAGGCAGAAATATATCAAGAACTAGCGTATTCTTGATTCTCATCATGGCTTGATTTCTACATATGCTTTGGAGACTTTGGTTCTATACATCTTTCATGTCTTCCACTTAACCTTAGATGGTCCATTAGCAGTAAGTGCTCCGGGGAGTTATCGTTGGTTCTCCACAATTACAAATATCTGAAAATTACAATTGGTAAGATGCATGTGCATGGCCAACTGCAATCTTCAACCTCAAATTTAGAGAGTTCTTGATTTGTTTATGCCTCTTGATTCTTCTTCTTTAAGTTTGAATTCATAAAATATGTCGTTCTGATTTTGGGTCAAATCAAAACAACGTTTTTTTTTAAAAACCGTTAGATCATTTGTTAAACAGTGTTAACATTTGCTATGTGAACTATTCTATAGTTAACATTTGTTATGTGGACTATTTCAACAAACGCATCTGAGGTCGTTGATCTAATTATTCAAAGATCCTAATTAATAGTAAAATACTCCCAACTGTTACCTATGATACGATAACGACGAGAAAAAAAATACTCACAGCGGTTACCTAAGATAGAGGCATGGAGTGTTTGTCTCCTTTTGGCCTAGCTGTTATCCTATGTAGTGGCTAACACCAAACCAAAGAGTTAATTATTTAATTCACATATATCAAATATTATAAATTATCAAAAATTAAATTATAATTTAATCCATATTAGAAATCAATCAGATTAAGGATAATCTTAAATATATATGTTCCTTTGAAAATCAAATCCTCAAATACTGTTAGCATATTTTTGGAGAAGACTATTAGCATATTTCCGCCCATGAGCAATATCATTGGAGAATTTTGTTAGCATATTTGTAGGAATTATAATATCTGATATATGTTAACATAATAATTAATTGATTATAATTCCTAAAAATATGTTTACATTCTTCTCCAATTTACTTTTGATACATATATGTTTTAAATAAATTCAAACTCTTATCCTCTCAGTTACACATATTTTATATATCCTCTTAATTTTTATCTATAAAAATTTATTCTTTTTGAAAACAACTCAGATTATATATTTTCAATTAATTCTTTTATATATTTTTGAGGAATTGATTTTCAAAAGAACAAAATTTTTTGATAAATTATAATTTAATTTTTGATAATTTATAATATTTGATATATGTGAACTAAATGTGGCCTTAGCCACTGCCTATGACAACGGCCAAGCCAAAATGTTCGGAGCTTTTTTTTTCCAACCGCTACCCTAAGTAACGGCTGAGAATATTTTGCCATTAATTAAGACCTTTGGATAGTCAGATCAACGGTCTCAAATACATTTGCTAGAACAGTTCATATAGCATATAGCAAATGTTAACTAGATCATTTCCCTTATTTAATATTTGTATAAAAAGGTAATCTGAAAGTAGCGCTCTATATAAAATGAAACTTGTTCTCATAAACCCCCTACCGCCCATTTTAAAACTGCCTGAAATCAACATCCGAAAAATTCCCCATGTTACACAAACACGAAATTTAAAACAAAAGGGGAAGGCCTCTCTTTAAACAAAAGGAAAGTTTTAATATACATGTTCGGTTAAAGTTTTGGACAAAAATGATTTATTCCCTATCCCCTAATAAGCCAGACAGAGTAACAGGCTTGCTTAAACATAAGTAACCAGAAATTCTCATCTCATAGGAAGGTCTTAGCAGAATCACATATATGAATCAAGATATTTATATGTATGCTTTCTATTGTACTGTAGCAAGCTCGCATAGGTTCTGTCCCACACACCGATGAAAAGAGACTCGTCATCCGGGCTAAGCGAGACGCCGGAAATCTCCCCGAAGAAATCAATCTCTTGCCGTTTTTTGTAGTCTACGTTGGCGCTATAGACATGGACAAAATCTGCAGGTTCAGCTACTACCAAGAACTGGCCATCGGACGAGTAGCGGACCGATCGGACTGCACCCATGTTTCCCTTGAGAACTGCTACTGGCAATGAGAGGTTCCTTAAATCCCATACTCGGCAGGTCTTGTCTTGATTCCCTGTGGCAAAGGTACGTCCGTCTGGGTGCCATGCAGAAGCAAACGAGTAGTCTAGATGACCTACAACCGAGGCAACCGTCTGAAAACATAAAAAATATTACCACTTCAGAATTCTCATAATTGCCCACTAGTCAAAAAGGCGAAGTGTTTCAATAAAAACTTCTTCCATAATGCTAGTCATACTTGTTACCATCCATAGAAACAAAAGAGAAACGGAGTTTTTTTTCTTTCTTTTTGCTGAATAAGTTGTGTATTTCTATGCTATAAAAACTAATGTTTAAAAAACTGGACCGGACTTGCGGTTCAACCGGAAAAAATCGGAATCAGTCCGTGCTCATGTCCGGTTTGGACCATTAACCCAGTTTCGACAAAAAAATTGGTGAACCGATGGTTGAACCAGTCAATGGTTCACTGAGCTAACTATAAAAAAATAAAAAATAAAAATTACATAAGATACTTATGTTCATTTGTATTTAATTTTATCACTTTTGAGTTATGAGCATGATTTAATATCTTTCTTTTCATATAAATTTAGTATTTATTTAAATTGTATAAAGTAAACATTGTACAAATAATTTTTTTTTTTTTTTTTTTGTAGATAAATTGATTAATTTTACATATTTGATAGATATTATATATAATATATATTTATATAATAATAATTAATATATTTATTATTTATTACATATTAATGACGTCATTGGGTCAATAACGGTTCAATCACTGATCCATCCAACCGGTAACTTTTTCGGTTCGATGATCGCTCCGGTTTTTAAAACATTGATAAAAACTAAACAGCATTGCATACTTTTTAATTTTTTTTGAGTAAACTAAACCGACACCCGTTGTAGATAATCATAATAACATTAACCACCCCTCTAGTTTTTAAAGTAACAGTAAGTACCCTTCTAGTATACAATATGTAACATTCACTACCCCTAATGTGGTTGACCAAGCCAACTAATATCCAATTTTTTTTTTAATATAATGTTCAATACACCCTTCAAATTATAATGTTTAATATATCCACTAAATATAAATTTGTATATAATAATTTTCACTTAACTTGATCTAATTAATTAAATTATAATCAAGTGCAATAAATAACATAAATGTCAAAAAATAACAAATATTCATTTTATAATAATGTCATACACTTTTTTCTAATTAATTTCCTCAAAGATTAAGATTTACGTAATATACATTCAAATATATTTTTTTGTAATTAAAAAGAAAATTTTAATACCCATAAAAAGTACAAATTAACGCAAAAAAAATTATAATTATTTTTCCCAAATATTAAAATTTATGTAAAACAAACTTATTATTACAGAATGAATCTTATTATTAATATAAAAAAGTATTAAAAATAATGTTAATTATTTTCTCAAATATTAAACTTAAACATAAGTCACATTTAAGCATAATTATTTACAGTAAAAATGACAATTGGTGTTGCTCAAAAAAAGAAAAAATATATTAAAAGAAGAATATTTTTACAAGATATAGGTAATAATAAATATTATTATATTTTCTTTTTCAACATTGCACAAAAATAGCACCAACTTTATACTAAAAAAATGTAATTAAAATCATTAACATCCCAAATTTTGACATATACTCAAGAAAATTTAACATATAAAAATTATAATATGAAACTAAGAATTCAAATAATAATTTTTGTTGTTAAACACCCAAAACTAAACTATCAACATATTCAATCACTCTAATTAAAACAACTCCATTAATAATTTAATTTAAAATTCTTAATATTTGTGTCACTTATCAAAAAATGTGTTAATTAAACTAAATTAGCTTTTTTTTTTATATAAGTTACCAGCAATTTGAATGAGATAATCTTAATTACAAGTAAAACTATACTTAAAATATATTGTTTTAAAAAGGATAATTATATATATATCTATATATATATATATATATATATATATATATATATATATATAATTCATGAATTAAAATTTGATAACATACAAAAGTAAATATGTAACTTTATCTATTTAGTCAACCCTAAAAACTTGCAAAAGTACTAACTGTTACTTAAAAATTTAGAGGGGAGGTGAGTGTTATTATAGTTGTCTAAAAGGGGTGGCACTGTATTTTACTCAATTTTTTTTTAAAAAACACAACTTAAAATCTGGAATATTTTCAACCTGCATAGCAAGATCCAAGCAACTGAAAAGACTAGCCTATGAAAAGGTTTGTCCAACCTATTCTGAAATGACCCATTACCGAACCAAGACGTTACACTCCCTCGTCCAATGGCATGATCACCTATCACAAACCGAATCCCACTACATTTCTGGAGTGGGCAAACACGAAACTACGATGAACGCTACATGCAATCAGGCTCAAACACAAGCTCTAGCTGGACACAACACTTTTTTTTTCCTTCTTTTTGATAAGCAAATTTAGAATGCCAGCTAGTTCTTACGGTTGCAGAGCAGGCTAAGGCATCAGTCACTAGATTACAGAGGAAAGAGACCTCCAAAGGGTCTTGGAGGTTAGGTAGAGAATTGAGGCATATATGGAGAAATATCAAGACGTTGGAAGACCTGAACCACCAAGAGTTCAAGGAAGGAGAATTAGGGTCTTGAGGAATCAACATGATGAACTTGCTCTCCAAAATAAGATAACTTTTTAGAGAGAGAGAGAGAGTTGTTCTTTATTTATACTTTTTTATTTATAGCTCTATGTGTTCTTTATTTATACTTTATTTATAGCTAAGTGTGGTAATCTGGCAAAGTAGCTCCAGAGTCGCATCACCAGAGCAAGTGAGGAAGGGCATAGTCACCCAAGTATGGGCCAGAGTGTGTGACACTATTGATAGAGTCCTCAGTACAGGCCAGAGTATCCAACTAATTTAGCCAAATGAGAACCGTATGGGCGTTCATTAAGTGATGGCATGGCGTATTCTCCTTGAAAATGCACATGTTATGACAATACACTTAGACACAACTCAATCAGTTCTAATTATATCAGTACTATATTTAGCTATATTGTTTAAGAAAGCTATTCCCACCAAACCAAGTTCCAGAAATGCATTTCATACCAACTAAGGAATTCGAAAAAACCTAGCCCTATGGCTCTACCGTGCTTTATACCACGCAATGTGACTTTTTTCGTTCCTGTTTTTTTCCCACATACCACATCGAACCATGATCCAGGTAATATTGAATGGGGCATGAGTCAATTCCCTCTTTGACTAAAAGATAATAAAATGAATATCTTGAGCACCAAAATTGTCTTAGATTCCAGTTCCGCGTCTGACAAAGTTCATATAGTTCTAATCATTATAAAATAATCACAAACAAATTACCTTCCCAGTTTGAGAATCCACAAGCAATGCATCAAGATCATCTCCAACAACAGCAAGAAGTTTGCTGTCAGGGCTCACTGATGTATGCTGCATCAAGAAGAAATATAGACATAAGAATTCACATAACAGAGATGTTTATAACAAGACAGTATATAACCTCTTAAGGACTTAAGATTCGTAAAGGAACAAACATTCACTGGCCATGGAAATCTGAAGTGATTCATAAGCTGAAACTTCTCCATGTCATATTCTCTTATACCACAATCATTATTCGATGCCATAAAATGGATTCCACCTCTGCAAAAAAGTTTAACTCGAAATGTATTACATGGAGAAACTAATATATTCAACAGTAATATCCAAACAGTTGCTGTACCTCAAGCTGTTATATATCTCAACAGCATTTGTAATGGCATTATCCTCGTAAGTGGTCCTTGTACAGAAACTTACACCCTTTTTATCCAATCGCTGCATCGGCATAAAACAGACAAAAAGGAAAAAAATAAATCAAACATTATATGAACCAAATCAAACAGAACAAAAAAATTATGATATAGTTGCTGAATATATAAAAAACTGCTTCTATTGCTGGGTTGACCACGAAAATGAAATTGATTTCATCCTCGTGATAATTATCATCAATAAGCAGGGAAGGAGTTATCGAACTTCATAGCCATGCAAATTTTTAAGTCAAACAATCTAAGCATAGTTCCATTACCAATATTTAATAACATGCATCATATAAAAGCTCAGTAAATGATCAAAAGATTATAACTCTTGATTAGTTTGAAGTTAGTATAGCCTCATGGAAACAGTAATGCTAATGTGTGTTGCCATCAAATCAGACAATAGGTAAGCAAAGCAAAGATAACAACAGAATGTGATTCGAAGACCTTCGCCGGGACTCACTAGCCTAAAGGCTAAACAAGACCAATAGCCATAATCCTCAGGTGAAAAAGCACAGAGTTAAATACATTTTGAGTACTTAACTATATTACTCTGGTGAGGATTATATCAATATTTACAGGACTGCTTGAAATCATAACACCACAACAATTAGTCTGGAGTAGTAATATAGTATGACTGATATAATGATGCAAGTCACAAATAGCTAACATATAATACAATCAATTTATCCTAGACTTAGTTGCATAATTCCTAAAAACAGTGCATGTAGAGTATCAAATAGTATCAATTTTCCTGCACTTGTCCCACATCAAGAGAGAGTAATAATTCTTGGAAGCTTGACTAAATGAAAATATGTCATTTGATAATAATTTGTAAACTATTTTTTTTCTCTCCCCTTCAATAATATGCAGGATATATCTGTCAGGGTTGTTCAAGAGTAGGTAAATCCAGCTATACTATGTAATCAAAGATATATCTACTTTTAGTAGAATCCTATTCATCCTAAGGCTACCTCCTCTATTGGATATGCCTGTTGAATTTAATTTCTAGAATGAAGTTCCTTTCTTAGTTATGAGGAGAAATTTTCAACATGTTTGATAAGGTGGGCTGACAGATCGTGATGCTACTTGTGACAGGCTAACTAACAATCGTTCTAGACATTTTCCCTTAGAAGGGTTATTTCAGACACAAATTTGAATGTCCTATTGCCTCTAAATTGCTTTATCAGACTGATTGGCTTAGTGATTATACTACCAATATTTTAAAGGCAAGGAAAAGTGAGGAATGATCTAGTTAAGTACTTGAATTCTAGTCCATAAAGAAAAGAAACCCTATTATGGAAGCACACGATTACTATTTATGCCAGCAAAACAACCATAGAGTCATGCTTGTTTCCACATACCGAAATAATTCCTATAAAAACTTACTAAAAGTGCCTAACCAGTGGCATAATCAGTGCATTTTCTCCTTCCTATCTACTCATGAACTCCCCCACCCATCCCCACAAAACACTCCAAACAAATGATAAAAAAGATCAGTCCGTAAATTATAAATGCATACATAGGTTATAGATAGATGTTTATCCAGTTCTTAACTCACCTTACAAGCAAGTTCTCCCTCAAAGCCTCCTGCAACTAGAAATTTGTCTTTGACTGCAAGCGTGCTGATTTGAGTTTGTGTAAAACCCTCTAACAAGCTCCCAGCATGTCTCTAGGTACCCAAGCAACTAAAAAATTAGCACAGCACTACCACAAAGACACAAAAAGACGAAGGGACAGCTACATCCTTTCTTTCCTAGTTACTATACAAACTTGAAAATGAATGACATTTAGTTTAGTTTTTGAATACCTCAGTAGGAGCTACATGACCTGAGAAGTTGACGACCTCTGACAAATTGCGGGATAATGATGACCAGTGCATAATTGAGTAGTTAGACATAAGATATACGTCATGTTTTGAAGTAGCCCACACCAAGTTCCTGAGCTGCATCAAATGGGGGTAATTGTTTGGGAGGACCAAGAAGCCTTGGCTTCCAAGGAGGGAAGATCATCAAAGCTCACAGTTTGTGATCTTGAACTTCGACAAGTTATGTGCAATGCAATAAAAGTTTAACTAGAGTTATGATTCTAAAACTCAGTCCAGTAGACATGATGTTTCGATTGCCACTCCACAACTCCAAACAATTTATTTCATTATCCTAAAGCCGAAACTTCAAATATTAATCAAATTCTGTAAAAGTTCCACGTCTAGATATGGGGAAGAACAAAGAAAATCACATGAAATACTGAAAGTTCATTACTAACAAACTAATGAACTGCATATATGACACCAATCGCAAGGAAGAGGCATAAGAATATAAATAACATAAATGAAAAACTATTTAAGCAATGTTTGTACAAACAAAATGTGTAAAGGAAAAAGTGGATAATATGTGCACATGGATGTGTGTGTGTATATATATATGTATGTATGCAGATGTCTACGAGAAAAAGAGGTTAAATAGCTCATAGCAGAAAACAAAGAAACATACATGACCTAGCCAATTCCTGCAGCAATACTATTTCAAAGAGAGAGAAAAGGAATAATTTCCAAGTTCATAAATTATAAACCTGAAAATGAAGAATCGTAGGCTTCACTAATCTTGTATTGTGAAAGAACTCATAGTAGCGGCCACCCTTCTGCATTCGTTTGCATTCCTACAAAACCAATAATACTGGCATTGTAATGACTTAAGAATTTTCGTAATTAAATTTTTTTTTCTTAATAAAATGATATTAATTAAAAAATTTACACAATGACGTGAATGAATATACTACATATATATGGGTATATTTATTCCTTTAAAAGTGAACAAAAAGGAAAGCTGTGTAATTAAATTAAATTAGTTAATTACAAGGGTTATGATTTAAATGATGTTATTCATTAATGGTAAATGTTTGGCAATTAAATTAAAACCCAAACAACTTAAGTGGCCCAATTGTTGTTAAGCCCAAGTTTATTAGACAATCAATCTAATTTGAGTCTTGTGAATTCAGGTACAAGTGATTATTGAAACCCAAGGAATTGTTCCTGTTCAGTCATAAGTCATTTGCTTTGTTTCAGCTTTGAGCATTTGTTAGGTCACATGGCATCACGTTGTAGCATATTGTGCAGCCATGTTACATTATTTACTAAGCCATTCGGCAGCCCCTCTTGGTTGATACCTAAATGATACAGGAATTGTGTAAGTATTATGTATATGGTATATATATATATACTAACTATGTTAAGCACCCTTGATGAATTATACGTGATTAGTGTATTGGTTGCAATTATTTGTAACAATTGTAGCAGCCAATATGGGCAAATGATTTAACCATTTCGGTAGCTTCAAGGGGTGTAATGTGTTGTTATGTATGTGTATAATAACTATATATATATAAGCTAGATGTAGCAATCCAAGTTGGGCAAGGGGGGGAAGGGGGTTGGGGAAGATGTGGGGGAAGCCATTTCGGCAGCCCCTATGATAGCAGTTGGTGAAGACTTTTGAGCTGGAGGAAGTGACTGAATTGAACTCTTGTGGCAGCCTAGGTGAGGAGGTGTTGTATTAATTGTTGATGTGTAAGGGTTATATATATAGATATATATAGTCTGCTGGTAGCAGCTGAGAAGTGATGTTTGGGGATTGTTTTAACAGCCCAATGAAGACTGATGTTGCAGAATTGGCGGCCCCAATGGGGGCAGTTGGGATGTTGTAGGAGGCTAGCTCTAGGAGCCATGTAGGGGTGATGGTGGAGTCCAAGCTAGGTAACATAGGTGGTGAATACATACATATGTATGAATGTATATGGCTGGTGAATGGAGTATAGAGCTCTTATAAATAACCCACCTTTGTAAGTTATCAAAACTTTACCATATTTCATCTTGTTAAACCAAGGAGCAAACGAGAGCTTCACTTAGAGAGGTAGAGAGCTCGGTGGACAGAGGAGACAAAAAAAAAGAACTCTAGAACTAACTCACAACACTCAAGAGCAAGTCTAAGCAAAGATTCTCCCAAAACACTAAGGTTAAAAGTGCTTCTAAAAACTCTTAGAACCTACTACCTAGCCTATGTGTTTGTATTATTTTTACTTGTGATGTGTTATGGGAATTTGTTGATTGTGTGGGATCATGGCGGATCCATAGAAGATATAAGGAAGGATTATAAGATGGGATTATGTGCTTATGTGTTTATATAACATAATAAAGTTTGCTAATGAATGCTCACATCGTGTTTGATAAAAGTACTCAATGAAATCATTTTTCTAAAATTTTGATATTTCAATGGGTAAAGCTATTGGCATATCACTGAGTAGAGTTTGTACGGTGAGTTGAAATCATGTGGTTTCACAATATATAACTAGTAGCATGATTTGGTGAGGATAAATAAACATATGTTTGTGAAGGTTTTCAAATGGAACATGTTTTGGTAAAAGAATCAAACTTGATTCTATAACAAATGATAATGTTTTCAAAACTCAAAGTGTAAAGGTCAATGTGTGTTTTTATATAACTATGAGTCTAAAGACCCAAAACCAAGTGAATGATGAGTTTTCAAAACTTTATAACAATTATTATATGTGATATTTCATAATCCAAAAGAGTATGTGTAAATAAGCATGAAAATGGATTTAGAATCTTGTATGAAATGTTTTGCTAAAACTATAAAACTCAACTTGTATGCTTTGCTTTTAAAAGCTTAAAAGAGATGTATGTTATGTGTGGGTAAGGCTAAGACTAACATAAGTTGAAAAAGGTACTATGTATACTAGTATGATGATCTTTGTATGTAAGGTATACTAAGTTAGAAAAAACTTAAATGAGTAAACGTATGTGTTTGTAATGACTTTGGCAAAAGACATAAAGCTTTTGGTTGTAAACTTTGAACTTAACAAGCTAAGGAGTGAATTGAAACTTAAGTGTAAATGAATGTGTGGGTATGGCACATAGCATGAATGCTAAAAACAGGAATGAAGTGAAAGTTGGAAATCAGGATTTCTGGAAATTGGCCTAGCGCATCTGCGCTAAGATCTAGCGCAGCTTCGCTAGACCCTGTTATCTTTGAGAAATTGATCGAGTGCACCTGCGCCAGGGTTAAGCGCACCTGTGCTGGTTGAGCGCACTTGCGCTTGGGATGAGCGTAGTTGTGCTTGAAGCTACTGTTTTCATGATGCAGTTTTTTATGTGTTATGCTATTTGGTTGTGTAATCTAAGTCATGTATGCCTATATGTGAACTAATTGACCTACTTGGATATTGTGTAAGGTAAATTTAAACTTAAGTTGAAAATAAATCATACAATAAACCAAATTGAGAAACGTTTAAAAAGATTTAAGGATTTAGTGCTATGTTCATGAGTTAAGTCGTATAGATCTATACAAAGAATACTTAACCAATATGATACGTGTTACGTGTAAGCATGTATAAGTTGGGTACTAGCAATATAAACTTGTACGTATAAGCTTAAATAGTGATAATGATGAACTATGTGTATAACTAATTAGTTGGTCGACATTGTTAACTATGTAGGCAATAAACGTATCGAGGTATTAACGTTAAGTGTAAGTGACGAACAAGGCAAGTGTTCTATTCGAACTATTTATTGTCATTCTATACATTATAAATGTATGCATGTTCGCACTTAGGTGCATTTAACAGATTATTCATTATTTGAACTGCTTGAGCGTATGGTTCTATTATTGCATGAACTGTAACTTTAAATGAAAGTCTATGCCATATTGTTTCGGCTAGACAAGTTATTAACGCATGATTTTGAATTCATAAATTTTTAGAAAGCTTATCCAAACCAAAAAGTTGGTGCGGATTCTATAATGAGACTGAGATGAACAATCCTTATAGAAGAGAAAATTTTATGTTGGGAAAACGACCTTGCGCGCGATGACCGAGTGTTATGCATAACATATGGCACAATAGGCTGATCCCCTAAATACTTGTGGACAGTGTAATTTGTCTTTATGATTAACACACTGTTGAGGTAGTCAGTGATTAAATGATAATTCCTCGAAAAGGCCCTTAGTAACCACTCAGCATGAAAATTCAAAACGAATTCTTATTAATGGAATATTGATTTATTCATAATACTTCACAGTTATTGTTCAATTATTGAAGCATGTCTACAAAGATTATTCTTGATTCATATCTTATTGATAAACTACTTTTTTTAAAACTTGTTGAACAATATTGTTGCTCACCCTTGCATAAATTAACCATTTTTCAGCAAGTCCGAATCTTCAAAAAGACAAAGAAGGACGGGTAAAGGAAATGCTACGAAGTAGCCTAGTTGTATTTCATTTAGTTACTTAATATTGTAACCCTTTTTGGAATACTATGTTCTGTGTTATTAAGGTTAGAAAACTTGGGATTGTTGTAAGAATATTTAGTTATTATATTATTTATGTTATTCTGCATTATGAATAGATAGATAGATGTGATGTTTTTGTTGTATCATGAGCATCAAACCCGATGTTCAAGGGACCCGGATTTGGGGGTGTCACAGGTCATCATAACCATCCAAGAAAGGAAATCCAATTTCATAGAACCGATTGGAAGGAGAATGATGATGCAAACAAATGCTGACAAATGACCTACCTTATCTACAGCTTCGCCTGATAAAGGGATGTTCTCATAATTTCTGTACTGCTCTAGCCTTGTCAATCTGTAGCTTTCCCGCGTTATATTCAGTCTTTCCCAAGGAATACCTTGAATATCTTTACCTTTTATTGCTTGGGCAGCAGATGTATCTGTCACCTTCGTAAGCTAAAATCAAGATGTAAAAAACTAATTGTCAGGTGGTCAAGTGAGGGAAAACAAATTGTTGGTTTCTTGTCATATATAATATCCATAGACAAAACGTTGAGTATCCCCCTAAGCAAGAATAGTTATCATTTCAAAAAATATAAAAATTGCACAAAATCATGGTAAAGCGAAGAACTAACCACGTCGTAATCATCAAGGCCGGTATTGTGGTCACCACCTATACCATAGTATTCCTCATCAGCATCATCCAAGAAATCTGACATATCCCCTTCGTCTTCCATGTAATCATACCGGTCAACATGGTTATCCGACATCCCCTAATCCTGCATTAAAAAGAGCTCCACAAGTAAGAATTTGTCAAACCTTCACCCACCCTATGCTTCCTGGAGGGCCTCTCTTCTAATTCTTCCAAGAGAACATTAAAAAACTCCTTACAAAACAATTTTCAAGAAAAATATCAAACCCAGAAAAATATCATATTTCATGTTTAAAATAATTTTAATTTCAATAAAATAGGGAAGAAGGTTGGTGAAGGGTCAAGATAACACCTCTATCTTTTAGTATATACAGATAGAACATATAAAAATCTCTCAGAATCAGAGATATATGAAAATAAAATATAATAGCATCAGTATTAGACCCCCACAAATCTTTGGCACTTCAAAAGTTCAAAAATGAAAAACAGATATTTGATAGCACACAAAATCCCAAATTTCTAACTATAATTAAACAAGAAACCCCAAAAAGGATTGCATCTAATAGCAGAATTGAATACTCTAGATATTCCAATCAATAAGCAGAGCAATTGCCAGCGGAAACACAAATTAGAAAGAAATTGCTACTGGGTATAATCAAAATTCACACAAATCCATCCGAACTAAAAAAAAAAGACAAATTTAAAAGCAATAAAATATAGAAAATGAGAATATGGATATTTCAATCATCAGGAAGAGCAATTGCTGGAGAAAACACAAATTAAAAAAGAAATAGCTACTGGGTATAATCTGAATTCACAAAAACCCACCCCTAATAAAAAAACAGACAAATTGAAACCCAATAAAATACAAAAAAATGAGAATAGAAACCCTTACCTTAAATCTGAAGATCTCTCCCAGCGGGAACTGCAAAAACCAGTTTTCTCCTTAAAGAAGTGCTTGATTTCGCCCCTTTTCACCTTTTAAATGGCTAGGGTGCTTACAGAAATAGTAAAGGAATGCACGCAGGAATCAAGATATGTATGAGCATAATGTAATCATGGCATGTGTGCGTACCGGAAGAAAATATGGGTAGTGGGCCTTTTGGGTGTTTCCTGACGTCTATTTCTATTTTTGATGTCCCCTAAATATATAAATAAATACTCGGTTTTAAAATATAAAATTATTATTAATTTTTAAAAATTAGTTTAAAATAATTTTAAATTAATATGTATTTTATTAATTTTAATTAATGTAATAATAATTATCGTAAAATATCTAAAAGCACTACTCATTATTAGATTTATTGTTTCATAATATTTAATAAGTTATCTCAATTTTAAGTTTGAAAATATTTTTGATTGACTTTCAAAAGTTAATAATAATCTTATAATTCAGAACGAATGAAGCATATCTTAATTGTATGACTTGAAAAATAAATAAATTTAAAAAGAAGATAGTCAATAAATTTAAGAGTTTATTTTTTACACTTTTCTTTGGAGTTTAAAATATGAGAGAGAGAAAAGGAGAGATAGAAAATGAAATTAAATAGGTGTATTGAATTTTTCAGGTTAGAAAAAAATAAAGAGAGAAAAAATGCCACATTTTTAATGCAGAGTTTTCTTCTTAAAATTGAAATCAAATCCATATCATAATGCATGATCAGATAGTATTATTGCAAGCATACATTTAAATTACCATAAACAACTAACCATAATAAGATGATCGCAGCTGAAATCGCAGTAAAAAGGACTTTCGCAGCAGTTTGATAAATAAGAAATCTTTGTTTTGCGGCAGTTTGACAAAGAAGAAGAAGAAACCTGGGTTTAGTAGATATGTAATAAAAAAATTGAGGGACTTGAGTTGTAATTTAAAATTTATTATATTGCAAGTTAAGGATAATATGATAATTATAAAAATATTACTTATCCCATGTTCTTTTCCTTTCAAATCATGTCAATTTTAGATAAAAAAAACTTTGGCAGGAAAAGTGGTCAAGTTTTTTATCTATTTTTTTTTTCGTTTATTAAAAATCTCAAAAATACAAAAATTGGACAGAAAATTTGAATTTTCCGTCAATTTCTTTTTTTTTTTGGTCCATTTTAAAATTCAGAAACAGAGTGCTAGGAAGGAAGGATTATTATTTTTTTTTTTTTTTAAACCTATTCTATTAAAACTCGATTGTAAGGATACATTTCATCCTAAAATTTAGAAGAATATGTGGAAGGGGGTAAGGGAAATCTACTATTTTGATTAATTTCTATTGAGACGTAAAATCTAACCCGTAACTTTGTTATATAAAAGTAAATAAGAGAAAACTTGATATAGTAATATTTTTATATTATCAACTTTGCTCCTGAATTTTTAACCAAATTTAATTTATTTTCACCCGTGTGATAACTTCGTCAACTACATTTTTACAAGTAATATATATCAATTAGGGTTTATTGATCGTTGGAGTTTATCGTTGCTATTTTTGGGTCGAAAAACTTTTCTAATGTGAGAGAAAGTTACAATTGTGTTCTTGAATTTTTATTAGTATTATTTTGGTTGAATATCAGCTGAGTTCAAATTTGGTATCCTTCTTTATTTAACAATTTCAAATCTTGAAGTAAAGTATGACTAAATTACAAGAGTGTACAAATCCAATTTTAAAATTCACAAAGATTTGATGTTTGATTGATCACCTTAGCTCTACATTTTTTTTAATCTTTTGAGCAAATAGTCTAAAAGATTGAAATATATTTAGATTATAAATCATTACGATAAGATTAAAAGATTACAATAAAAATAATTGGAACGCTAATTCTTTCACATAATAACAGATAATCAAGAAAAAGCTCAATCGTAACAACAGCTAATGGACATTCATATACACTCTTTTAAAACAGTTATATTCTAAAAATATCAATATAATATTCAAATTTGAGCAATTCTTCAACAAAAACAATAGAAGAACAAAGTAACAATGATAACGTCATACCCAAATTGAACAATTTATTTTTATCGATCTATGCTTTAAAAAAATTACCACAAACGAAAAAATAATCACCAAAATGTAGAAATCAAAATTTCATAAAAGAAGAATAGAAAACCCTATCATAAAAAAAAGGAGAAATTAATCATTTTATAAAACAAAACCCACAAATGAAAAATAAACTCCACAAGAAAGTCAGAAAAATTATTACGAAGTAATAGAAAGCAAAAAAAAAAAAAAAAAAAAGAATTAGGAAATAGTCTCTTTATAAATAGAAGAACTCTGCCAAATGTAGAACAAAAGGTAAGAATCTTGACTATAGAAAAAAGAGAGAAGAATGAATTATTGATTTCACTAGTCTGCATTTGAATGTTGCTAAGAATTTGAAATGGGCATCATTTTATGTGGGATATGAATGTGGTTTTTAAAATTAAACATGCTTTGATAGGAACTTGTCATCTTAAGTGGTTTAAATGTCAGGTGCTACTGTGGCTTTGCTCCCATAGGGTTCCTTTTAGAATTTGCTAAATGATGTTGCAAACAGTAATTTGCAGCATGTTTAGCGGAAAAAAAAATAATCCTAAAACATACTTAAGTGCGTTTGAAATATTAGAGCGTAAACTTCAAGAACCCGACAAATTTTAAGGTGCACATTGTGTAGTTATTAATGGTATATTAGTAAATATGCAAATTTCTTTTTTTATTCTTTTCTTCTCAACTTCCGAACATAAACTCTCAGATAAGAGGAGAGAAAATTATCCCAATTATTCTTCCTTTCTTTTCTTTTTCCTCTATTTATTAATTTATTTATTTTTCCATTAACGACATAAAGAGAAACACTGTCTTTTATTTTCTTTCCCTTTATCTGTAAGAATAAAAGTGCCCTATTTTTATCATAATGTAGTAGCAAGTGATCCACAGAGTAGCAAACATTGTATATTCATAATGACTTTATATCTCCTCCACCCGCATCAAATTTTGAGTCCGAGAGTTTATAACAGGCTCATTCAATGAATCATGACTGATGATATTATTAATAGTAATGATGTTAGTCTCGCTTTTTTTTTTTTGGATCTATCTATATCTTTAAAAATATAATGCCAATAACAACATCAAAATATAATGTTCTGTTAAGTTGTCTTAGCTCCAAATTCACCTTACCTCATAATAGTAAAATTTACCTTCTAACCTATCTTACATTTGAAGAGAGTTAGATTTACCTCAAATGACCAAAGGGGCCAAAATATGATGGAGGAGGTTAGGGAGAGAAAGATTAAACATTCCTTTGGCATGCTGGTTGACTCAGACAATATGTTTATTTTTATTTTTTTAATAATACTTGTGTTGTATGTTTCTAAGTTTTGAACTAAGAAAAAAAAATAACAAACTTAAATTAAGTTCAAGGAAAAAGAATAGAAAATTGTAATTTTTTATATTTATGTTTTTACTGAATTTATAAAGGGAAAGAAAAATAAATAAATGTTACATCTCTTATTATAAAGCCTCTGGTTTTTTAATTTTTTTTATTATGTTATCTTTTATACTAATTTATTGTATTTTTAGTGTTGAAATTATAAAAAAATTCCTTGTATTATTTAATTATTCATTCAAATATGGCTAAGCAAAAATTATTTATTTTTCGATGCCCGTTATAAATTTTATCCATATATGTTTATTTCATTCTTAAAAGAAAATTTTTGAATTTAAAAACAAGAAAAAAAATAAAAAAAAATTCCTTTTCTATTTATTTTAAAACTCAAAAACATAGCGGGTAGTGAAAGAATTCATGGCAAATTAAGAAGATGCTCCCATGATAATTATGCGGCACATGACCATCTTCTTCCTATGAATTATGATGATCCTAATTATATCCTTCACGTGAATATCTTGCTCTAAATCACCCAAGATCGGGTTTATTGATCAATTTTATACTTTTATAGGACGCTCTCCGAGGCATGTTGCCCGTTGGCTCTCCCACGTGGTATTCTGAACTTACCTACAACAATCAAGACATGTGTCACCTTAAGAGTGGTCCACGTGCTAATGGTCCAATGGGACCCAAACATTGATCCACACACGTCCATGATAACTTGATATGGGGTTAGGATCATTTCAGGACTTTCAACTTAAAAAAAATAATAAATGATAATAAATAAAAAATAAAAATTCCATTGGAAAATTCTTCTTAAAGACTATTGAGAGCTATAGTTCTTGTTCTCGAGTCTTGAATCAAAACTGCATTAAATTCCCTTCGTTTATAAACGAGTCTCGTTTGATAAAATGAAATATATATTTATAAATTCTGTTATGTATTGTAAATTTTTTTAGTTAAATTATAATTATAACGTATATACATATATGAAATAAAAAAAATTAGAAATAACTCCGTTTCTATCTTATCATATAAATTTTTACATTTATCGCAATTCAATTTCATCTCATATTTGTCAATATATAGTATATCATTTCCTTATTTTTATTTGATTACACCTGAATTAATTGTACATTTAACATTTAGTTTAGTTGTTATATCAAGGACAATGTAATTTTACATTACCATAAAAAATAAACTCTTTTTTCCGGAACATATTCCAATAATAATATATGAAATTATAGTCTTTTTGTGATAAAACATGAAGTTATACCTCGATAATGTTTTAGGGTTTCATTAGTCATTGTGGAGAAAAAGACAACCTTATCTTTCATCTTTTTCAATGAATTTTGAAAGATAATATTGAGATTTTAAATTAATTTTAACCAATCAAATAAAATATTAATTATATTGATTAATTTTTGTGTCTTCTTTTTAAACGTCAATTAAAAAATAACGGAAGAAGTAGAATGGTGGGAAGATTACGCGGCAGATCGAGAATCGACATTGTTGAGATGCACAGAAATTCATAGACAGTAGTTCTGTCCCCAGACGAAATCTTAAATAATAGATTTGGTCTATAAACCAAAGGCACCATCTTTTATTTTTATATTTTCCCAGTAAAAAATAAATATTTACTCTTTTTTAGAACAAATAAGAAAATAATATTGGCTAATATTAAAAATACACCTCTTATAGGGGCATATTTGGCCAAGAAATGAGCTTATTGAACCTCTCTACCTGGATGCCTAGGACAATTTTCACAAAACATGAACTTCCTAGCAAATGATGCCCCAATTATTTACTGATCATGTCAGTAAATATTGTAGATAACATACACACAATCCGTTCAAGCATGGTATAAGAACCACAAGGGGAACAGCCTGCCCACAAACTGATAGAAAGTTCAATATAGGCACTCTGTGTGAAGACTTTGATCAACCCTTTAGAACCCAAAAGAAAAGTAAAATTAAGCAAAACTTTATTTAGTGCTTTCCTTGTGTTATTTGTTTATAGTTAGATGAATAATGTCTGTATGTATGTTTTTAAAGATCACAATATCTTAGGGCTATATATATACAAAGTGCATTTACATGATGGATTTGGTAGAGACAAAAACAATAGTGCTGTAAAAATGTACCTATTGAATTAAAACATAGCCCAACCAGCAAGTTTAGAACCGCGAGTTTTTTACCTATTTGTCCTTCTATGGTTGTAAAAGCAGGCACATTCTAGCAGGCAGCCAAGGGATACCTTTGTAATTTATTTCAATACCTTTCTTTAACTGCACAATATTTTCTATCTTAAGGGTATGTGGTGCTAGTATTTCTATTTACTGGGTCAGTAAAGTAAACCATGCAGCAGAGCAGTTAATAGCAAGAATAGTAGAGCGCTTCGGGTACAGAGACTGCAAGCAGAAGGCAGAAAGTGAGCACCTACTAAATGTACGGAACCAGTAATCTCATCTTTCAGCTTGATGCTTGATGAACCTGCAGCCATAAATCAACCATGAACTAATTACTGGCCAAAAAGGAAAAAGGAAAAACAGAAAAAATAAAATTCATACATGCAGCAAATACTTGGCCTTGTTTGAAATTTTCAAATCCTTTTACTGTTAATTTGTGACATTTGTCTTAGGTTTCAAGATAAAAAAGATGACTAAATTCACTCCAAAGTACCATCAATTCATAAATTATTGCACTAATTCTCCACTGAGTGAGCAGTTGAAGTATTGCAGGCAGCTCAACATTAATAGACCTCGACCAAATCTATTCCATTAACCTACTGATGAAAAGTCAAATAAGATGTAGATACCAAATATTACTAATTGGCTTTTAATTTCAATGATTTTATAAGCAGTCACATAAGAGTTTTAATATGATAAATAATTCTATCGCGTTATCTTTCTTCAGTAGAAGTGTAGAATATCTTGGGAGACACCTAGTTTTAACTACCCTATACATTATTAGCAACTTAATAAAATATCTCAGTGTAGTTTTAGCTTATTATAACAACTTCAGAACTCTGGGACCTTGATCTACTCTAAACCATTTTTTTATAGATAAAGTTATTGTATTCTCAAGTCTTAATAGCTGCTACTGGAATGATCTCAACTCATGCATGCCATCAGAAAAGGTGACATGCTGCTGAGTGTATCTTAGCCTTACTCATGGAGTCATGGTCATAGCACTACTTGAGTTTATTTTATAATTTGCTTTTTAAGTGTCTTCTTGTGTAACATATCTATTGTATGTGGTCAAGAAGGTTTCTCTTTTAGACACCCTTAGGCCCACTTGTAGCCCTTCGTGGCATGATTTAAGAAACTTATGCTTATGTCTTCTCGTCCTTTACTAATAAACCTAGCCGACACACGTATCTGTGGGTCAAATGACAGAACCTTTAAATTTTATTTATTTTTTTTAATAAAAGAAGAAATATATTACATGGATGGAAAAGAGAGCACATAAAGGGAAGACAAGGAGTCCTCCAAAGAAACAAAAGTGAGAAATGAACGAAAAGCTAATAAAGCTCTGCCCGCCAATCTCTATGAACATTTGAAATAGCAACTCTTAAGCTTCCATAGCCTGAGCCCACAGTGAACAGAAAGCCTTTAAAATTAAAATACCATGATCACATCAGACAATTCCATCTGGGGAACAAGCTTAAGGATGGAGATCTTGAGGGAAAGATGCACATAAGAAGATTCATGTCATGGATAAGCATAAATGAAGACCTAAGTTAGCTTATTTATTTATGGCTTCAGAAATTAGTTTATTCTGTTTTAAGACTTCATTTATGTAGTTTCACATATTTAAGGATACGGAGTATTTCTTGCTTTAGTATAACTAGTCCTAGCCTAAAAAATATTCTCCTAATTTGAGGCAAATATCAACTGATTAGGCTAGGCTTAAGCTTAATCTATATTTCGTTGGAAACATGAATCACTATTTGGTGCAGCATCCCCTTCATGATCTCAAATTCTTCACTCTTCAAAGTAATGTATATTTCTGTGAAGCCTCTTGCTTCGGGGATTATAAAAGAACAGGGACTTAACAAAATTTCCTGATCAAATTCAATAGCTCCATCTTCAGTATCGGCCGTTTTCAAATCTTGAAAGAGTTCCTCAAAGAACCAAATTGTTAAGTTCTTTTCAAATTTCTGAAAGAATGAACAATGGTAACACACTGAAAACTCTAGATGGAACCTTCCAAAAGCACTTTCCATTGAAAGGATTTAAGGTTCAGATTCTTTAGTTTTTCCTTCCTAAAATCTCTAATAAGATTTAATCAATCCTGCAACAAGCCTACTAAAAATCACACAAGGGTGATACATAACAATTAAATACATTGTTACGAGGTGCTAAAATTCAATACAACTACATCTGATATGTAAGAAAATCATTGAACTATAACCACAGTTTGGATAGCTTCAAACGGGACATGATTGTAGGATGGTGTAGCAGAACATATAAAAGAGAATGCATTCACATTGACAAGTCATATATACTCACTTTAAAATCAACAGTATTGTTCTTAATTCAGCAGGAACTTGGAAACTTATAATGGATAAGAAAAAAGGTCCAACAAAGAGATTCGTGAAACATAAAAAAAAAACCAACATGAAACAATAAGAGAATGTTCTAGGACTAGCTAATAACATTACGAAGACTAGTGAAGTAAACAGGAGAGAAGATACTTACAGTTATATTCAGTCCATCCAATGGCTTGATTTTCAAGATCATAAAGAACTAGCTTATTTGATAGTACCAAATCTGCCAACATCAGAAATAGTTGAGGTTTGAGAAGAAATGATACTACTATCAGTTTTATAAAAGTATAATTGATCATGTTCTTACTATGCAGTATCCCAATCTAAAGGCTTGCAAACCATCGGAAGATTGTGTTAATCAGTAGGAAATTGAAGTCAAATTTACATTTAAAAACGCCAAAGCCAATTTTAAAAATTGAAAATTAAGTATAATATGAAAAAGAAATCTTGATGCCTCACACCATCCAGAGCCTCATTAGCTCTGAGGGAGCAATGTTCTAAAAATCCCCACCTAAGTAAGCTTAATCTTGCCTAGGTACTAGGTGGGTCCTCAACCGCCTCGATTTTGGCCCGGCGCCTAGGCAAAATCAGATCTCTACCACATTGATTTAATAAAGGGTTTGAAGTTCTACAATCCTTGATATGAATTTGTCAAGCCTTAAAAGATAATTTTTTGGCAATTTTTTCACGTAAAATTTAAAAATTCTATTTATTATATGTTTAGTATAGTATAAAAAATATATACAATAGAAAAATAAAAAAATGAGACTGTCAAACCTAACCAATGCCTAGACAACCTAGGTGCCCTCTCTGCCACTTAAGTACACATAGTGATTTTTGGAAAACTGAGGGAGAATGAAGAACTATTTGCCTTCCACAATAGCGGTCTGTGTGGAAAAAAAATGGTGTCTCCCAAAGTAACACTAAGCCCTCTTGCCAACACCTTACTCAAAATCTTATAAGTGCTAGTCACCAAATTGATAAGTTTAAGAGACCTCTCTTAATTTCTTGGGGGATAAAGGAGACAAATTTAGAATGAATATTCTTTTTTCTTTTCCAAGGCACCATGTCAAATGAATATCCTGAAAGAGTCACATAGGATGATACCCTAACCAAATATAAGAAGACATAAGGAGCAACGACTTGGGTCAAATCCAGAGTCCAAATCAAATTGTAGCATAATAAGGCTCAATGCATTTTTTCAATAATATATTCTTGGGTTATCTTAGCTCATCACAGGCTCACCCAAAAGGTCATGGCTAAAGGTATTAGTGGTAGGAGTTTGAGTTTTTATCACATCCAAATATCCCATATGTTACGATGTGGAACTGAGGCGTTACATAATGAGTCTGTCTGGTCCAAGAAGTTTCTCCCTATCTATTTACAAAAACAGCTGGTTTGACTTCATCTAAAATGGTCTTGCCGACAACTCACTTCTCACATGGGCAATTTGATTTGATTCGACTCCATTCCAAAACTCCATCTCAAAAGTACATAACTATAATAGTAATAATTATAATAATAACAATAATAATTATTATTATTAAAAAAAATTAATCTGCATGGAAATTGTACAACGTATATCATAGAAAAATTTGGCCAAATATAAACCTGAGCAGGTTAAAGTACCCACCCAATCAAACGAACGTATATTTTAGTTCACCAGTAGTAAGTAAATAACCTAAAATAAAATATAAAGATATGTGCAAATTAACGGCATACCTCCCAAAAGGGTGAGGTTCTTTTTATCGTTGGATCCCACACCATTGTTCTGCCAACCTATGCACAACAAGTTTTCCTGTAAAAAAGTTGCATTAGCTTATTAACGTATACTGAATTCGAGGACTTATAAAACTTTAAAACAACAATATGAATGACATATGTGAAGAAACAAAAAGGCGAAAAACAGAAAAATTAGTTAGTAAAGTAAACCTAAAGCAAGCAATAATAGCAATGTTAAAGTGAACTCTCAGTTGTACCATCGCCAATAATGTTTCCTTAGATAAAAAGATGAATATATTTAGAATGAAAAACAGAATACAGTGAAGAAGGACAAGAAGACTTTCTAAAAAAACAAGAGAAGCGAATGAAAAGAGGAGAACCTTCAAATACCATAGCCCCCAAATTCAGGGAATATTAGAACCGCTCATGCAACGCTCCTAAATCATATGGTAAAAACAAAACCAGAAATAATACCATATCCCTTACTAAGCACAGAGGGAGAAAATAACTTTGAATATCTGAACATCCTTAATTTTCGTATGTCCAACAAATAGAAACCCCTGAACTTCCAGATGATACTAGCATTCTTATCCTGAAGCCCTATAAACTAGTATGCGCGAAATTCTCCATCACGAAAGAGCATGTGTAAGATTTCAAGAAGTAGATAACCATTGTTGTTTTGATATCTCTGTATGGATATCTTGTAATCTTCCTTTTAGGCCTTACTTTGGAAGATCTTAAAGTGATTAGGATAAACTAATTGATTATAGCTTTGATAAAAATGTCATATTGCCGATAAACCTTTAATTACTTTAATGAATTAATTCTTTCAAATTATTATTAGACAAAACTTTCTATCGGAGATGTATATGGAATTGTCAAAATCTTCTCATGCAAAACTTTCTTCGCCTGTTTTTAAGTAACCACTGCCCTCCCTCTCATTTCTTTTTACCTATCTTATTAGGAGGAACTAGGTCCAGCCTAAGATCAAGGCTTTTGTAGGCCATCAGATCTTCATAAACTTGACACAAGTTATTTGCTATATGTATGTAGTCCTAACACGTCTTTGTCTTCAGATACATATGTGATGCCCAGTGAGTTTTACTTTCATTTATTTCTCCGTTGTCCCATGGCATTAAGTCTCTAAAATAGTATCTTTAGGTTGCTGATGAAGTTTATGAAGTTTGCAATGACAATTTTTTTTGTGGAACGGAGAGAGTAATACTTATGATTGTGATGTCTAAATTAAGTAAATTAGCATTAATTTTAAATTTTCAGACTTTAGAAATCAAATTTAAGAAGTCAAAATGAAACTCATTTTGTGAGATGGATAAAATATTAATTATTATTAACTTATTTTTTTTAAATATGCAAGTAACTACCCAATATATAAACATAGTTTCACAAAAGTACCTGGGGGTACGTCCCCTATTGCCCCCAGTGTTGGGCCGCCCCTGGTGTAAGCACTAAGCACATTCTTCCTTTCTCATATAGCTACAAGTCTTTATGTAAAAGCTAACTCTCTCAAGAGGAGGAATGATTTGCAATTATTTTTAAGAAATGAAGAAGTTTTCACGTGAGTACCATACTACCATATGGGTTCACTCTCACCATCTCCATGAGTAAGGTAAACAGACTTCTAATAAAGAATTTGTAAATGTTAAGGAAAGGATATTGATTGAGTTGATGAGATAACAGACAAGGAAATTTATGAAAATATTAACCTGAAATGAATGGATCATTGCGAACGAAAATTTCAAACTTATAAAGACAGAAATGCAAATGCTGCATCAACTAATTTTGATTGTGAGAGATGTCTTCCCAGGAGATATCAATGAGCCCCTGTTATACTTGACCTTGGTGGACATACCTTTGTTGTGTATCCAAGTAGGTTAGCTAATGACATGTTAAAAGGAGCTTAACACGTGGGAGTTAATTCTGTTAATGGTCTCCTATTTTTAGCTGTCTTCCATGTTTTGTCATTCGGAGATACTAACCCATGTTTAGCTGCTACGTTCTTTGAACTACCTCATTTACAATGATACTGTCTACACTTGGTCAACTAGATCGGGAAGTTTTTCTATCCCAGTTGTCACCTAGAACTTAAGCTGATGTGCACCCCTACATTCTGTCTCAAAGAGGTAATGCGAATGGTATCTTTGACTCGTCTTCTGTATCAGCCTTTTGTTGAGATAAGGCTCCTTGATTTCCTAAGATCCCAAGTTTGAGATAACGGGATTTTTATTAATATCTAAAGTTTTGTATAAACAAATTGATCCCCAGGCACAGAAAACGTTAAACATCCCTACAACTTTTAACCTGTTGTATTCTCCAATAGCATTGTTGTAACAGCCAAAAAAGTGAAACAAACTGCAATGGGGCTAGCGTTAACGAGAAGCAACGAGATAATTTGAGCATATCACTTGGTGTGTGTTCAAAGCTCATAAATGAAGATTATATCCCTGGTGAAAAGATAACCAAGCTCATGATAAGATGCATAACAGAAGATACTTACAAATGGGAACAGGTAGTCGTGAGGATAAACCACCAGAACAAGAGAATTTTGAAAATGAAAAGTAACCAGGGGAAATCCGTCATCAACACTGCAATAGAAAGTAGTTATACTTGATGCATACCTGTATTTAATTATAGTTCTTAAAGTAATGCGGTGAGATGTCATATAAACCTATTAAGCTAGAATTATATAAATGACCAGAGGAATAACAGAAAGTCGTCTTCTGACGCTCAGAATTCGATCTCACATTGGGTAGACAGTAGATACGACTAACTGGTGCTAGTTTTGGGCATTTTGGCAGGGACACACACGTGTGTGTGCCTGTGTGTGCCAATACCTCTTTGACGATTTTCAAAATATTTTTTAACTCCTATATAGACAGAACAATGAAACTAATTAAACAAGGGGTCCTAAAACTTTTTGTATAAACAACTGAACTATATCTAATTTTGAAAGTTTAAATTTAGTTTTAAATCTATCATTTTGAAAATAACAAACATTTCACTCTTCTTCTTTCTTTTCTTATTCATGCAACAATTACATATTTATGTACACTTTTACTTATAATATGATAAGTTATGATAAGTTGATAACTGCTAAGTAAATACTATTCCCTCCGTTGCGAAATATATGATCAAAATTGACTTTTAAAAGTCAATATGAGATATTTTCAAATTCAAAATTGATGTCATTTAATAGTAGTTTGATATTGACATTCAAGATCTTATCAAATGTCCATATTAGCAGTTTCTATTTCCTAACAGCAATCGTCACGCCAACTTTTTGAATACTCCAAAGTTAATTCAGTTTACATTGAAATCAGGTGGTTCTTGTGCCCGTTTAGGAGTTATTGGAATGCTTTTTGTTCTAGCATTAAAATATATTGTACGTCTCTTTTCAAGCTTCATGCTGGAGTGGCTACTTCTCTCAGATGATTATGAATCAATTCCTTCGGACAATGGAGGAACAGAAGAACCACCTTGTTGCTTGGGATTAGGTTTTCTGCATTAAGGAGGATTAGGTCTTGGAAAGCGAAAAATCTTTCCCTTGCAGGTAAATGGTTAATTCTGTTTGAATTTGAATTCTCTTGACATAAAGTGATTAAGAACAAATATGATTTTCACCGGAATGCATGGATTGCGAATCCTACTCATAATGCTTTTACTCATGCTAGCCCTTGGAAATTCATTTGTCAGGATTTGAGTTCTTTCAACCTCTGATCTCATTTAGTGCAGGGGCTAGGGATCACATTTGGTTTTGGTAGAATAGTTGGCTTGTGATGTTCCTCTCGTGATAACATTTTCAAAACTGTTTTATCTCTCTTCTTTACATAATATTCCCATTGCTAGTTTCTTTCATTAGGAAGAGGGACTGTTTCTTGGAATTTTACATTTAAGGAACTTGAATGATCATGAGGCTAATGATTTACTTGCTCTCCGGACTTCCTCAATCAGGTTTTTCTTTCTTCTTCTACTACTGATAGATGATTATTGGCATTGGGTTTTCAGAGAACTTTTCTTAAAAGTCTTTTTTATTATTTTTTTAATTTTTTTATAAATTTTCTCATTTGTATTCGACCTCCTAATGACCTTCCCCTATCTTATCTTATTACGTGACATTGCTGTTTGGCATTCAGGAAATTTATTTAGCCTTTGAGCAAATTCTAAGACTTCGAGGTAAATTTGTTTGGTTCATTGGACCTTAATAATATGATTCATGAATCATGATACTCACTGGATGCAAGTAATTGATCACTGACTATATAGTTGGTTATACAACGTCACCTATTACCCACCCTATTTCTCTGATTGTATGTTCATCTGTATCATATTTAATTTCAACATGAGTTTTTGAATTCCAAGTCCTCTAGCATTTGATTTATTATATACCAATTTGTATTTGAATTGCTCTATGTCTGCGTTTGAATTGGTTTCCAATTAGCAAGACAATGACCTCTTAGCAGAAGTATGACCAATAATTATTGCACCATACCTTTCAGAATACTCAAAGCATGTATATTGGTCGTGAAGGGTACGTAGTTTCAAATCAGGTTGATAGGCAAATATCTGAAAAATGAAGAATATATTAAACATATAAACATAACCGTGTCAATTTAAGAGAAGCATAGGACCTCCAAAGAAAATTTTGCAAAAAATAAAAAAAATTTCATAAAAAAAAAAGTACCTTTTTAACCAATGGCTCGTAAATCACTTCTGGAAGATAAGCCAAGGTTGTACCACTATCAATTATTGTCCCTTTGTTATCACCAACTTCAAATACATCAGCTGTAAGATTAAGGAAACCATGGCCAACTTCAACTGCCGTCATATTGACATTGTAATGCGGCCTATATTTTATAACAGGATTTAGTTTATAGAAATTCCACAAACCAAGATTAAATACGATTCAGAAGAGCATACTCAGATGTTAGATAAACTAAGTTGGCAAATGAGAGAAAAATTTATTGCACAAGAAACTAATAAATAGACATACAAGAGAACATTAATTGTCCATGAGACATGGATCAACTTCAAACATAAGGGTATGTGCTTTTTATTTTATTATATTTTATTTTGCAAGTTCAGATGGTTGGTGGTTAAGAACAACTAAGTCCACCATAATATAAACTAAAATATGGATAGGCAACATCTACAAATATGGTTCGCCTTAATAGTAAGAACAGAACTAAAGCATTATCAGCTCATAATTTTATCATCTCATTCAACTCCGTGTTACTTTTATGTCTTTTATGAATAGGTTGTTCAAAAGACAATTAAAATTCTGGCAATGTGATATTTTGAGAAACTTATATCATATTACATCTATTACATCAATTAGAAAAATGAAGTTATGAAAACTATGTTTTGTTATACCAGTAAAAATAACCCACAAGTAACACACCAACTCGAAAAGGGTACTCAAGTCGAACAATTATTCCATACAATTAAATAAACAGATATAGTAATGTTTAAGCAAAAACAACAAACCCAACAAGTATACGATCAAACAAATCATGCAAACAGATTCATGAATAAATTCAAAATATAGGCGGAGTAAAAACAATAATTTTACTTAGAAATAAAGAAAGAACGTACTGGTTTGGTACCAGGGGTGTTGTGTTAACTTTCGGTTGAACAACATTCCCCATTGCAAAAATGCCACCGCCATTTACACCATCTAAACAATGCGCAAACATCTTTTTCACATTTCCAGATGAAGCTAACTGCGAGATAACCGATGAATTTGATTTTCCAAAACCAAGTATCCCATCAAGTGCATCTTCAGAAGAATCAAGATCCTCTGATTGACTAGCACCGCAGCTACAAGAAACAAAAGAAACACAAGGTAGATAAGCAACAAAGTAAAAGACTTGGGACAAAATAAAATTACCATTAAAAAATGCATGCATAAAAACAAAAAGATGGCATAAAAAACCTCATCCACTTTTATGCTTAGCAAAGAAGATGACTAAAGGAAAAAAGAACTTTCTACAAATAATAAGAACTTCATCAAAACAAAATTTGAAAAAGTTACTATATTTTTTAAAGCATTTTTTTAGCATATAAGATGCCATGCTTTAATGTTTTTATTTTTTTCTATAGATACCACCATGCATCAACCATTGTAAAAAGAAAATTACAACAAATTAACAAGAAAACTAAAAAGTTAATTCAAGTTCAAGTAGACAAGATTACAGAGCAATGACTTAAAATAATAATGAAATACAACAAATTAACAAGAAAACTAAAAAGTTAATTCAAGTAGACAAAATTACACTATTACAGGGCAATGACTTAAAATAATAATGAAAGAAAACGAAGCAAACATGTACCTCCAGAACCACTTTACTTAATAGGCTTGCCATGCAACGATGTATTATAATTTTTTAGGCGCACCAAGCAAAAATTTTCACTCATAAAAACTAAATATAAAACATGCATCACTAGTTTGTATTTTACTTGTACAGGACAAGGGTTTCATCATAACATATAACTGGTTCAAAAGAATTAAACCAAGCAAACCACTTAGATTGGTTTGATTTGGTTAGGTTTCTTAAATTGCTCATTTCGTTCAGGTTTCAAAATTTTAAAATAAAAAATAAAAAAATGAATCAAGAATCATTTCGGAGAAGAAAAACAGAATTGAATTGGAGAACAAAACATAATCAAACCAAATATGAACCAACATAAAACCAAATGTGTGTGTGTGTGTTATATAGACATAGACACAGAATATATTATGCATACATAAACAGACATGATGAATCTTTTGTTGGTATCCCAAAATATGCATTGTGTTTATTTCATCCTTTCTCATTTTTAGATAAGATTTAAGAGGGAAGTTGCACCGTCATTTAAAAAAAATGTGTTTATTATTTAATAACAGCAAAATAGTATTTTATTAAAAACTAAGAGAGTAGAATCATACTGAAAATTGAGAACAGTTGTACTACGTCCTATTGGCTCAATTCTAGTATCATTTGAGTTCATTTTAATTTCAAAGTCTCATAATTGATCTAACTTTGTTCTTGTTCTGGTTCTGGTCTAGCAAGTAAATAGAACCAAACAAACCATTAATACTCTTTTCCAAAAGTAATAATGTAATATTATGGCCAAACTGACACTGGTGTTGCTAGATAGAAACATAGTAAGAAAGTTTATATTCGTTCAGTAGTTTAGGAAATCACAACAGTTAGCCATTAGCAATTGATATTTCCAGTGTAAACAGCTATACGTTCATAGGAATTCAAACAGCTTGCACATAATAGTTATACACACATCTCATCTAGTGGATAAGCAACCCTAATGACATGATAGTTTCACAAGCCGGTTACTGGCCGTGCATAGTAAGGCATCAATCCCTCCTTCAGGGCATGGATGCTAGCTATTTCCAACAACTCCAAAACAAAGATTAATATTTTCTGCAGTTGACAATACCGAAAGGCAGGAGATAGCAAAGAATTGAATACAGCTCATGCAGTGAAACTTTTTGAAGGAATTGACCATCTTATAGATATTTAAGAATTTAACAATGAGCAATATTGAAATTGTTCCCAGCATTAAGGAGGATAAAACTCAAACTATAAATATTTACATTAACTAGCTAGGGACAGTCTGGCACAGGTTGTCTCCACAGTATATGCAAAAGGAGCAAAAGAAAGAGCCAAATATAAAGGCCACATACAAATTTTGTAATCGAATTTTCTCCTGATGTGAATTTATGCGGGCCATAGGAATATGCAAAAACAAGTTTTGCACATAGGTGACTCCAAAAAAATGTGCAAAATTTTACTGAAATAGTAAGTCAACTGGTTAATATGTTAAAGGCTTCTCAATATAGGCAACTCCTGTTGAGCAGACAAGGTCGCATCAACTCTGATTTTACTATTTTTTATTTTTGTTTGTTTTGAAGTCACTTTTTCTAACCAGATAGAGAGAAAGATAAAGATGCACACAAACATTTAATATATATAAAGAGAGAGTACTTACTACTTATCACCTCAAACATGATATCACAAAGAGAATAAGATTATAGTTACCCAAAAATAACACTTCCATTTGCCAAACTAGTTTGGAGATCTCCAGACACACGGTCATATTGAACTACATCCTTAACAAAGTAGCCAATACTATAGCTGCCGTCTCCATAAACCTCGGTATACAAACAAGACATGTTAGCTTTGCAACTAGAAACAGAACCTCTATTGATCTCTAAACAAAACTCTTGATCACAAGAAACCAATTTTCCCGTCACAGAATCCTTCGGATTGTAGAGTGTAAGTTCAAGCTGTTAGCAAGATAACATGTGATTCAAAAAGATCAGCTTCAAGAATAAAACTGTAATAATGTTCATACCAAAACAAAAGGAAGTTTAACTAAACACAAAGTTTAAAAAGAGACAAGAAAATGAAAACAAAAAGAAAAAAAAAAAGAAAAAAGAGAAAAGGTATGCTTACATTGTGATAGCCTCGCTTGGGGCATTCTCTGCATTGAATGCAATTAACCCACATAATGTCACTTCCAGTATCTACTTGCACAAAGTAGTCCCTTGAAGGAGTTCCAATCCTAATCTTAGCATAGTAAAGCCTACAACATTTGGAAACCTTAAAAAATTATATAACCACACAAGCAACGGTACAGTTTCAAACCACTATAAGAGAATGGTTAAAGAACTATATTTTTTTTACACAAAGAAAAGTTATTTAGCAGCGTCAGAAGAGTGATATTTAATCCATATTACAAGTAATAAAACCTAGAAGGAATTGAATTGGAGAGACATTAAAAGCTAATGTGAGCGTATGAGTAGATACGTGCAGGAAGGATTTGCGATAGTAACATCTATCATAGTCATAAAAATTGCCGCATTGTAGTACTTCACTCTATGTTTAAAAGTAGCAATTTAATTTTAACAATAACAAAGTAATATTATTGTGACAATTAACATTTTGACCCACGAGGCTGCATACCAAACTTGTTCCCAAAAACTTTATGGCAAAAGGTTTTAAAGAAAATTTCAAAAGGGGTTAAATGCTCTTTACCTCACTTCACTATATCCAAACTATCAAACACCTCACTAAACTTTTTTTCTACCAAACGTGATGTAGCCATGTAGGACAAGGTGGAACCTATTCCCGCAGAGAATCGGTAAAGAAACACACACAACCACAAAATTTTAATCTCAAATCAATTTATATTTCATAATCTGAAAAATAATGAGGTATTACAATGCTTAAATAGAAAACTCAATACTTGGGAACTAAGTATCCTAATTTAAAAAGTAAACAATCTCCTAATTAAAATCTACTACTATAATAAAACTCTCTTAATTAAAATAAAATTTTCTTAAAATATCCTACTAAATAATTACATTAATAATTCAATTTTTATTCCTAAATAACAATATAAAATTAATAATAAATTTCTGTATTTTCTTTTTCCTTTCCGCATCATTCTCCTCGCATTTGAAAAAAACTCGTCCTCGAGTTTTGAAATATCGAAGAATAATAAACCATAGTTCAGACGATACATTCTAACAAAACATACGCATCCAATATTTATTGAGCACAATTTGTGGGAATAACATCGACACCAGCACAAAATTAGATGCAGCTTTGAATGCGAATATAGAATTTGACAAAAGAAAATCAACGCGCTCTACCTCAATTGTGTATTTCCTTTTGTGGTCAACTTCCTGGTCAACATGGTTCATCTCTTGCATTGCACTTTCTTTAATGCAAATCACTTTTGAATCTTCAATTAATACAACATCCTCTACTTCAGCCACTTTAAGATCACCACGAGTCTCAACATGTCGAAGTTCTTATTCTTGAAGAGTCTCATCAACGCTTTGTATTTTATTTGTTAGATCCAACAACATTGTTTTAATATTGAATTGCAAGGATGAATTTTGAAATATGTCTGATTTGCTATAAGTATTGCAATAGATTCTCCAATTCTTCTAAGACGATCCTTCCAATTATAAGTTACCATAACTGCTATAATATATTTATTTTCTCCTCTCTTTTTTTTCTCTTTTTTTTATAGGGACTAAACTGAAAACTATTAAAACTTCAGGGGGGTTGAAATATAAAAAAATGAAAGTACAAGGACTGATATAAAAGAAATGAAACACACAAGCACAAAGTTTTAATCTCAAATTAATTCATATTTCATAATCTAAAAAATAATGAGATATTACAATATTTAAATAGAAAACTCAATACTTGAGAACTAAGTAAAAACCCCAATTTAAAAAGGAAACAATCTCCTAATTAAAATCTACTACTATAATAAAACTCTCCTAATTAAAATAAAAATCTCCTAGAATATCCTACTAAATAATTACATTAATAATCCAATTTTTATTCCTAAATAACAATATAAAATTAATAATAAATTTCTGTATTTTCTTCTTCCTTTCCGCATCAAAACGACTCACTGAACTTTAATTTTCCTACCAAACGTTAACAAAACCGTTAAATTAGTTTGACTTTTAACAGAAAAATACGTCTGCCTAGTAAAGAGAGATAAAGCTGAGTTGACGTGATAACTCATAAAAAGAAAACTGATAATGAAGAGAAATTATTAGTTTGACTTTTAACAGAAAAATACATCCGCCCTAATAAAGAGAGAAAAAACTGAGTTGACATGATGACTCATACAAAGAAAAATGATAATGAGGACTGAGGAGAGATAAAGCCTAGTTGGCACAACTTCTTTTTCCTTTTTGAGTTGATTCCATTTTCCTCTTTTCTTCTTTTTCTTAGGAGAGATAAAGTTGAGTTGGCACAACTTCTTTCTCCTTTTTGAGTCGACTCCATTTTCTTCTTCTTCTGCTCCCAAAAACTTTATGGCAAAAGAACGAGGTTTTAAAGAAAATTTCAAAAGGGGTTAAATGTTTTTTACTTCACTTAACTATACCCAAACTATCAAACGCCTCACCAAACTTTTTTTCTACCAAACGATTCACTGAACTTTAATTTTCCTACCAAACGTTACCAAAACCATTAAAATTAGTTTGACTTTTAACAGAAAAATACATCAACCTCAGTAAAGAGACAAAACTAAGTTGACGTGATGACTTATAGAAAGAAAATTGATAACGAGGAGAGATAAGGCTGAGTTTTTTACCTCACTTAACTATACCAAAACTATCAAATGCCTCACCAATTTTTTTTTTCTTCCAAACGACTCACTGAACTTTAATTTTCCTACCAAACGTTTCCAAAACCGTTAAATTAGTTTGATTTTTAACAAAAAAAATAATACATCCAACCTAGTAAAGAGAGATAAAGCTGAGTTGACGTGATGACTCATAGAAAGAAAACTGATAATGAAGAGAGATTATTAGTTTGAATTTTAACAGAAAAATACATCCGCCCCAATAAAGATAGATAAAGCTGAGTTGATGTGATGACTCATAGAAAGAAAACTGATAATAAAGAGAGAGAAAGCAGAGTTGGCACAAATTCTTTCTCCTTTTTACCGTTAAATTACTTTTAATAGAAAAATACATCCACCCTAGTAAAAAGAGATAAAGTTGCGTTGACGTGATGACTTATAGAAAGAAAACTGATAATGAAATATAAAGCTAAGTTGGCACAACTTCTTTCTCCGTTTTGAGTTGACTCCATTTTCCTCTTCTTTTTCTTCTTAGGAGAGATAAAGTTAAGTTGGCACAAATTCTTTCTCCTTTTTGAGTCGAGTCTTCTTCTTCTTCTTCTTCTTCTTTTTAGGCGAGATAAAGCTGAGTTGACACAACTTCTTTCTCCTTTTTGAGTTGACACCATCTTCTTCTTACCGTTAAATTAGTTTGACTTTTAACAGAAAAATACATCCACCCTAGTAAAGAGAGATAAAGCTGAGTTGACATGATGACTCATAGAAAGAAAACTGATAATGAGGAGAGATAAAGCTGAGTTGGCACAACTTCTTTCTCTTTTTTGAGTTGACTCCATTTTTCTGTTTTTCTTTCTCCTTTTTGAGTTGACTCCAAATACCACACCGCTCCAGCAGTGACCATTAAAATTATTTTTTCCACAAAACATTCCTAAATTCACTAAATCCTCGTGATTTAATGATAGATCTAAGCCATCCCAATCCATTGTCTATTGTCCGAAATGAAATAAGATACAAATTTAGAGATTTTCCAAACATTCCCAAATTCACTAAATCCTCATGATTCAATGATAGATCTAAGCCATCCCAATCCATTGTTTGTTGTCCCAAATGAAATAAGATGCAAATTTTGAGACCTTTGTGGCTTTGAAGGAGAGGCAAAATAAACAAAAACAACCTTATAAATGCAATAACGGAAATCACACTAGAATAGACCCATGTTTCACATATAACAGAATAAGAATAATAACATACAATATTTGTAAGTGTGGTTATCATCAAAGCAATGCCAACAATGTCGCCCAACCAAATCGATTCACCGCCTTCGATTCTCCATCACCGAAGCACAAACTATACAAGCAAACAAAGTAAGATCTCTCCATCTCCATCGGTCCTAACCATCAATTAGAGATCCACATAGCTGTTGACAACAAAAGCAAGATAAAAAGAAAAGAAAAAGGAGAAGAAGAAAAGAGTAGTTCTTGTTCTTGATTTTGTTATCATATTCATTCCACTGTCTAATCTAATCCCTTTACAGCTATCTAATCTCTTAGCCACTCTCTCAGCCCACAGATCCCAAAACCTAAACGACCTACTAAGTGGTAAGGGCCACACCTAAAGACTGACGTCATCACTAGTTACACTATATATCGGGTCTTTGCAGATGACGAACTCAGTTTGGAGCTGATAAGAATACGAAATCTATCTCAATAAGGAGATGATGAAGAGAAGCAGAGGAGGATGGAATATAAACTAGAATTTGTCTAAGCATGACATCTATTGCTCTCAATTTGAGGTAAGCTTCTTTGAAGTGAGATAAAAATGTATAATTGATCTATAATCTATCAGTACAAATTTGTCAGTATCTTACGATGCATGATACTATCTTACGATACTGTACGATAAAAAAACAATTCAATATAGTATCATTAGGTATCTAAACGTGACATAGTATCACACTGTGTCTTACGTATTGTGTGACACATTATCACATGGTATCACAGTGTATCTTACGTATTGTAAGACGATAAGATTTATGATACGTTCTTACGTTGTAGACGAACTTGATAAGAGTTAAAAAGAACACAACTAAACATTTCTTTTCTTTTCTTTTAGCAAAAGAGATGTCACTTGTTCAAAACAAATAAACCATACCATAAAGTGTTTTCTAAGTTTTCTTATGTATTCTAAAGAAAGTTGTCTCCACTTTTTTTTTCTCTGTCTCTACTTCACATGGAGACACAATTCTAGCTAAACATTAAGTGTGATGGTTGTTAGGAAAGCTTTAATCTTTCCCCTAAAATTTTAATCTCTTCTCCATTTCTTCACTTTCCCTCCCCTTCCCCACATTCATTTTGAGTTCCATACAAGATGTCTAAGAGTTCAACATTACTTAATACAGAAAGAAAGAAAGAAAATACTCCAATTAAGCTCTAAAAATTTCAACGTACTCGGTTTTGATGTATCAAAATCCCACAGTTACAATACTCTCAATAAACACCGCTTGCAACATAATCATCACAATATATAAATACATATACATATGAATCATGAACGCAAAGAGGAGAGAATAAATGACTGACCCAACAGCATCGGGACGGCCAATTCCGCCGAGGGGAAGGTCCACGCCGGCGGCAAGAATATGGAGATGGCGGAGATCATCGTGAGATTTTAGGTCACTGAGCGAACTCCCCAGTCCGGCGAATTTCGAATTCACACTGATTACAAAGCTTGCAGTAGAATTGGTAGAAATAGAGATCAGAAGAAGCATCGAGAGTAATACAAATTGAATAGCTGTAGCGCCGTTAGTGAATAAGGTGGAGCTGGTATAGGTGGAGGTGATGAGACTTGACGATGCTCTGACCAAGGCGCCCGTCGCCATTTTCGTTCTCCTTCTCATAGCCTGCTTCGCTTTTCAATTTTGATGAACAATAATACTGTGAAAAATATTGTATTTTTCTTCTAATTAGTTACTAGTACTGCTCAAGGATTCGCCGGCCAAGGACGGTCGTCGGGTCGGGTCAGACCCTTTTTGAAAAAGAAATATTTTTTAAAATTTTAAAATATAACATCAATATTAATTTTTTTTTAAATATTTTTAATTTTAAAATTGGTATGAGCTTTTTTTATTTAAGAGAAAACAATAACGGAAATTGTAATTTATATAAGAAAATTAGTGCTTCAGTTACAAGATTTATTATTTTTAAAAATAAAATAAATTATATTAATTTTAAATTTATTTATTTTTTGAAAATTTATTTTATTACAACTTAATTCTAGGAATATATTTTATCATACGACTTAGGAAAAACCTATCCTATGGTCTAGGGGGACATGAAAAAAGGGCCGAGGGAAGTTAGGCAGGACTTGGGGAAACTTACCTTAGAATATTTTGAAATCTTTATATTTCTATTAGGAGGTATACTCAAATATATAACCTTGTGTCATTATGCTATTAATTTTAAAGTTGAAAATATATTATATTAATTTTGAAAGAAAAATTTTAATATTATATTTTAAAACAGAGAAAATAATACATAACATAATTCAATAATTCAATAAATAATGTTAATTACATAAATTTAAATATAAAATACTCCTGTTCAAAGTACCATTTTTTTTATAACAATGTTATATATGTAAACAATTTTATGTCAATGGTAAAGAGAAATTGATGTGTATACATAGAATAAGTTGAAATTAAAAATGATCTTATTTTAATTTATTTTATCTTATTGTTTAAAATGTTACGTAAGCCACAATTCAATTTCGGCATAAATTTATCGATATACATATACATATATATGTCATTTTTCAATTTTTTTTAAATATAAAACGGGTTAACGTTGATTTTAGGTTTAATCCCAATTAATACGTGTTAAAAAATAGTATGTGAATTTGGGTGTTTTCAATTTCATCATAAATTTATCGATATATATATATATATATATATATATATATATATATATATATATATATATATATATATATCATTTTTCAATTTTTTTTAATATATAACGGGTTAACATTGATTTTAGGTTTAATCCCAATTAATACATGTTAAAAAATAGTATGTGAATTTGGGTGTTTTTATTTATGCCCATAGATCCCATTTTGATGGTAAATTAGTCCTTATAAGTTTATAATATATTTAGGGAATTGATATGTATTTTTACAAGTAAAAATAATAATTTCATATATAAGAATTCTCTCACATAAATAGTAAATGAGTCTCACTTGTGAAAATATTAAATTTCTTATATTTAATATTAATTTAGTATTTTTCTTAAAACAATTAATTCATATACTTTAAGACAAACATAGACATAATTTTTTAAATATATTTTTAGACATTCTCAAATTGTAACTTTTTTTTAATAATATCCAATTTAATTTTCACATGAATTGATTATTTATGACATTCGTTTAGCAGGGAGAAGTGCTTATGTGATAACTTCTAATATATCAGAAAACAATAATAAGTCAAGTAAAATGAGTTTGCCATTAGACTTTACACTAGCTCACAGTGTTTCAGACGCAAGAATTTTTGACGGTATAGATTGGCAATGCGATTAATTTTACTGCATTATTAAGCCACAAGTAGTTACTTGGGAACATATATAATTTTATGTTACATTTAAATTGAAAAAATAAAATTAATAAAAGAATAAAATAGAGAAGATAATGAAATAGAGAGTAATTAATTCTATTTTAGCTAGAATGAGTCAGTTCATATTTTCTCCCAAGAAATAAAATTTATAAATTTGGGATAAATGAGAATGGTACATTCTTTTTCAATAGAAAAATCAAATACAAATTTTTTTTTCATTCTATAGGAATGGTCCATTCCATTCCCACTTTCATTCCTCCAATGTATACGTAATATAATGTGAAGGACAATAACTCTACACAGGTGTTCTCTCACCTGAGCAATCGTTACAGGATGAATCTAACATCCCTGATAACACCATTGTTAGGATGAATATTTTGCCAGGCCTGATGAGGTAATTCGTATTGGGCTAGGCCCAACGGACCATCAACTTGACAGTTTATGATGAGGACTACAAAGTCCGATAGGCTTGGGTACAGTTCCTAAATCCATTTGGATAGCAATGACTTACTATATCTAATCCGAATTGGAGTAGGAGTCTTGCATCCTAAGATATTAAGGATAGTCACTTATCTGTTCTATTACTGCTTCTTCGATGGACATTCCTAATAGGAATAGTAAGTGTTAAGTAAGTGCTATAAATATTCGGTCAATAGTGGAGGAAAGGGTTACGCATATTATTCTACTATATTAGATACTCAAAGCCTCCATTGTTGATCTATCTTGAAACCTTCACTAACACTCACACCGGAGGAGTCCACCAACGGCCTAAGCCGTTAGGGCTTTTATGCAGGTATTCTTCCCGAACGGCCAGCAGGACAGCCGGACAGAATCAGGCGTTAACATTGACGCTAGAATGAGGGCCATATTTAGTAACGAGTGAGCTCTCCATTAAAAATAATTGATATGGAGACATCACAGTCAACACGGAGTCAGGGTAACTCAAGGAGGCCACCCCCTACTCAGTCTCACCGGGAGACAATCCAGGCAATCCTCGAAAAGAAGAAAACTTTAGACATCCAGTAGAAGGAGCTTGATAAACAATACCAGGAATTAACCGAGGCTAGAGACGACCTTCTGAGCCAGGGAGGCTTGGCCTCCCGCTCGGGTCGCCGTGATCACCGAGATGACAGGTACCCAAAACGACGTGAAGGTGGTGAACGGGATCGGGACAGGGAGCCGGCCCGTTTCCAGGTCAATCTGGACAAGAGACTTGCGGAAGCGAGCTCGCCTTCCAAGAGAGATCAGGGTGATAAGTGAAGCCACGACAGCCATACTGGGGAATCCTCACCAAAGAAGGCTTCGGATAAGTACTATGAATCCAAGAAGGCCCAGTTCTCCCCATTCTCAAAAGAGTTAGAAGAAGCTAAGATCGACCGAAACCGCAAAGTACCCACTCTGGAGATGTATGACAGAACAGGAGACCCCCATGATCACACTTACTCCTTCGAGCAAGCCATGCACTTTCATGGACATGATGTCGTGGCGATGTGCCACCTATTTCTATCAAATCTGAAGAAGACTGCTAGAGAATGGGTCACTTCCCTCCCATCCGGGTCTATTAAATCATGGGAAGAGCTACAAGAGCAATTCCATACCCACTTCGGAAGCAACAAAAGACGTCCCCGGATGATGACTTCCCTCCTACAAGTAAAATAGAGGCCGAATGAAACTCTTCGGCAGTTCGTCAAAAGATTCCGGAGGCTGTGTCTGAAATCAATGGAATCGACCCGAAGCAGGTAATTCAATTTTTAACCATCGGATTGAATGTGCATAAATCTAGCAGGTTGATCGAGTAGCTCATCTCGAAGGCCCCCAAAACTTTATCAAAGACTTACGAGAAAGTGGATAAGTTCGTAAAATTGGAAGAGGCTCTCGCCAATCTTCGGGGTTCTTCGAGAAACACAGGTGATTTTCACCAAAGAGACCCCGGAGGCGATAGCGCCAAAAAGAAATAAAATGAAAACGGAAAAAAGGAGAACGACAGAAGAGATTTCAACAGGGCTCGGCAACAGAAGAACGATCCTCCAAGGGATAGAAGGGGTAATGAAAAGGATTACACGCCCCTGAATACCAAAAAAAGCAATATCGTGAAAGCGATAAAAAACGAACCTTTCTATGAAAAGCCCCCGAAGATTCGGGTTTTTGCAAGACAAAAGAACGAGGATAGATACTGCACCTATCATGAAGCAAAGGGACATGATACTGAGGAGTGGTACCAACTCAAAAACTTCCTAGAAAAATAGAAATGGAATGGAAACCTCGACTGTTATGTCGCCAATCCCCACCAACAGTTGGCCTTTGATCGCATCGAGCCACCTCCACCAATTATCGAAGCAAGAGGTGTGGTCGATGTCATTTCCAGTGGATCATCTCCGCTCTGTCCAACTGAAAGAGGAAGGCTTTCGGGAGAGAGGTTCATCAAGTGTCCGGCAAACCATAGGATATCAAGACCGGCCCCATCACCTTTTCCGACGAAGATTACCCATTGGGGATGGTTACTCCGCACCAGGATGCATTGGTCATCACAACTCAGGTTGGAACCATGGACATGAAGAGAATGTTTGTTGATAATGGGAGTTCAGTCGACGTACTCTATAGCCGAGCATACAATCGACTGGACTTGGGTGGTAGGAAGCTGGAGATCTGCAATGAGTCCGCAGTATACGGGTTCAGGAATAACCCAGTCCGTATAGCGGGGACGATTGAATTGCCTGTGATCTTCGGGACAGCCACGAAGCAAGCTTCCATTATGGTCCGTTTCTACGTAGTTTAAGTAGAAAGCAACTACAACGCCATCTTGGGAAGAACAACATTGTTGGCACTGAAAGCAATAACCTCAATCCCTCATTTGAAAATAAAATTTCCAACCAAAAATGGGATCGGGGAATCAGTCGGCGATCAGGATCTTTCCTGAAGATGTTATCTACAGACCATCCAAACATCCCCTATCAGCGACAATAAGCAGAAAGCCACCATGAAGATCGAGCTTGAACCTTTCACCGAGGGATGTACCGAGCCAATAGCAACACCTGCCGAAGACACGGTCGAGGTTCCATTATTTCAAGAAGATGATGAGAAAATCGTACAGATTGGAACCGGCCTTCAGGAAGACATCAGAATCCGGCTGGTAGCTCTCTTGTAGGAGTATTCAGACATCTTTGCATGGGTCCCGACCGACATGCCAGGCATTGATAAGACCGTGACCGTGCACCAACTAAGTGTGAGCCTAAGCTCGAAACCCATCAAGCAGAAACGAAGGAATATAGCTCCTAAAAGACAAAAGGTAATTGACGAAGAAATTGATAAACTTTTGACTGCTGACTTCATTTTTGAAATTACATATCCAGAATGGCTCGCCAATGTGGTGCTGGTTAAAAAGCATAATGGGAAGTGGAGGATGTGTGTGGATTATACAGATCTGAATAAGGCGTGTCCTAAAGACTACTACCCTCTCCTGAGCATCGACCCACTAATAGACTCTACGTCGGGACATACAATAATGAGCTTACTGGATGCTTTCTTGGGGTATAATCAAATCGCCATGCTTGAAAGCGATATACCGAAGATAACTTTCATCACCCACCGAGCCATCTATGCCTACAAAGTCATGTCCTTCTGCTTAATCAATGCCGGAGCCACTTACCAGCGAATGATGAACAAAGTATTCCGTGATCAAATCGGGAGGAACATGGAGGTCTATGTGGATGACATGATTGTTCGTAGCATGAAGGAAGAAGACCATTTATCAGACCTGAAAGAATGCTTTGAGAATGTCAAATCCCACAACATGAGACTTAACCCAACAAAGTGCACTTTTGGCCTCGGGTCAGGCAAGTTCTTAGGATATATGGTTAGCCGAAGAAGGATAGAGGCAAATCTCGAAAAGATATCGGTTATCCTAGAAATGCAGCCTTCGAAGACTTTCAAAGAAGTTCAACGGTTGACGGGGAGGTTGGCAGCTCTTTTGTCGGTTTGTGGCTCGTTTAGCTGAGAAGTGTCTCCCTTTCTTCAGCACTTTGAAGGGAGCTCAGAATCAAAAGGAATTTCTCTAGACCGAAGACTGCCAGAGGCTTTTGATCAGATTAAAAGGTATATCTCTTCTCCCCCAATACTTAGTAAAGCCCTCGCTGAAGAAGACCTACAAATGTACTTGTCTGCCACATCTTTGGCAATTGGGTCAGCCTTAATAAGGGAAGATTCCGAGGAACAGAAACCTGTCTATTATGTAAGTCATGCTCTTCGGGATGCCGAAACGAGATATCAAAATCTAGAGAAGTTGGCTTACGTGTTAGTAATTTCTAGTCGGAAGCTCCGATATTATTTTCAGGGGCGGACTATCCTTGTTTTCACTGATCAGCCTCTTCGAAAAGTTCTCTACAGGCCGGAATCATTGGGTAGATTGGCAGTTTGGGCTATAGAACTGAGCCAATTCAACATAGAATTCCGTCCTCGGACGGCTATCAAAGCTCAAGCACTCATCGACTTCATCATTGAATGCTCATTTCCCGATGAATCAGAAAAGGAAACCTCGGATAGTCTTGGCACTATAGAGACTCCCAAAGAAACGGTATGGACATTGTTCGTGGACGAATCTGCTACTAGAACAAGAAGCGGGGCAGGCGTAATCCTCACCTCACCGGAAGGCTTTAAAGTGTAACAATCGATACGGTTTGGGTTCAACGTCACTAACAATATAGCCGAGTATGAAGCATTAGTGGCAGGATTGAAACTGGCCTAAAGCCTGGAAGTGAAGAACTTGGTAATTTATAGCGATTCCCAACTGGTAGTAAAACAAGTCTTGGGGGAGTATGAAGCAAAAGAGGTTCCCTTACAGGCATATCTTCAACTAGTACGATCATTGTTGGCATTTTTTTTGAAATATCAGATTATAGGCGTGGTTAGATCAGAAAATACAATGGTCGATGCCCTTTTCAAATTGGCAACCACCGATCAAGGGGAGTTAGACGGAGCGGTATATTTAGAAGATCTTCAGCATCCAAGCACTATGGTTCAGACAGTAATGGATATTGGACAAGAAGAATCTTGGACGACCCAAATCTTTAAATTCCTTCTAATAGGGGAACTACCCGAAGATAAGTTTGTGGCCCGAAAAATAAAATACAAGTCCTCCAAATACTATATCATAAATGATCAGTTATATAGATGATCTTACTATTCCCCATTGTTTCGGTGTCTCGACCCAAGGGAATCCGATTATGCTCTTCGGGAAGTTCATGAAGGAATTTGCGGAGACCATATGGGAGCAAAGACACTTGCACATAAAATTTTACGACAAGGATATTTTTGGCTGACCATGCTCGAGGATGCCAAAGACTTCGTCAAAAAATGTCATAAGTGTCAAATTTTTGCATCCGCCCCATATCAACCTCCCGAAGAACTCGCTCTGATACTCTCTCCAATACCCTTTGCCGTCTGGGGAATAGACATCTTGGGCCCGCTTCCACAAGGTAAGGGACAAGTGAAGTTTGTGGTCATCGCCATCGACTATTTCACCAAATGGGTAGAAGCCAAACCACTCGCCAGAATCACCGAGCAAACATGTCTCCAATTTTTCAAAGAGCAAGTAGTCTACCGGTTCGGCATTCCGATGATTCTGGTCTCGGATAATGGGTTTCAGTTCGTCGACAAGATATTCGAAGGATTCTTAGCCAAACTTAACATTCAGCATCGTCGGACTTCGGTAGCTCATCCACAAGCAAACGGTCAAGTAGAAGTTACCAACAGAACACTTCTTCACGGCATAAAAAGAAGATTGGAAGATGCGAAAGGTGCATGGCCCGAGGAGCTTTTACATGTTCTCTAGGCCTACCGAACAACTCCTCGGACTACCACTGGGGAGACACCCTTTAAGTTGGCCTATGGTTCTGAAGCCCTGATACCTATTGAGATCGGGGTGCCTACATCTAGAGTCCTAAACTTCGACGATGTTCTCAATAGTGAAGGACTTCGGCTGAACCTCGACTTACTAGAAGAGGTGCGCAATTCAGTGGTCCTCAGATTAGCTACCTATCAACAACGAACTGCTCGACACTTCAACAAAAAAGTCAAAAACAGGTCCTTCAATGTGGGTGACCTGGTCCTTCAGCAAGCTAGGGCATCCACACCTCGGGAAACTGGTAAATTGATGCCTACATGGGAAAGTCCATATTTAATGATCGAAATGTTGAGGGCTGGAACTTACAAGCTTCAGTGCATGGATGGAAAATGTGTTCCAAATACTTGGCATGCTGTTCGGCTTCGTAAATATTATCAGTAGTCCACATTTTGTACTTAGTCAAATTTTGAGGCTAAATTTGAAGCCGATAGGATTTGTACTTAGATTATTTTTTCAAGAGACTATGTTTTTAGCCAATACATGATTATCTTTTCGATATTAATGAGACTCTTTTACATCTTCTTTTGTTATTACTGTTTTGATACAAGTTTCTTTTAAAGTTCATCCCCTATCCTCCTCGGATCTATATCCGATTAGGCTAGCGGGGGACGAAGCAGTATAAGTAAATAGTTATGCACATAGATGATAAAACTAAACTCATGAGAAAAGAAAAAGTATAATCATTCAATTTCTAAAATCATAATTAAAAATAATGAAGTCCTCGAGAATTAAAAAAGTTTACGGAAAAAGTCAATCTTCACTTTTGGGAAAGTCCATATTCTTGAAGATTGAGCTCAGGAGTTAGGATGCTCAGGGAAGCGGAAGCTATCGGCCCTCTCATCCAATCGGCTTCCTTGGCAGCCCAACCTTCGACGATCCGTTCAATATTATCTTTGAGATTTTTCAGTCGATCGGTTTGAAGAGTGAAAAGGCTTTCGGCTTAATCAAGGAGCTCCTTTTGCCTCTGGATTTGGGCTTCAAGCTCGACACAATTCTCCTCAAGAAAAACTCTCTTGATCTCCCTAGCCTCAGCCAATTCAATTGCTTGGGTTCTTCTCTTCTCAGATTCGTAAAGCTGGGCCTGAATGCGACTGATTTCTTCATCTTTCTCGGCTCACATCTTCCGTGTCTCTTCATAGTCCCTTTTCATAATGTGAAAGGCTTCATGAAGAGCTTTCAACTGCTCCCGAGTTTTCTGATAATTCTTCACCACTTCGGCACGTTCGCTATGACTTTCTTCGAGTTTCCTCTCCAGAGCCTTCTACTCGTTAGACACTCGTATGATAATGGCGTTCCCCTGCAATACGATGTTCGGATGATTAGGCAATAGAGGACTATTATAAAGCAAGACCCAAAGGCAAATCAGGGAGAAGGTTTCACCTTTGCATGGAAGGAGAATAACATCTCCATCAACGTTTTCAGATCGGCATCTTCATACCCGGTTGCAGCAAAGGGAACCATTGAAGAACCCAGGCTATTCGGATTCGATCCTTCTTTGGTTCTTCTCTCTTCGACCATCACCGGAGGAATGACAGGGTCTTTTTGGTGGGAATTCAGAGGATCCTGTTCCTTGGGGACATTCCTTGTAGTGGTTTGAGGAGGGACAAGCGTTTCTGTCGGTTGTCCAGTGAGGGCCAGCTCAGGTTGATTGTTTGGAGAATGGGGAGGAAGTGGAGCTGGTTTAGCTTTTGCTTCCAATGAAGACTTCAACACCAACCTTCTTCTCTTCGTCCTAGGTTTTTCTGGCCTAGGCTCTTCGAGAACAATGGTATCCTCCTGGGAAGGTTCTGCAGTGTCAGACATCGGGGAGGGCCCTATCACCGCTTCTACTACAGGGGCTTCTTCGGTAAGGCTTCTGGATTTAGCGGTCCTCAGATTACGGGCCACCTTCACTTTCTCAGCCCTGCTCAGTTTCGCCCTCGGGGCTCCCGCTGTCTCGAGGATGGCTTCATTGTTGGGGTTTTTCCCTTGATCGGCCACTGCCACACAATCAAAGCAAATGAGTGTCTTAATTGGTACAAAACGAGTAAACAAGCACGAAAAAGAACTTACAGCCAAAGGAATATAACCAGTCTTGGTCATTAAGAATATCCCGATTCCACTTCATAGACGGTCTCTTGGAGTATAAGACCTCGAACGCCTCTAACCGTGCTCGAGATATCATCTTCGAATTCAGTTGGTCTTTGTTCGGGTCTGCCAAAGGTCCTACCATCTCAGTGTCTGATCCCCTAATAAAAAACCAATCTCTGTGCCACCCCTTATGACTCGATGGGGTCTCCATCAAGGTTTCTCTTCTGGGGTTCTTTATCACTTGGAAGAATCCCTTCTCCTTGGCGTTAGTGATTGAAAAGAATTGAAAAAATAAGTCCATGGCTGGGGGGGTCGACTCAGAGAGACAAAAGGCGATGAAGCTGTTTAGGAGGATGAAGGAATTAGGAGAGAGTTAGTTCAAGCTAAGTCCTGTTACATGCAGTAACTCCAGTATGAAGGGGCGAAGAGGGAATTGGACCCCGTAGATCAGCATTTGTCGATGGATAGGAATCCATTCCCCTTCGAGCTGATAGTACATTCTTTCACCAGCTCTAGGCCTTTTAATCTCGTACGATTCGGGGATGTAAAACTCTGTTTGGACTAGGTCGAAGTGGTAATTTAAGATGGAAGAGGGAGTGTTCGCTACTCTATATAAGAGGGTGAAATATTTAATCCTATTATACTCTTCTACATCCCTCATCTGCTCAATAACTACGGGTTTCCATGGTTGACCCTCTAGGATCCCCGGTTCGGCGACTGTGACTTCGTCTTCAGCCCGGGAAGACAAAACTTGTGCTCTCATGCTTTATGTGTTTTCAACCATTGTAAAGTATTGAAGAGTAGGGGGCAAAAAACTTACTTGTTGCTGAGAAGAAGATCGATGGATCGATATCGGAGGGGAACAGGTCTGGAACGATGGAACTTTGATGAAAAGATTGGAGTTTCTCTGTTGGATGTCTTTTCTTTAAAATCCGGCCGCTTCCAATAAAATGACGATTGAAGTGACTTCCTTTATTTTATTCTTCACTCAACGGACAAGATAATATTGATCTAACAAACGGGGCGTGTTTACAGGGATTACGATAGTGCAATAAATGATTCAGCCCTCGTGCCCATTGCCAGCCGTCCTAACATTGCTTTTGAAATTCAAAAGGCAGAAGCTGGATCGTTTGTGTAGACAGTTGGGCTGGGTTCTGTGGGTTTAATGACCAAAGCTTTGGGCCTAGTTGCAATATAAGGCCCGACTCTTATAATTTAATGTACAGCCGTCTAGGGTTTCTTGACATGACTATCCCTTCGATCTGATACCTCCGGGTTCTCGAAGGAGCTTTCCCTTGGGTTTGACACCTCCGGGTTCTCAAAGGAGTTTTCTGTCCGGTCTGATACCTCCGGGTTCCCGAATAGCTTTCCCTTCGGTTCGATGCTTTCTAGCTCTCGAAGGAGTTTTCCTCCTCTATTACGTTGCCCCTGGATTCATATGTAACTATTAATGAGGGTTTGCCTTCGGTCTGATATTTTCGGTGTCCGTACATCTGGAGTCCCGAAGAGTTAATTTCTTTATGGATCTGTCAGCTCACATATATCTTCGAAATGTTTTATTCTACTCCTCCAGCATATTTATATGTTGGAGGAGTGGGGGATAATGTTAGGATGAATATTTCGCTAGGCCTGATGAGGTAATTCGTATTGGGTTAGGCTCAACGGACCATCAACTTAACAGTTTATCATGAGGACTACAAAGTCCGATAGGCTTGGGTACAGTTCCTAAATCCATTCGGATAGCAATGACTTACAATATCTGTGACGCCCCGCGGAAAATCACCTGACACCTTACTGTGACTCCCGCTCGTCAACGAATAAACTCCACAACATTTAAATAAAGACATGTTATTGAAAAACTCAGTAAATTAAATTTTTTATAACATTTACTTTACCTTGCCTCAGAATCGCAATCTTTACATAAATCCTACAACTCAGATCATTTATATTTTTATGACCTAGTGTATTACAACCATTGTGAGAAAATAAAACTCGCAACCTAACAATAAGTCGACATGACTATTTACTAACCGCTTTTAATTACACGAGTTTACAAAACCTTAACACTCGTCTAGATATACAAATGCATTTCACTGTTATTACAAGGCTGTTACGACGTTAGCCTAAAGCAATTCAAATCAACAACGTCTTAAATTAAAAATAAACCTCAAACATCTTCTCTACGATTACCGGGATCTTCAAATTCCTCGCTCCTCGCTGAAAATATTTATTATAGCAAGAATGAGCACGACGGCTCAGCAAGTTTAACAGCTAACACAAAACACGCAGGTTACATTTAGTTTATGCTTTATGCTCCATGCTTAGCATTTACCTAGGCATCATGCTTATCATGCTTTGCATTTATACAATTTACACATGCTTACCATGCATGTCAATATTTCTAGGTTATATAACTCATATAACACATTCAATTCATAACATTAATCATATACCAGCTATTAACAACATATGATTGCACACAGACACATTTATAATCAGTTAGCACATAAAATTAGTGCACGCATAATAATTTATGCATTTAGCAAACAGTTCGCAAGTGTAGCACAAAGTACTGAAAAACTTGCCTGATATGCGCATTGACTTACGCTACCAGTCTGAAATCCGCGTTCCATCATTAACGCTTAACAAATCAAATTACTGCCTTTGAAAGACCTAATTTGCTTATTTGGCAATTAGTAAAGTACATAGGAACTCAGCTGTTATTCATAAAAGAATTGACTCTACAACACAGAATCTCCTATTTATTAACTCATAATTTATAAGACAATATTATCCTCCTTGGATAATATTTTAATTATCAATCAGTATTATTATACATTAATAATACATCACTAAATTTTCAACTGTACTTAGGTACTGTAGACACCCAAATTTTGCATTTCTCTACTAACCCTGGCAGGAGGGCAAAATCGTCACTGACTCGACATGCGAAAAGGATGGTGGACCCCAACACAAAGCCACCCCAACGACTTACGGTCAAAGCCGCCACAACGAACAACGAGCATCAGGTTACTTAAGGCAATGCAAACAGCTGATCTAGAAAAATCTGATTTGATCACAAAAAAACGACAAACGGCCACTACGCTTACGATGTTTGAAAAATATGTTTTACAAAATATCATCGGTTTTATTATCGAAACAAAAAAACAATAACAATGAACTTTTCGATTAAATCAAATCCTTCGTGCATAGGGTCAACGAGATTTCTGAAGCACTTTCAAAATAAAGTATTCCAACAACATTCATTTAGGCACACACGCACACGCACGCGCACACACACATACACACATGTTTTAGGATTTAAAAGGATAGGAAAATATTGAGATTGCGGTAACCGTGTTTCACGGAAGTCGGGGGGTGCCTAACACATTCCCCTCGCTTAAGCAAGCCCCCGAACTCTATGAATCTCGGTTTACGGACCAATTAACTCGGAGTCACACATGAGCCAACGATTACGAAAACAAAATTCGGATGAGTTGGTACATCCATTTTAAATATACCAACTGGCGACTCTGGTCAATTGGCTCATTATAAAATCGACCTTTCGAAACCCCGTCGACATTCAAACCGACCCTTTTCCAAAAAACACATCTTAATCCAAAGGCTAAAATTGGAAAGGGCTGTTAATATTAAATAACGAAACGACGAAAATCCCGGCGTCGACAGGTACTTAACAATACCTTAATTGGTTACTAATATTATTAAACCCTTAATAATATTTACCCAATTACCAATATTATTAATCCGTTAATAATATTTAACTACTTACCGTCAATTATAAACCCTTTAATGATAATTTATAATATTGGTAATGACTAAACACTCCAACAATTACCCGTCAATTGTTTACACTTTATTACCTTAAATTCTTTCACATTATTTATTTAATATCATTTAAATAATTAATTAATTATCTTAACTTTACTAGTTTATTTATCTTCACCTAAACAATTATTTCATTAATTACTTCACATTATTTATTTAATATCATTTAAATAAATAATTAATTCAATTAATTTTACTTGTTTATTTATCTTCACATAAACAATTATTTCCTTAATTACTTCACATTATTATTTAATATCATTTAAATAAATAATTAATTCAATTAATTTTACTTGTTTATTTATCTTTACATAAACAATTATTTTCTAAATTACTTCACATTATTTATTTAATATTATTTAAATAAATAATTAACATTAACATTAACATTACTTGTTATTTATTATTACATAACAATTATATCATTAACCTTATTAAATTTAAATAATAATTAATTAATTCACCTTAATTCCTTTAATGATTATTGAATATCAATTACATAATCATTTCTTAATTAATTTAACCTCATTTATTATTTAATATTAATTAAATAATAAATAATTATTTTATTCACTTCATCTCCCTTTAATTATTATTTAATATTCTTTAAATAATAATTAATTAATTAATCATCCTTATTTATTAAATAATAAATAATTACCTTATTATCTTCATCTTCCTTTAATTATTATTTAATATCCTTTAAATAATAATTAAATAATTAATCATCCTTATTTATTATTTAATATTAATTAAATAACAATTAATTATTATATTAACTTTATCTCCCTTTAATTATTATTTATTATTATTTAAATAATAATTAATTAACTATTATCCTTATTCATTATTAAAGAATAAATAATTAATATATTAATTTTATCTCTCTTTAATTATTATTTAATATCATTTAAATAATAATTAATTAACTAATTTATCATAATAATGACTTTTAATTTACCTTATTTATTATTTATTATAAATAATTATTAATTATGGCTCTCAAATTAATTATATTAATTTTTAAACATTTTGACCCATTTTGGACTTAAATAACCCGACCCGACCAGTCCCGAATGGCTAGACCCGACCCGGATCGAAAAATAACATTTTTCAAAAATCTGCCATCAAAGCCCCGGCTTTCAAAACAGAAACATTTTCGGACTTTTTGTCTGCCCGACCTCCGCTCACTCCGATGGCCATAACTTTCTCATACGGAAACATTTTTGAGTGATTCTTGAGTCTAAATTGTGTAGAATTTCAATATCTACAACTTTCGTTTACATTCCATTTCCATATTCCTAGTGAAAGGGGTCGAAAAATGGCAATTACAGTCAGAATGAACCATAGGTTCATCATTTTTTGATCCGATTGGTAAAACATGACACCTTAAGCATTAATTTGCTAAGATAACATGTTCTATCATCCAATATAACTTCATAACATAAAAATAACCAAATCATAAACCTACTTATGGAAGATTTTTGACTTTTACTCAAGAACACGAAGAACATGAAGAACATAGTTTATATAAAAATCCATATGAGTTCACCTAGACTTCATTTCTCATTCGTCCCAACATAGTTTATATACAACTTGTAGATCTAAGGTATACACTCATAGATTTATAAATCACCCAACCAACTCTAGGTTTTTAAATCAACTTAAATAAACCTAGATGAAAGACAAGGTTAACAAAGCTTAAGTTTTAGAAAACTCTTAAACCTTTGGTTGATGATCCTCTTTGCTAGAAAGTTTACCAAGCTTGGATGATTCACTTCCATAGCTAGAAAGCTTCACCATAAGGAGACATTCATCTTTAAACCTTGCTCCTTCTTCATCCAACCATCCAAGCATCAAGGATCTTGCTTTTCTTCCATGGCTTCTCTCTTTTCTCTCTAGCTTTCTCTCTACCAACTAGGAAGCAAAAATGACTAATGAAATAAAATATAGAGATAGTGTATTAATCATTGTGTATACTTACAATGTGTGTAAGTATACACATCACACCATATCAACATGGGATGCTGTCGCAAGCAATCAAAAATAAAATCTTACTTTAAAAAATATTAATGTAGTAGTGAAAGTAAGAGTCGATCCCACAGAGAGTGGATTGTTTTAATAAATCTAACGTTTTCAAAAATATCTAATTACATGAGGGGTTTGGAATTAATTATTAACTAATTAAAATTCAAACAAACAAATAAAACTGAATAATAAATAAATATGAGAAAAATTAATTAAAACAAATTCAGTTCCTTAGTTCAGTATCCCCTTCTTTTAATTAACAAATTAATCAAGTTATTATTATTTTTTCCTTCAATTGAAATTAATAATCCTAGATAACCGACAATCGCCAAGCTACCTGAAATCCTCCTTAAATTATAAATCTAATGCAGCAATCACTCACAAAAGACTCTAACTATCATACAACCTAGAACTATCAGTCTAGATTTAATATAAAAGTTGCATTAAAAATTAGAGAATTAGATTATTCCAAGCAACAATCTCAACATCGCGGACCATTTAACTTGCCATCTTGATAATCATAACAATATTCAAAAATATTATTAATTGCTACTTATGATCAGATAAAATATCGTTTGCTTAATATCAAAACTTAATCTAGCATATGATAAATTATTGATTAACTTAACAGACCATTATCAAATTAATCAGGCAAATATCATAAAACAATTAAAACAGATTATCAAGAATAAATCTCATACATGAAAGAATAGATTATAAAACTCAATTAAAATATCAATTAAAAATAAGGTTCAACATCCCTTTAGAACTGAAAATAAAAATTTAGCCTGACATGCTTCAAAATAATCTCCACTAGTTGAAAAGCTCTCTCCAAGAAAGTAGAAGAAAGAACTCCTAAAAACTTACTATCAATAATGAGAGATTGACCCTCTATTTATAGGCCTCTAACTTGTCCAAACCCTAATAGGATTTACAATTAAAAATAAAAGAAAAAGAAAAATAATTATTATCCTAACCCTAGCTGGAATTAAAAATCCAATTTGGAATCAAAAAGTAGCAAAAATCCAAAATAATTCCGTTTCCAGCATTTCTGCGCTTGCCAAACACAGCCTTACACGCCAGTTGACCGGTTAACGCGGTTCCGCGTATGGATGACGTCAGCATCCTCCTTCCGCGCATTGCGCGGTCGCTTTTCTCCTTATAGTGAAACGACGTCGTCGCCTCTCAGTTGCTGTGCATCTGCTATCCACGCATTGCGCGGATGTCGTCAGGAAATTACCATTATGCCCCGCGCGCATTGCGCGGTACCCACATTCCGGTTAATTACGAAAATGCCACCGGTTCCAACTTCAACTTAATTACGAAATTCCCATTCTGCTGGTTATTTACCATTTTGCCATCAGTCTTAGCAGAATTTACAAAATTGCCCCCAAGCTTATTTTTCCTACAAAATAAAATATAAAAATAAATAAAAATAATATAAAAATACTAAAAATCCTAAAAACACATAATAATAAATAAAACACCTAAAATAAATAAAAATACACAAATAAAAAGAAATATAAAAATACTATAAAATTACCTAAATTAACATAAATTAACTAAAATCCTATAAAACCTATTAAAACCAAAATATGTTAAATAATTAAACATTTAAGCACACAATAAATATAAAAACTAAGTATTAGGGAATAAAAATATCGTATAATTTAGCCCTATCACAATAATAGGCCTACTAGCGTATGCCCTTTTCCCTTACTTTTCCCCAAATCTTGAGCCTCCCAAAAGAGCTACAAAATCAGTCACCAAAATCCCTTAAAGCTGCTGGAAATTTGAGGGCAAAAGGGTCCAAGAATTGTTTCCTTTTCCTTTTAATTTAATGCCAAATTGTGCTAGTAAATTATATATATACATACATAATATATAATCACCCATACACATGTATTTGGGCTACTCATTGGGTCATAATTTAAATTCGTTTGGGCTCAATGTCTCAACTTGTTTGGGCTCAACAATTAACTCTATTGGGCCTACTAGATTAATTCCTTTAGGGTTCTCAACAATTGAACTCCTAGTTGGGCTACCGTAATTAAATCATTGAGCTAAGTTTTGAGACAATTTAATTAGATCACTGGGCTTGGAAATTAAATCCCACCATTGGGTTTCTCTACATTTCCATTGGGCTTGCCATATCATTTCCTTGAGCTAGTCAATTAAATCAATATTGGGCTTGACATTTGAATTAATTGGGCTACCAATCAATTTATTTAGTTAACACTCTTGTGCTATCCTTTGGGCCACTAGTTAAAACCATTTGGGCTCAAATAAATAAGTCATTGGACCTCCTATATGGCTTGCCATATTCATAATGCTGAGCCAATTAAATTATCTCATGACCAATTTACAAGTCCACTAACAATTAAATTAGATTGAGCTTGGTTAATAAATTAATTTGACAAATCCAAATTATTAATTTCCTAGTGGAATTATAAAATATTAATAATTCACTATTAATAACTTTCCAAATGGAAATAAATAATATTTTTAATGTTTACCCATTCTCATTAATTAATAACAACCTTAATTAATTTATACCTCAAATTTAGCTTGTTATTTATAAAGCTAATTTAAATCATCGCCTAGCTCATTGTCCTTATCAAACTTTGATATTACACAACCTAGGTTGATCCATTAATTTATATCAACCCATTAACTGAACCTTCTTATAATTTCTTTAATTATTTAAACACATAATTAAATAAAAGTTTGGTCCATTTCCAAACCACCCTTACATCATCTGCCTCTCTGAACAATCTTATCGATTATCTTAACATATGTATTGTTTCACAAATACTGTCCTAGCTCCTTTCGTGACAGGACTCTAATTTCTTTTCCATTGATTGTCTATCACTTTACCAGGGTTAGTTTTAAATCTTAACCTCAGTTTTCCGCTCGAACCCTAGAAAGCTTAAAATGTTCCACACATCGACTATCCACTACTTCCTTATCCAAGGGTTAGCGTAGCTTTAAATCATAATAATCACCTAAGACCATACAAATCAGTCTTATGAATTTTTGGGTCATTACAATATCTAATCCGAATTGGAGTTGGAGTCTTGCATCCTAAGAGATTAAGGATAGTCACTTACCTATTCCATTACTGCTTCTTCGATGGACATTCCTAATAGGACTGGTAAGTGTTAACTAAGTGCTATAAATATTAAATATTCGGTCAATAGTGGAGGTAAGGGTTACACACATTATTCTACTATACTAAATACTCAAAGCCTCCATTGTTGACCTATCTTCAAACCTTCACTAATACTCACACCGGAGGAGTCCACCAACGGCCTAAGCCGTTAGGGCTTTTGTGTAGGTATTCTTCCCGGACGGCCAGCAGGACAGCCGGACAGAATTAAACGTCAACAACCATTGTGTGGTATTGTGAAGGACGTGCCTAGGGAAAAACTTTACACTATATGAATATAGGTAAATTTTGGCGTTGTCCCAAAATAGCAGCCCGGAAAGAGTGAAGAACAGAGGAGGAGCTTAGCTTCAAGCACGGAAGATTAGTTCATGCATCTTTGGTAGAATAAAATAGTATGCATGTTTTTGAAATGAATAGGGAAATTAAGAGGAGCATAGGAGAATAATGTATTTGCATTTTGTAAGCCCATAAATAAAATTAGGGTTCACATTAAATGGCCATAAATGAAATTAGGGTTCACATTGAATGACATAAAACAAAATAATGGACAACGAACAAATAAAGACCGAAAATTATAATTTAAGAGTTGTTGTCATGAGTCCCAAGGCAGAAGGCTCGTGGGGACAACTCGTGTTTGGGAATCGGTTGAGGGATTGGATTGGTGGCTGGAAGAATTGGGTAATTTGGGCATTACCTGGGTAACCAGGGGTATTACAGGAATTTCCTTATCATTAAAGGCATTTCTGGAAATTCCCCTCTTGACATGTGCCTGACACATGTCATGGACCCTATAAATATCCTTCACCTAACAAGTGAAGATGAGGGAGGATTCTTTAGAAAAAAACTTGAGAATTGAGCCATCGAAACACACACTCTCTCTCTTTGGAAACAAGAGGTAAGTTGGAAGGAATTGGGAATTTGTGATCGACTTATCATCGAGTGAATGAAAGTGTTGGCTTGCCTATCTGGAATACACTCGAAACACCTGTCACGGCTCCTGGACACCAGCGGTTACGCCATGATCCTGGAGTTTTGCCACGTGTTACTTTGGTAGTTGCTTACCGGTTCTTCTCCCCTCTCCAATCGTTCAATCGATTCTGTATCTTTTGTGGATTTCTCGCCTCCACCATAACTACGAACCCTAACCCTAGCAAGGTACACAATTTCCGTGCCTACATTATTTTGGCGACTCTACTGGGGAGGTGAGAATTTGTGAAGGGTATGCCCACGACTCAGAGTGGGAGAGCTACAAGAAGAGATCCGCAATCAACAAGTATTACTTCACAAGAGTTTGCAGATAGACGGGTGGATCTTGATCAACCGATTGTTGAGGACGCATCAGACAACAGTTTTTCTTCTCCGATGGCTGAGCAAAGACAAGCTGACGACACGCAAGGAAGTGGCGGATGACCAAATGAAGAGGCTGCCGGAGAACGGACAGTGACAATGAATGTGCAAATGGAAATGCTGAAGGCACTGAAGGAGGCAAGAGAAGGACAGGGGATGATGAACATGATGTTGGATATGCAAAAGCAACAAGAAGAAATGACCAATTTTCGACAACAAATGATGCAAATCCCTACCTTAAAAGCAATGCTTCCGGGAAGTTCACGACAGAATCAGTCGGCGGAGAAAGATGATAGCAACAGAAACCATCATAATGTGACCTCTGGGGCAGAAGCCCAACCGATACCCGTGATAAACCTTGAAACACCAAATAGTGGGGAAGGGATACAGAAAAGGGTAGAAGTAAGTCCCACACAACAGCTCATTGTACCAATCAACCCACAATCATTCACACATCCACATGTGTCTATGGTTCCGAACCCACAGCCAGATGCAAGTGTGTATCACCCTATCTCCACACCCCAGATGAATCAATTTACGCCCGTGTCAACACCAAGAACGGGTCAATATGTGACAAAGGAAGATATGATGGATTTGATTAATCAGATGAAGAGGCAAGCGTCCAGACCTGCAGAGTTAGATTTCACCCCACCATATCTAGTGTACATAAGAAAGCAAATGTACCCCGTAGGGTACATCGAGCATCCCCCACAATTCCCCAAGTACAATAGAGAAAAAGGAAATGCAACGGAACATATCGCACGTTTCGTGGAGTCGATGTCCCCGTGGTTGGGAATTGATGAAGTAAGCAATCACAATCTTTTACTAAGAGAGTTTAATAAAACGCTTACTGATGGTGCCTTCAGTTGGTATTATAATTTAGAGAAGGGGTCAGTCAGAGATTGGGATGATATGAAGCTTCAGTTCTTCAAGAAGTTCTTTTATGTTCAGAAACAGGTGACAATTGTGGAACTGATGAGGCTTCAACAGAAACAGAATGAAGAATTGACTGATTATGTTGATAGATTTCGGGCTCAGGCGCAGAAATGTATGGAGCCGATTGAAGAAAAGAACCTAGTAAGTATATGCAACAATGGTGCAATGGATACCTTCAAGCCCCACCTGATTACCAAGGCTTGTGATTCATTTACAATGCTATTTACCTTCGCACAACACATCGGAGGCATTGTTACAATATCAGTGAATCATCCAATTGCCATATGGAAGGGAAAGCGAACGAAAACCGTGGCTTTGGCAGATTCTCAGTCAAAGCCACAAGGGGGCAAGAAGGAGAAGACGGAGAAAAATGATGAAAGAAAAGACAAACCAGGAGACAAGTACTCGGGGTTACCTGTTCCAGGAGTAATTACTTGCAGTGAAAAGGCATTTAGAAGCCTGTATGAGCAATGGATAGAACATGGGGTGATCAGGCCACCAAAAGCTAGACTTCCGATAACGGATGAGATGAAGAAAAATTCAAAGTTTTGTGTCTACCATAAATACGTAGGGCACTTTACCATGGATTGTTACAGTTTGAGAAGAATTTATCATGAGAAACTAGCAGCGGGAGAAATTGAGTTGGGTTAGGGTAGTAATGTACATGATAAGCCCCTACCCAACCATAAAGGCAAAGAGACATGTAACACTGTTATTCATGTCGAAACATCAGGAGTTAGAGAAGTTACGATGACAGAAAGTGGAGAAGTGTCAGAAGAGTTGGAGGTTCTCGAGCCAGGGATACAAGTGACAACATTAATGAATGGAGTAAAGTTTAAAAATTTCTTTAATGAGATTGGGTTGTCCAATGAAGCAAGGATTGAGGCAACCAAGACGTTAATCAAAGTTGCAGAGGCACAAGAGACGTGTATGGCAGTGAACAAGAGTTTTGGCAGGATATTGGAGCAAGAAGAGGGTATAATTTCTTTCTCCAAGACAGATAGGGAAGTAAAATATCTGCATAATAGACCATTGTATGTGACGGCAGTTATTAATGGCATGGAAGTAAGAAGGGCATTTGTTGACAATGGGGAGTCTGTGAACATTATGCCTTATAGTGTTTTCAAGTTATTGGGATTGTCAGACAAGAAGTTCATCAAAAAGAAAACAAGCATCACAGGGTTCACAAACCAGTGTACTAGGACCCTTGGTCATATTAGGGTGGACATGCAAGTGGGGAAAATGCGTGGACCCATGATGTTTCATGTGGCGAAGATAGATGCTGCTTATCATGTGTTATTAGGAAGAACATGGCAGAACGATTATGGGGTTGTGCCGTCGGTATTTCATCAAAGTATAAAGGCTATATGGAAAGGGAAAGAAGTTAAAGTACCTACAACAAAAAAACCCTTTGCACCAGAGGAGGCACACATTATTGAGGCGGCTTTCTTTGATGATGTTTCTGAAGAAGGAGAAAATACTATTGCTAAACCTAATTCCTTGAAGTTAGCGAGTTGGGAAGATGTACAAGCAGATAAGTTCGTGATTGAAAAGAAAGAAAAGAAGAAAACAAATATAGAACGAGGTGAGAGCTCCAAGGGAAGACAGTCAATAGTGGTAGACTTGGAGAAAGAAGGAAAAGAGCAAAGAAAAAAGGAATTAAATCCCGATGATGTTAGAAATATAATTAACGCCAAGCGAGAAGAAAGTGAAAATCAGAAGCTGACAGGGACCAAGAGGAAGGATGAGGAAAATGCAAGCTAGAAAAGGGTTGTAAGACCCGATGGAAAAATTGTGTTTCGCTTATGACGGGGCGAGGGGGATGAGTCTTAGGGTATACTCAGGCCCGAGGACTCAGGAGGAGCCCCTCACTCCAGCAGCAATGGGAAAGTGGAGTTAATGCAACAAAATGTCAAAACAGCTCCAGAATGCTTTGAAGGTCGACTTAGGCCCCAACAGAATGAATTGGAAGAAATAAATCTATCAAACGAGGAAGGGACGATGAGGCCAATCTATATTAATAAGGAATTAGATGCTGATCAAAAAGAAAAATTAATCAAGTTGCTGCGAGAATACAGAGATGTGTTTGCATGGAGTTATGATGAGATGCCAGGGATTGATGCAGAATTAGTAAAGCATGAACTGAACATAAGTCCGGGAGTAAAACCAGTGAAGCAGGTACCTCAAAATTATGCTCCTGAAGTAGAAATACAGATTAAGGGAAGAGATCAAAAAGTTATTAGATGTGGGATTCATTAAACCAATACAACACCCGGTTTGGTTGTCTAGCATTGTACCGGTGAAGAAGTCTAATGGGCAATTGCGTATATGTGTGGATTTCAGGGATCTGAATAAGGCATGTCCAAAAGATATGTACCCGTTACCCAACATAGATACCTTGGTTGATACGACTTCAAATCATGAAATGATGTCATTCATGGATGGGTTTGTGGGGTACAATCAAATAAAGATGTCGGTAGAAGACGCTGAGATGACAGCTTTTCGAACACCTTTCGAAAATTTTTACTATGTTGTAATGTCATTTGGGTTAAAGAATGCTGGGGCAACTTACCAACTAGCGAGGCATGCTATCTTTCATGATATGATTCACGATATTGTGGAAGATTATGTGGATGATGTAGTGGTAAAATCAAAGAAAGCAACAACTCATGTGGGAGACTTAAGGAAGGTGTTTGAACGGTGTCAAAAGTATAAGTTGAAAATAAACCCAAAAAAGTGTGCATTTGGAATGACAGCGGGAAAGTTTTTGGGTTTTCTTGTACATAATAGAGGCTTGGAGGTTGATCCTAGCAAGGCCAAAGCGATTACAGAGATGCCCCGTCCAAAAACACAGAAGCAGTTGAAAAGCTTTCAAGGAGAGGTTTCTTACTTGAGGAGGTTTATGCCAACATTAACAGAAGTGACAGAACCATTCGGGAGGTTATTAAAAGGAAAAGCAGAATGGGAATGGGGACAAGAACAGCAGTGGGCCTTTGAAAAAGTGAAGGAGATACTGACCTCGTAAAAAACAATGGTAGTACCAACAAGAGGAATCCCACTGCAATTATATGTCACGTCAACGGCGAAATCTATAGGTGGCGTGATTACACAAGAAGTGGACAAGGAGGAGAAGCCTGTGTACTACATTAGCCGAATAGTAAGAGGACCGGAGACCCGATATTCACAGTTGGAGCGACATTGTCTGGCATTAGTGTTTATTGCGCAAAAAATGAGGCATTACTTTCTGGCGCATGAAGTTCAACTTGTGACTAAAACCGATCCAATCAAATATTTACTAACTAGACCTGCACTGGTGGGGAGTCCTGCACGGTGGATGATGATTCTTTCAGAATATGACATTAAGTGTGTGACGCCGAAAGCAATTAGATGTCAAGCTTTGGTAGATTTGCTTGCTCAGTTCCCAAATGGAAAGTTTGAACCCCCAGCTAAGAATCTCCCTGGAGAAGAAGTAGAGTCAGTCGAAGCTGAGAATGAAGATTCAGAATGGTGGAATTTAGCATTTGATGGGTCAGCGACTAAAGGAAAAGGAAGAGTAGTAATGGTGTTAACTATTGCGAAAGGAAAAGAAGTAGCACTTTTCTACAAGTTAGATTTTCCGTGCACAAACAATGAAGCAGAGTACGAGGCGTTTATACTGGGTTTAATGACGGCTCGAGAACTAGGAGCGAAGCGTCTCAAAGTAAAGGGTGATTCCAACTTAATAGTGCAGCAAGTACGGGGGCAATTCGCTGTTAAATAGCCCATTTTGGCATCTTATAGAACCGTGGCACAAAAAGTTATGGAAGCTTTCAGGAAGGTGGTGATCGAGTATAACAAGCAACCCGATGCCTTAGCCACAGTAGCATCTCGAGTGTATGTTACCGGAGAAGATATGGATGTGAAAGTGATAAAAAGAACTCTTCCGACCACGGTATTGGAATCATTCCCCAAAGAGTTAATAGATGATTGGAGGTACCCGATTTCCCATTAATTACAGATGAAAGAGGGGACAATACCATTGGCAGAACTCCAAAAGTATAGAATCATCAAAGGGACATTGTATCATCAGGAAACGGATGGAGTTTTGACAAGGTGCTTAGGGAAAAATGAATCAAAGAGGGTATTACATCAGGTACATGAAGATAGCTGCGGGTTGGCAGACATTGGGTTGTATCGGCGGTTGCAGCGACAAGGGTACTATTGGCCCGAAATGAAAAAAGATGCGGACGAATTGAAACAACGATGTCTTTCGTGCCAAGAATACCCTGGGGAAGAGGAGTGTGCCTTTATAAATGACATAGAGGATTGGCGGATTCCGTATGTGGTGTTCTTATAAAATGATATTCTCCCTGCCGAAAAGAAAGATGCAAGTATAATACAAAAGAAGTCACAAAGATTTTACCTGCAAGAGGGAGAGTTGTATAGAAGGGGATTCAATGGCAAGCCTCTACAATGTTTAGGCTTAGGAGAAACCAGTGACTTGGTTTATCAGATGCATAGAGATGAGCACCAAGGAGGAGCTAAGTTGTATAAACAGTTGATAGATCATTGGTACTACTGGCCAAAGATGGAAGGAGATTGCTTGGAATTTGTAAAAAAGTGTCATGCTTGTCAAATTCACGGGAATCTTGTACATGCCCCTGCTGTAGACTTGAGAACTATAGCGACACCGTGGCCTTTCCATACATGGGGAATGGATCTCATAGGACCTATTCATCCGAATTCAAGAGGAAATATATGGATTTTGACTGTCACGGAGACGTATGCGAAATGGGTAGAAGCAGTTCCCTTAAAGAAAGCTACAGGACCGACAGTAGCAAACTTTATAAAAGGGCACATCATTTGTCATTTCGGGATTCCAAAAGTCATCTTGTCAGATAACGGGACACCCTTCACAAATAGGGATGTCAAGAAATTGATGTATAGATACAAGGTGAAACACTACAAGTCATCACCATACTACCCGAAAGGCAATGGTCAGGCGGAGGCCACTAACAAAACCTTGATCAAAATTCTGGCCAAGACTCTGGATGATCATCCAAAGGAATGGGCAGAACAGTTGCCAATGGCATTATGGGCTTACTGTACTTCGAAGAGGAAGCCTACATGAGAGACTCCATATACCTTAGTATATGGAAAAGAAGCTGTCTTGCCCGCAAAAATAGAAATTCCTCTAGCCAGAATGAAACTCCGAAGCCTAGTTGAGGAAGGGAATCGACCAGCTGCTCTAGAAGCCTTAGCTGACTTCCGAGACAAAGCTAAAGAGAAACTAGAGAGATACCATGAACGACTGCAGCGACAATACAATACTGCAGTGGTACCTCGACAGATTTTGGTGGGGGACTTGGTGCTTAAGACCGCGAATTAAGTCATGAGAGGAACACCAACCACCAAATTTTCCCCCAAATGGGAAGGCCCGTACTGGGTACGAGAAGTCTCTGAAAGCGGGTATTGCAAAATATCTCGTGTGGGATCTGATACTATCTCCGGCCCCTTGAACTTGAAGTGGGTAAAAAGATATTATACGTGAGATAGTTATTGAAGAAATAAAAGTTACACTTTATCTTTAAAAAAGTGACCAAGGCACCCTAACTTGACCAAGTCCTCGGACCCGACAAGTTACACTTTATCTTTAAAAGTGATCGAGGCACCCCGACCTGACCAAGTACTCGAACCACACAAGTTACACTTTACCTTTAAAAGTGATTAATTTGAAATTGAAAATATCGGGAAACGTTATGCTTTTCGTAAAAAGCAAATGATTATTAATGATAAAGCTCAAACTTTAACAAATTTGTTGATTGTGGAATTATATTCGTGTAAAGTTTTATCTTAAAATATTAATTTGGATGACTTATGAGTCAAGGACCCATATTGATTCATAACCAATCAAATTAATAAAGACGCATAATAAATAAAAATACTTTGATAATTGGAAGAAAGCAGTAATGACAAATGCGTTCTTTTGAAACAAGAAAATAAGTCCTACAAAAGGTCGTGAGACAAAGACCATGTCATATCAAATTCTAATGGGGGCATGGCTAAAGCTTCTAATGCAGTAATAGCTGCATCACGAGCCTGAATGTCATTCTTCAGTTCTCCCTCAAAATGCTGAACTGCTGACTCGTAATCTCGAAGCTTAGTCTCATATTCTTGGAGCTTGTTTTTCACTTCGAATATAGCGGTGTAAATCTTTGAGAGCTCCTTTGAAGAAGTATGACAGTGGTGATGTCGGAAGTCAACCTCAGCCCGTAGTGTAGCAACATGATGATTCCGAGTAATGAGGTCCAATCTAGCACGGAAAGGGGACACGTCAAAACCGAGGGCGACCAGATCAAGGACCTTGCAATGTAGCCTTTCCAAATCTTCATTCTGCAAGGTCTGAAGGGAGAAATTTGACATCTTAATAATGAAAGTAGCTAGCCAATCTAACAAGAAAGTCACCAAAGAAGTCTCATGAACGATCAAACCATCTAAAGTTCGCGGGAATCGAATTAATAGACGCTCGAGAATATCTTGATGAAAGTCTGTAATCTGAAAACCTCTCCATACAACAAGTCTCCCACTTGGATTGAAGGAAGCACTAGAATGAGCTATCTTGGAAGCCACCATGACATCTGGGGGGGAATACATGATATTTGGATTTGTTGGCTGACCTGCCAATTCTGAATCAGTGGGAGGAAGACCAAGATCATCCATGAAGGAATCTGCACAATCTGAATGAAGAGCGTCGAAGGTGGCAAAATCCTCATGAGGTAAAGGAAAAAGATTTAGATGCTTGGACTGAAAACGAAGAATGGGCAACCAAATAAGAAATTATGCGAAAAGTATAAAAAATAAGCAACGATGAAATAAGATGTACAATGACAAGAAATATACCAAATATCCAATAGAAAATAAGTCGTGAGTCGCTTCGCCCGGTGAATTCGGACTATCACCCTCTCTAATGACTACGCCTTCGACAGAATCCCTCGGGGGATGAGGATGAGAATCAACAATTAGACTTGAAGGATTCTCCCTCGGAGCAGTGATTTCCACATCATGAGCAATAAACGTATTCCTCGATGAATCAGCAAGTGGACTTGAAGGATTCTCCCTCGGAGCAGTGATATCCACATCATAAGCAATCACCGTATTCCTCGATCCAGTAAGAACAATATCTGCAGCTGGAACAGATCCAGCCGCTAAAACAGAACCCACATCAGATAATGCAGGACTGGAATTAACACTGGTATGGTGGTAACGTTGGAGGAAACTTGATAGGTTTGGGTTTATTTTTCTTGCTAAACACAAGGGGAGAATAGTCTTCATCATCCTCATCATCACTAAGCTGAAACAGAAAGAGAAAACATTAATAAACATGTGGATAAATTAAAATGAAAAATTGACAGGTGCAATGTATTGTTTACCACAAGTTGTCGACGTCTCTTAGGAGTATCCTTTGTGACTGGCATAGTCGGAGATACTTCTTTGGGTGAATGTCTAATTGGATGTCTGAATATGAGGGTAGTACCATTAGCTATGCGCCTGACAACATCATTCTTTACAGGGCTCTTGGTGGATTTAGCAGAAGACACAACCTCGTGGGTAGGATATAGGCTCCCTCGCTCTCGAGTGTGTAACTCTTTCTCCATCAACAGTAGAGGGAACTTGGGGAGAAGCTTGAGAAAGGGCTTGAGAGGGAGCCTGTGAAAGAGGACGAAGAGAGGTAGAGGCGACAGGTCGTGGAGAAGGTGGATGTGTAAGAGCCTCACGATCAGAAAGGTGGATACTAGCAGGCCATCTTTCTGGATGTGCGTGTAACTTGGGAGTACATAGTAGCTTGGCCCATTCCAGTTGTATCTTAGGAGAGGTTGGTAGAGCATTCCACAGAGTTTCATCTATCCATGTCCTCGTAACTCTACGCCAACGACCTCGTTCTTCGGCAGTGTAACATCCCCGTCTAGATGCACTAGGAATAATAAAAGGAAAAGGATTACCAAAAACACCAGGAGGCCTAGGAATTTCCCATAAAAAAGTGGCAGATGAAGGGATGAAATTTTCTAAGGCCTCCTCATAATCACCACTTTCAGATATGTTAAAAGTGCAAGGTTGGTCGAAACCAAACTGTCTCATCACCCTTTGAGGAGAATAGAACACAGTTTCGAACTCGTCATCCTCTACAAAGTACGGTAACTCAGTGGAACGGAAGATAAAGAACCAAAGAAGAGATGATCCTCCTAGGTTGTCAATGGTGGCAAAGTGGCACGATTCACCTCTGTAATAATAAGGAATAACATCGCCCTCAGGAACCATAATAAAAGGACGAGTAATGAAGGCAGTGAAGTCATCAATATACAGTCGCAAATCAGAAGTGCCCTTATGATCAATCCACCGTGAAAGACGAGGTGCAATGGTGAGTGACGAGAAAGGAGGAGACAATGTTTTCTTCTTCTTTGAGATAAGCCATGCAACATGATTAGGAAAATGCTCAAAGAGAAACATTTGGAGGAATGAACCCGAAGCAAAACAGTGTATGTCGTACCTGGAGATCGAAAGGAATTGATAAGTAATGAGTTAAAGAAATATGAAAGATAAAGGAACAAAAGGAAGGGAAATAGTGACTAAAGAAGAAGGATACCTGCCGACAGATTCTTCCATAGCTAAAACAGTCTCGTCTAATCGACGGTATAGAGTTTCCAAAAATAGAGGTGCAAGAGGAATTCGTAAACCTCGAGCCAACAAAGTAGCCAAGCAAAATATACGGGTCGAAGGTCCATCAATTGGTGAGTCGGGGAAGATGAAACGGGTTAACCACATAACAAGATAGGCGGCCAGTGGAAAAGGGGGGTGCCGCGAATGGTAAGAACCGAATCACTCCAAACAGAGCTATCCCAATTGGCTGGATTGTAGTCGCGGAAGAAGTAACGTACCTATGAGAGCCAAGAGGTCTTGTGACGGTTGGGGGTGTCAAAGTTTGAAAGTAGTTCATTACCTTTATATCGCGAACCCAAACGCGAGGCGCGCCTAAAAGCTTCACCCAAATAAGTTACACATTCGGCATCCCTTTGTGACAAATTGGAGGGAGCATATGAGGATTCACCATAAATAGGAAGCCTGAAAGAACACAATCAGGAATCAGTTAAGACAGACGTGATGTGACGTGACTTAAATAAAACAGAGATAGAAAGAGAGAATGATGGAAAATGAAACTTACTGATAGATAGCATAGACGTCCTCCAAGGTAGGGGTAAATTCTCCCCATGCCGTGATGAAAGTGGAAGTTGATGAAGCCTAACGGGAAACTAAAATACGGAGCGCGTCTTTGTCTTGATGAATACGGAGATCCTTACACAGATGGATGCATTGTAAGATGCCGGCACACTCAAGCAATCTCACATGTTCGAGGTTTTCTAAAATTCTCTCAGTCCAATGTTCCCATCCTTGAAGCCGAATGGAGGAGTCTGGTTGAAAGCGAATCAGACTATATGGGTATTCTTGTCTTTCGATGCACATACGAGGAATGTCAGAGGCATGGGGATAACTGTCTTGACTATTGGAAGAGGAAGCATGGAGAAAAAGACCCTCCTTTTCAGGACGTGGAAAGGAACGTGGCTCATAATTCTGGGAACGATCCCAAAAAACGTCGCTATCCTCGAAAAAAGGAGCTCTTCCCCAATACTTGAGGGAAATGGGCGGTTTGACAGATCTTGGATCTATGGAACGATCTTTGAAACTAGCCTGCAATGATTAAATATGAAAACGAATAATCAACATAAAAAAACTTGTGGGGGAGAAAAATATATAGAAGACAAGGTTCTTACCATGATGAAGAGGTGAAATTCTTTGAGACAGTCACCGACAGGAATCAAGTTCAATATTCGATGAGAAGACTTGGATCGGGAAAGGTACCTAAAAAGAAAAGATGAAATATGATTTAACAAAAAAATCCGAAAAATCCCCCAGGGTTCGCACCCCTAGGGTTTGCGCTTCTTTCTTTTTCAAAAAAGTTTGGTTTTGGTAAAAAAAAATAAAAATAAAATAAAATAAATAATAATAATAATAATAATAAATAAATTTTTTTTGAAAAATATCCGAAAATACCTCCAGGGTTCGGACTTATCCATTCTCTAGGATTCTAGGATTCGGGAATTCAAGTCACTGAAATCAATTGGGTGGTGACTTACCGAATTCTTTATTGGGTATTAATGTTTATAAGCCTAAAAGCATGGGTACTAAAATAATGAATTTAATCAATTTGGAAAAGTTATAATATTATTTAAATATACATATGCATGGACGGAGGTGATATGGACTTTATATATTTTACAAAGCATACATGGCATCATTATATGTAAACATACTTTTACATGGACGGCCCACATGAATTACATCCCACTAGGAATGAGATTTTGCATGATACTTATATATTGTGCCCCTAGGATTCGCATGATATATGTATATTATCATGTTAAGATTCATTACAGCCATCCTTCTCCCTGCAAAGAATGTTTGAAAATAAATAAATAAATCAATAAATAATATACATATAAAAATAAATAAATAATAATAATAATAATAATAATAATAATAATAATAAATTGAATAAACACAAACCATTTAATAAGTGGAGAGCATGGATATTAAAATAAATTAGAAATGAAATCCGATCATTAAAATGTACATATGCATGCAACAGTTAATATGAATTTTACATGTTTTTCAAAGTTTGCATGGCTACATATATGTATGTATATATATATATGCCTATGATAAAGGTTAAAAAGCTGTAAACTTTTGAAAGATAAGAGTTTGCATGGTTTCATCATGCATGAATTCTATATAATTATAATTTGCATGACATGTACATATATATTTATAATAAAGTTTAACAGCTTACTTGGTTTACTTGTAATAAAGATTCATTCTTTGAATGACCATGAAGGCATGAATTCTGAAAAGTGATGGAGGCATTCCCACTAGGATTTGGCTTGATATTTATATATATATATATGGTGCCGCTAGGATTCGCCAATATTATTGGACCATGAGGATTCGCGGAATGACCATGAGGATTCGCGGAATGAATATGGGATTTGGCTTGATATTTATATATATATATCTTTATATATGGTGCCGCTAGGATTCGCCAATATTATTGGACCATGAGGATTCGCGGAATGACCATGAAGGTTCGGCCCACAAAAAATTCTCAATACTGTGAGGGTTCAACCCAAAGATTGTTTATATATATAATAAAAATTTAAAAAATAAATAAATATATATATATATATATATATATATATAAAATAAAATAACAAAAAAAAATTAAATTAAATTAAAAAATAAATAAATAAATAAATAAAAATTGAATACTTGAATTTTATGCACGATCATCACTTCTAAGCCGTGATTCACGCGCAGGGGGCAAATGTGAGCCCAAAAATAAAATTAGAGTTCACATTAAATGGCCATAAATGAAATTAGGGTTCACATTGAATGACATAAAACAAAATAATGGACAACGAACAAATAAAGACCGAAAAATATAATTTAAGAGTTGTTGTCATGAGTCCCAAGGCAGAAGGCTCGTGGGGACAACTCGTGTTTGGGAATCGGTTGAGGGATTGGATTGGTGGCTAGAAGAATTGGGCAATTTGGGCATTACCTGGGTAACCAGGGGTATTCCAGGAATTTCCTTATCATTAAGGGCATTTCTGGAAATTCCCTTCTTGACAAGTGCCTGGCATATGTCATGGACCCTATAAATATCCTTCACCTAACAAGTGAAGATGGGGGAGGATTCTTTGGAAAAAGACTTGAGAATTGAGCCATCGAAACACACTCTCTCTATTTGGAAACAAGAGGTAAGTTGGAAGGAATTGAGAATTTGTGATCGACTTATCATCGAGTGAATGAAAGTGTTGGCTTGCCTATCTGAAATTCACTCGAAACACCTGTCACGGCTCCTGGACACCAGCGGTTACGCCGTGATCCTGGAGTTCTGCTACGTGTTACTTTGGTAGTTGCTCACCGGTTCTTCTCCCTTCTCCAATCTTTCAACCGATTCTGTATCTTTTGCGAATTTCTCGCCTCCACCATAACTACGAACCCTAACCCTAGCAAGGTACGCAATTTCCGTGCCTACACACACACACACACACACACACACACACACACACATATATATATATATATATATATATATATATATATATATATATGTATGTATGTATGTATGTATGTATGTTGTGGCTGATGTAGTAGTCATGTACCAACCCTCTAAGAATTTGCCAGCGTAGAGTTTTTGTGGATTTTTTTCTCGTTTAGTTTTTTGTTTAACTTGTAATTCAATTCATTTCAATATAATTCTAATCCTTTGTATAGGAAGCAATGATAGTATCTTTTCCTTAGGCTATGATATGAATTTGGAAAAACAAAAGGAAAATGAAAATTGCAATATAATTTTGGTATAACATTAGTTTTTTTGGATTACCTTTGTTATAATATTATAAATTTCAACTTTCTGCCATACAAATGTAACTCGTTTTTATAGAATTATCCAAATGAACTGTCCAATCTAAATTGCACGAGATCCAAATTTGTTCCGCTCCACATCCGTCTTTGTGCACAATTACTAGCATAACAAGAAATTAAACTGTAACGAATTCAAGAACATTCTGAATACTCTTGAAGTTAAGATGAGATAACCTCATATGCCAGAGCCAGCACATATCTTTATAGGCTTTAGCAAGAAAACAGACTGTCTCATCTGAACTTAATTGAGCAAGATTGACCACATAGACATTTCCTTCTCGAACTCCTTCTAGCTTTAGAGAGTTAATCTTCAAATCTCTAACTTGGCATTGGTTGTTGAGGAAGGTGACTTGATGTCCTTTGTCACAGAGTTGACTAATACTAAGCAAGTTGTGCTTTAGTCCCTCAAAATACGCCACTTTACTGAAAGATATTGCACCATTTCCAGTTGAGCCATAACATCTGGTTCTCCCAGAGTTCTTGTCTCCAAAAATGACAGCAGGTCCATCTTTTTCCTTATAATCTGATAGAAGAGCCTTATCTCCTGTCATGTGCCTTGAGCATCCACTGTCAAGATACCAGATGGATCTCTTTACCTGCATAACAAATCAATCTTCATTTTGGTACCCATATTTGTTTGGGTCCTGCTTTGTTAGTACCTTTTGGGACCCAAATCTGTTTGATTTTAGATCCTTGCAGTCTATGATATCTTGACAAATATTTATCATTTTTATGATGGTGCATGTGATTGATATGATATTGACGATGATATGTGTGCATTTGTGAATTCTTATTTGTCCAGGACCTGTATGGATTATGATTTCTTATAGTCTTTTGATTTTGCTGATCTAAATTCTGCTTCCATACTACTCTACGATTCTTATGATTCGTAGAGTGAGTTTTGCTTGACTTGTTTTTCAATTTTCTGAACCCCAGACCCGTGCGAGTTTTATTGTCTAAAATGATAGCAGGCTTAACAGAATGTGGACTGCTGGGAGATATTGAATCTGAGGATTTGATGAACACAATTCCTTTGTTAAGATTAAAGGATTTGCCTTCATTTATTTCCATAAAGGACACCAGCGGTTACGCCGTGATCCTGGAGTTCTGCTATGTGTTACTTTGGTAGTTGCTCACCGGTTCTTCTCCCTTCTCCAATCTTTCAACCGATTCTGTATCTTTTGCGAATTTCTCGCCTCCACCATAACTACGAACCGTAACCCTAGCAAGCCTACACACACACACACACACACACACACACACACACACACACATATATATATATATATATATATATATATATATATATATATGTATGTATGTATGTATGTATGTATGTATGTTGTGGCTGATGTAGTAGTCATGTACCAACCCTCTAAGAATTTGCCAGCGTAGAGTTTTTGTGGATTTTTTTCTCGTTTAGTTTTTTGTTTAACTTGTAATTCAATTCATTTCAATATAATTCTAATCCTTTGTATAGGAAGCAATGATAGTATCTTTTCCTTAGGCTATGATATGAATTTGGAAAAACAAAAGGAAAATGAAAATTGCAATATAATTTTGGTATAACATTAGTTTTTTTGGATTACCTTTGTTATAATATTATAAATTTCAACTTTCTGCCATACAAATGTAACTCGTTTTTATAGAATTATCCAAATGAACTGTCCAATCTAAATTGCACGGGATCCAAATTTGTTCCGCTCCACATCCGTCTTTGTGCACAATTACTAGCATAACAAGAAATTAAACTGTAACGAATTCAAGAACATTCTGAATACTCTTGAAGTTAAGATGAGATAACCTCATATGCCAGAACCAGCACATATCTTTATAGGCTTTAGCAAGAAAACAGACTGTCTCATCTGAACTTAATTGAGCAAGATTGACCACATAGACATTTCCTTCTCGAACTCCTTCTAGCTTTAGAGAGTTAATCTTCAAATCTCTAACTTGGCATTGGTTGTTGAGGAAGGTGACTTGATGTCCTTTGTCACAGAGTTGACTAATACTAAGCAAGTTGTGCTTTAGTCCCTCAAAATACGCCACTTTACTGAAAGATATTGCACCATTTCCAGTTGAGCCATAACATCTGGTTCTCCCAGAGTTCTTGTCTCCAAAAATGACAGCAGGTCCATCTTTTTCCTTATAATCTGATAGAAGAGCCTTATCTCCTGTCATGTGCCTTGAGCATCCACTGTCAAGATACCAGATGGATCTCTTTACCTGCATAACAAATCAATCTTCATTTTGGTACCCATATTTGTTTGGGTCCTGCTTTGTTAGTACCTTTTGGGACCCAAATCTGTTTGATTTTAGATCCTTGCAGTCTATGATATCTTGACAAATATTTATCATTTTTATGATGGTGCATGTGATTGATATGATATTGACGATGATATGTGTGCATTTGTGAATTCTTATTTGTCCAGGACCTGTATGGATTATGATTTCTTATAGTCTTTTGATTTTGCTGATCTAAATTCTGCTTCCATACTACTCTACGATTCTCATGATTCGTAGAGTGAGTTTTGCTTGACTTGTTTTTCAATTTTCTGAACCCCAGACCCGTGCGAGTTTTATTGTCTAAAATGATAGCAGGCTTAACAGAATGTGGACTGCTGGGAGATATTATATCTGAGGATTTGATGAACACAATTCCTTTATTAAGATTAAAGGATTTGCCTTCATTTATTTCCATAGACTTCTCCATATTGGGCTTTGAGAATGAATTCTTAAATCCTAATCCTGATCTGTCAGTCACATCTCTTTGACTTGAGATCAGGGTGTCCATAGACGACCTAGACTTGTTCCACATGAAAATTGTCTTTTCTAGTTCCTGAATCTTGGAGGCTAGTGAAGACTCTTTATGAGTGCTTAAATTATTTATCTCTTTTAGTCTTTCATTCTCAGTCTCAAGATTAGAGTAAAGTTTTGCAGTTTGAAATGAGGCTTCTAATTCTATGCTTATTTTTTCTTTATCCTCTTTTAGATGAGAGTAATCTTTAGATAACCTTCTAAACATTTTTATGTATTTGTGTAATTCTACCATTAAGTCATGCATGCCTTCTCTAAGATCATCAATGCTTAATTCAGGAGAGTAGAAATCAAATACCTCATCTATGTTGAATTCATTTTTGCTGCTTCCTTCTTCATTTTCCATTAAGCACAGGTTGGCCTTCTGTGGCTCTTCATCGTCACTTGATTCAGAATTTAGTTCTTCTTCTAAGTCACTCCAGGAGCCTTCAGCTATGAAGTTTTTGTCTTTCTTCTTTTGTTTGTGGAAGCTCTTGAATTCTCTTTTTGGATTTGCTTTTGTTTTATCCCTCCTCAGCTCTTCTCTTAAGGGTTTTGGACATTTAGCAATGAAGTGACCAGGCTTTTTGCAATTATAGCAAAGGTCATTTGGTTGTACTTTGCTGTTGTTGCTTCTGAACTTCTGAGGTATGTTCCTGTTGATGAATCTTTTAAAATGTCTGACTAGCATGACAGCTCCTTCATCATCATTTGATTCATCCTTGTCAGAGTCAGAGTTATCCTTGTGATTGCTTCTGTGAGTTGAGGTTGAGGCTTTAAGAGCAATATTTTTCTCCTTCTTTCTTTCCCCAGATAGAGTCTCTGCTCTTTGATTTAGCTCCAGCTCATAGGTGAGAAGATTTCCATATAGCTGTTGTACAGTCATCTCGTGCAGGTTCTTTGACTCCCGGATGGCTGTGGTTTTGGCATCCCATTTGCTTGGCAAAGATCTCATGAATTTAATGATGAGATCTCTGTTTAGATAGATTTTTCCATAATATCTGAGAGAGTTTAGTAGTAAGTTAAATCTCTCATAGGTGTTTGTAATGTTTTCACCTAAGATGTGGGTGAACATTTCATACTGCTGAACAAGCAGTGATTGCTTATTTTCTTTGACTTCTTCTGTTCTTTCATGCATAATCAACAGAGTTTGCCAGACTTCTTGAGCTGTTTTACAGTTGACAACATTCTCAAATAGATCATCATCCAGAGATTGAAATAAGATGGTCTTAGCCCTTTTGTCTTTTTGAACATCCTTCTTTTCATTGTCTGTCCATTCGTCTCTTTTCTTTGCTACTAGCTTGCTTGGATCGTCAGTTGATAGTACAAGCTTCATTGGTATGATCGGCCCATTTAGCACTGTCTCAAATAGTTCATCATCTATAGCATCCATGTAAGCCTGCATACGAACTTTTCAGTTAGCAAATTTTTCTTTATTACACATAGGTGGCCTGTTACCTCCACCGAGTTTTGATCCGTTCTTATTGAGTGTCATTTGATCTACTCAAGCTTGTAAGGCTTTAGATGTGAGAACCTGCTCTGATACCAATTGTTAGTTCCCAATGACACGATAGATATCCAGAAGGGGGGGGGGGGGTTGAATAGATTCTTTTAAAATTTTCTTTTACTTTTATTTCTTTCGTTAATTAATTCTCAATCAATTAGTTTAGCACAGCGGAATATGATTTAGTTACCCATTTCTTGATATATTAAAGTAAGAATTCAACAAGCAATTATATGGCAGATAAGTAATTAAAAGACACAAGAAGAAAGACTCCAGGTTTTAAGTGATTCAGAGCTCACAAGACTCCTACTCCACTGTTCTGCTCTTCCAGCAGCAAATTCACTAAGGATACTTTTACAATTTCAGAATCACTAAGATTCCTTCAAGACCAGTAGTCTTGGAACTCTAGTTCACTAAGAACTCTACAAGTCTAACAGACTTGGATACTCTAGTTCACAAAGAACTCTCCTGGAGTGGTGTAGATTTGGGTGAGCTCCTAAGTTGCTTTTAGCATAAATTTCTGAAGGACTTAGTAGCAATGCAAGCTTTCTTATCAGTTTGATCTCTTCAACTTCTTGCGTATATTTTCTCGTGTGTTTTTTTTTCTTTTGCAGATCTTGGTATTTACAAAAAAAGGAGCTTCAGGTTTCTTCCCGTTGGAACCTTTGCTCGTAGCTTTAGTTTCTTCTGGTTACCTCTCAGAGGGGAGCTTCTGAATATTATATTAATATAGCTCATTAATGCTCTGATGAGATATTATTTGATCTGACCTGTTAGTCCATGGAAGAGTGTTTTATTTTTCCTTGGGGACAGACATGTCAGTCGTAGGTTCCTACCAACTTTCATAGAGTTGTTTGGTCCTTCCATACTATAGGACTGATAGGACACAGTCCTATGACTTTATTGCCACGAAAGTCCTCTTTCTGTTGCATAGTGCGCTTGGGTCAGTCCCCTGACTTTTCTTACTTCGATTGATTTGCAGAAGCTTTTCTGTCACATCAATGCAGATTGTACTTTTGAATGAAATAGCTTCTAATCTGAGAGTCGTTATGTCTCTTGCCTTTTTGCTCAACGACCCTCCATGATCAACTCTACGAATATCCTTGCTATTGTGATTGTTCTGTAATGGATCATCTCTTATTGTCATCGTAGAGTTTACGCTACTGTCAAACTGTAAAGTCTGTTCTACGGCTTCTCGCTTAGAACATAGTCTGTTGGTCGTAGAGTCTTCTTGGCCGAAATCGTAGAGTTCATTCTACGATTGATTGTCTTGATCGTAGAGTCTGTTGATCGTAGAGTCTTCTTGGCCGAAATCGTAGAGTCCATTCTACGATTAGATCATAACAAAAGACCAACCTAACAGTTTTGATCTATTTAAATCTAAGTCTTAGTACAACACAAAAGACTTTATAAATCCATACATTTTTATCAGAAGATCAATCTAACAGCTTTGATCTTATCTAACATAGCCCTTGTACATTATTTCTTATCATCAAATTTAAACATTCAATGTTCAACAAAAGTATATAAACTTTGTAATTAACCCGAATCAAATTAATGTATGAGTTATTCGTATTGAACATATTCCCTATATTTTACAGTCGTGTGCACGGGTTAGGTAGGGTTGACGTGGGATAGAGTTTCGTAACTTCTGGAGCTGAACTTAACACAATTTTGAGATTAATACAACGAATCTACACTACTACAATCTATAATATAAAACAGAGCAGTTCAAATTCCAAGGTTTCAATATCCAACGTCTCAAATCAATTTAGGCTTCAACATCCAACAGTCTAAAATCATTTGGGGTTTCAACATCTAACGGTCACTAATCTATCTCTTATTTTTTCCCCCAATTCAACAAATTTTTTTCAAAAATCTATCCATTCACATTTTCCCCTAAAATCAAACTCATCACTACACTATAATAACAACAAAAACAACAACAACAACAACAACAACAACAACAACAACAACAATAATAATAATAATAATAATAATAGAAATAATAATAATAATAATAGTAGTAATAGTAGTAGTAGTAATAATAATAATAATAATAATAATAATAATAATAATAATAATAATAATACTAATAACAACAACAATAATAATAATTATAATAATAGTTATAATAATAACAATACTAATTATAATAATAGTAATAATGATAATAATTGTGACGACCCCAAATTCGGGTTCCATAACCTCGAGTTTGGTTCTCACTATTCAACATATTACTAACAATTAAATACATACATTGCATTTAAACATCGCGGAATAATACATATTGGTTCCCTTCAAAAGGTTACAATACCAGGGTCTATCAACCTTAACATAAAAACAGTTCCTATAATAAGGAATTACAAAAGGTTTAACAACCGTAAATACATAATTAAAGATCTAATTAGCATGCATAAGCTAACTTAATCTCTGACTTTTCCTTTTCCCTTAACCTTCTTTGAGCAATCGGGTATATCTGAAAAATAGTTCATGATATAGCAAGAATGAGCAACTAGTTTGCTCAACAAGTTTAGAACAATCATAGAGATTTAATATATCATGAATGAATGGGAAATGTCATCAATGGTTCAACAATAGATATAACAATTGTGAATAAAACAGGATTCAAATTTTAATAAACAGAATATTTGAATCTTAAAATGCTGAGCGGTCACTAAGGATCCTGAACTAACGAATGTATAATAGAGTTTCCTCTGACCCTTTGAGTTGTTTGGTTTTCAAGGGGATCAGCTTATTCAACCCGCTGTATATGCATTACATTTAGTCACTGGCGCCCAAAGTTGGTTTTCCGACACAAAATTCCCTAATTTAGGGTTGTTCAATTCTCAGACTTAATATAAGAAATCCGCACCCAACAATGGTTTGGATAAGCTTTTAAAAGTATTCAAGTATTGAATTTATAAACGTAATGTCTGGCTGAACTATTAGCTTTTGACATTTTTAATACAGTTCACGAATCAAGAACTAATAAGCTTCAAGTGCACTAAGTGCGATTTTATAAACAATGATGATAAATTAATTAATTATTATTTAATTACTATTAAATAATAATTAAAGACAACTAAGATTGATTATTTAATTATTTATTATTGGATTAACCTTAAATAATAAATAAATTCAGTTAGTTATTATTTATTATTAAATAATAACTAATGATATTTGAGTATTTACTATATAATTTTATTATTTATTATTTAATCAACTTTAAATAATAAATGAATCTAGTTAGTTAGTTAATATTTATTATTAAATAATAACTAAATATATTTGATTATTTATAATATAATATAATTATTTGTTATTTGATTAACTTTAAATAATAAATAAATCTAGTAAGTTATTATTTATTATTAAATAATAACTAAAGGTAGTTAATTACTTACTATTTAATTAATGATAAATAGTAATTAAATGAAATTAGATTTAATGAAATAAAGAAAATGTCTTTTAACTCTTTTGTTTAAACAATTATAATAAATTGTTTAATAGTTTAATAAGTGTTTAACACTTGAGAAAATTATTTTCTAACTGATTAAATTATTAACCTAATATAATTGAGGGTCTATAAGGTTAATAATATTGTTTTGACTAATGTAAATTATGTGTTAGTACTTATGTGTGGTAGATAAATTTCTTAATGAGCGTATAGTTGTATAAATACGCTGTACTAATTATTAGACTAACTTTACTAATGTTAGGTCTTTCAAAGTCAGTTAGTTAAAGCTAGACATTAATTGTAGCTGAGCAGACAAGCAAGTTTCCTAAACCCTACTCAATTTATATTCGAGCAGGATATATTATTTTATTGTTCAAGTTCCTAACTCAAACTCAAGTTATTATGTTTCAAGCATGCTATGGTTTAATTCTGTATAATTATTCCACCTCTTTAAATTGTTGATTCGCACATAGTGCTTGTTGCATGTGTTCATCAGGAATGAAAGGCTGATCACCTTCATTACCATAAGGTTCAGTTAAATTTGTTCATGGTCATTATTGACACTCAAAATTAATTAATTCAGTCATTCAATTATTGAAATTATGACTCTTACTCTTTCACAATTTTTATAGTGTTGAAAATCCAAAAGCTTATTCTTTCTTTCAATCATGATTTATCGTTATCGTATTTAAACTTGCTAAGCAAAGTCGTTGCTCACTCTTGCTATATCATGATAACAAATTTCAGAATAATACGAATGTCCGAGCAGAGACGGAGACAGAAGCAAAAGACAAGATTATAGTTTAATAAGTTAGAAAATATTTTTCTTAAGTGTTGGACACTTATTAAACCCTTAAACAACTTATTACAATTGTTTAATTAAATCATAATTAAATTCAATTTATTTTATTAACTCAATCTCTATTTAATTACTATTTAATCTTGATTAAATAGAAATTAATTAATTAACTCTAGTTATTATTTAAAATAAATAATAACTAATTGTACTTACTTATTATTTAATTATAATTTATTAATAAATAATTATTGACTTAATTTTAACCTTCTTTAATTTAATATTAATCAACCAATAATTAACTAAGTAATTAATCCTTACTTATTATTTAATTTAAGGAAATTAAATAATAGTTTACTAATCTTAATCCTCTTTAATTATTATTTAATGTCAATTAAATAATAATTAATTATTTAATTAATTTTAATTATTATTTAAGGTTAAATAATAATCAAATCATTCTTATTTATTATTTAAATTAAATAATAAATTATTACTCTAATAACTTAATTTCCATTAATCGTTATTTAATGCTAATTAAATAATAATTAATTACTTAATTATCCTTATTTATTATTTAATAATATTTAAATAATAAATAATTAATTTATAAATTTTATCTTTCTTTAAGTATTATTTAATAGGAATTAAATAATAATTGCTAATTTATCATCTTTATTTATTATTAACATTTAAAATAATAAATAAATAATAAATTTATTTAACTTAACCATGATTTAGCTAACTAGATTAATATTTAAATATTAAACCTAATGAAAAATATCCTCCCCAATATTATTTTTGTATTATTATTATTTTTGTTATAATTTTAAATTAATTTTCAAATATTTAAATTAATTAAAATTAACCCGAATGGCATTTCCGTAAATAAGTTGAAAACTGAACCGAGGGCAGAATGGTAATTTTGCCAAGAAAAACACGGAGGGACATAAATGTAATTTCGCCGGAAACAGTTGCTCGCGCATTGCGCGCATTAAGCTGAAGCAGGACCAAAACGGTGCCGTTTTGGAGTCACTGCTGTTGGCTTCCGCGCGTACGCGCGACGTAATTTTTTTATGAGGCTAAACGACGCCTTTTTTTCTCCGCGTCCGACTGCCAAAATGCTTGCGCGCATTGCGCGGAAAATCCAATTTTTTTTTCTTTTTAGCAGATTGTGAACAGTGCTCCGGCACACACATTTTAAATAAAAATATACCAACAAGTAAGCTTTAAATCATCAATAAAAATCCAAAAAAATTACCAATCACCTTATATTAATTTATAACATGAAAAATAAATTTTTCATGATTTAATATCATTATTTTTTTATAAAAAATTTTACATCACATAAACTACCACAAATCATAACTTTTTGTGTATAACTCCATTTTAAGTTATTCAAACTTTGTTTTTCTCATGATTTAAAGTTCTATAATATTAGAACATCAAACCTAAGTTTTATAAAAATATTTTTGGACATAAATTCCAAAACTTGTTTACACACTATTAAATACATATTTTAGCATATAAAATATACCAAAATACAAACCAAACATATTAAACGCAAACATGGCATAAATATTACAACTACACATTAATAACTATATTAACATGTTTATACTAACATGATGATTTATTTAATTTAAAAATAAAACTTAGATTTAGAATAATCATTACCTTGATTTAATGGCTATCTTCCTTTTTCTTCCAAAATATGTTGTGAATCTAAAGGTATATATGTAAGTTAAGGTTAGAAACCTTGGAAAATGTTGTAGAATAAACAATTTAGGTTTATATATTCCGCATTAGTTACAGAACATGTATGAAGATGATGTATCGTGACGTACCAAGTCTAGGGTTAAAAGAACCCGGATTTGGGGTCGTTACAATAATAATAATAATAAAAATAGTAATAGTAATAGTAATAATAGTAATAATAATAATAATGATAATAATAATAATAATGATAATAATAATAATAATGATAATAATAATAATAATAATAATAATAATAATAATAATAATAATAATAATAATAATAATAATAATAATAATAATAGTAATAATATAATAATAGAAATAATAATAATAGTAGTAGTAGTAGTAGTAGTAGTAGTAGTAATAATAATAATAATAATAATAATAATAATAATAATAATAATAATAATAATAATAGCAACAACAACAACAACAATAATAATAATTATAATAATAGTTATAATAATAACAATACTAATTATAATAATAGTAATAATGATAATAATAATAATAATAATAAAAATAGTAATAGTAATAGTAATAATAAAAATAATAATAATAATAATAATAATAATAATAATAATAATACTAATAATAAAAGTATTAATAATTATTATTATTATAATAATTGTAATAATATTGTCAATAATAATGATAATAATAGTAATAATAATAATAATAATAATAATAATAATAATAATAATAATAATAATAATAATAATAATAATAATAATAATAATAATAATGCACGTGAATAACATGGGTCACCCTTTTAGCATTGACGTCATTTTCCTGTTTTTCGGGTATTGCGGTCGTTATATTTTCACATGCAAATTAATTTGGGTGAAAAATTACAGGGACAGTTCAGATTCATTATAATTGATTTATAAGTTATTTTAGGTTGTAAATAATCTTTAGATAATAGAGTATTTTTGGAATTTTAATCTACGTTGTGCCTTTTGGCACGGACAATTACGTGTCATCTCTTTGGTGTTTTTGCGGGTTATATCGAGAGCAACTATTGTAGTAGGCTCTGACTCATGGCATGAGAATCTTTTTTTCAATTTCAAGAAAAAATATAGAGGAAAAAATGTTATGGTGATGCGATTTAGTTGGTGTTATGACAATACTTTTTTGTTTTGACTTAAAGAGCTCATTTTATACTTTTGGGTATATATGCAAAAGTTTTTCTTTTGGATTTTTACATATTTTTTTTTTCTCTCATTGAATCCCACCAAATGGCTTGCAGTATTATCTTTTTCCACAGGAAATACTGTTTATGGATTATATTGATCGATTGTTAGAAATACTAGAGGCAAATAAATGCTGTCAAACTTCTCATTCCGTTTTGTTAATAAAGGAAAGGTGTGTGAGATACCTGAAAACACTATATTACACAAATTTGAGTCCGATATCGCCAATCAATTAATTGCTCAAACCTGCCAAGAACTAATTTTAAGTTGAGAATGACTAGCATACTAATGTTTGCCTCAAAAAAAAAAAAAATTATGACTGAATTGAGTATCAATCTTTTTGTATTAATGGTTGGACTCTCAGTTCTATTATGGAACTGAGAGTCCATAACAGTTTAAAAAATTTCAATTTAAAAATATTGGATACAATATTCAACTGTTATATTAGTTGTACCGTGCCTTCTGACACAGATTATCCCTAGTATGTTTACATTCATTAGCCTATCTATTGATCTCTTTTTAATACGACTAGAAACTGATAAAATCGAATAATCGAATCTAATCAAACTGAACTGAATATTTTGATTATTTGGACAATTTCGGTTATAACCGTTTTAAAATTTGATTTTCGGGTTTGATTTCTAATATGAAAAATTTATTATAGTTAACCGAATTAAATTTTTAATTTTTTTTATAGTTTTTAATTGTTAAATTAATGGTGTTTTTACTGAATGAGATGGACAACAAATGGAAGAAGACATCAATTTCGAGGAGATTCACAATGAATATGTTATGAACTATTTCATGTATCATCAACAATCCAACTCTATTGAGAACTATGAGACTTCATTTTTGACGATTGATTTGGCAAAACAGCAAGAGTTATGTTATGCAACTAAAATGTTTGACAAAAGTCCTCAATCAAATCAGACAACCAATTCTGATTTATCATCGGCTGCAAATTATAATGCTCCTGAAATAATACCAGCAACAATGAAGAAGATAAGCAAAGCCTATCATTCTGGACCTGGTGATGAAATATTGAATTTTAAAGTTGCAAATTTTAATGTTACTGACATTTCTACGGAGGGCTTTAGCAACTGAATATAAAACAGCAGTCATAAGAAACCGACATTCCACTTCCATTTTTAAGTAACACAACTGCACTGAATCATTCTCTTCCAATTCAAACCACATAGTAACCGAACATCAAGAACTATTGTCAAGTACTAAATTTATACAGTATCTGTAAAAGGACATTGACAGAAATAATTCAAAATAATTCAACTATTGACAAAAAATGAAACTTAATTTCGGTTATTAACTGAAATAATCGAATAGTAAAATCGGTTATTCGGTTTTTTCATAATTCGGATAATTATTAAAATTATATAAATTTCAGTTTTCGGTTATAACCGAATAGACTATTTGATATGGTTATAACCGAATGATCAGTCCTAGTGCCATCAACAATATAATATTACTTGTGTCAACAAACATGTACAAATGATGGTATGATTATATATGGTGTGACATGAGCTAACTGTATTTTCTTCGTGGACCTGTGTTTTAACAAGTATAAATATTTAAGTTACTCGACTGGACATTGAAGAGGCCTGAACCTATGGACTGGGATCAAGGCAATATTGATGAAGTAAACAATCTATATTAATATGTTTCGAATGCAACTGAGTTCAACCATTATGTGAGAGATTTCATTTTATTTGTGATTTTTTTTTATGGAATGAAACAATAATAATATGAAATGAGCTCTTAGAACTACTACCTCTTCAAAGAAAAATAAATAAATTCCAATTTTTGATGAGGTCAAAATATTATAATAAAGAAGTATTTCAGGGATGATCTAGCACTTATGCTTAAGACCATCGGAATGACTTGTTGCACACTAAATAATATGGTGCATGAAGTATTATTACAGCTAAATTAGGGCACTCAAAGTGGCACAACAAGATGAATTAAAGGAATTGAACATATATAATTTTTAGCTTTCACTAAATTCAGATTCAGTTTGAATATATAATTGATTCATTTTTGTTTTACCCTACTATTAAGTCATTTGAATGGATTGTTGAAACAGAATTATAATTGAAATCGTATTGATTATACTATATATAACAAGACAAATGAAGATCGTATCTCGAGTAGATTAGTAAATTGACCGAATTATTTTGGTTGGTTATGAGTTAGTTTCGAATTAATATAATGTATATCATGTTTATAATTATACCAAAATTTTCGTATCTTGTGTTTATATCATTCCAAGAGTGTCGTGCACGTATTAAAAAAAAACATACAATGATATTTAATATAAATACAACTCTTCAATTGCAACTTGCAACGATATTACTACAATCCATACTATACTATTATATCTAGATTATTATGTCAAATAACACATACCACAATTTTAGATTGCATTATCAATATTAGTCCGTACCTTACACGGCTTACCAATCTAGTATGTTTAGCATAAAAAATTATTTTTTCTTAATTGTAGGAGCTAGGTTTTTCATTTTTATTTTTAATATATTGTGGGGTTTAACGAGTAAAAATAAGAAAGAAAATAATTATTAAAGAGAATTACAAATGATAGCTCTAGCTTGTTCGTATACAACTTCGTTGGCAAGTGCTAGTCATAGGGTCCATTTTCTTTTTTCTTTACAAAAGAAGAACTTAAAAGATAGTCGAACTCGAACAAATTTGTCCATTTACACACACAAGTCAAGCTCTTGTATAACATTTTACTTTAATTAGATAGTTAATATATATGTTATATGTCATATCAGATTTATATGTTTATATAATAATTATAACATAATAACATACATCATATGTATGATATGAGTGGACTTGTATATTATCATCTATTTTAATATTTTTTTTTATTTTTAAAGAAGAATTGTGAAGCAGCAAAATTTAAAAGAAAAATTATTTATTTTTTTCACTCATGTTTCCAAAAATATAAGTTCAATTTCATTTAAATTTCAAAAACGGAATCACTATAAATATAGAGTATTACTGTACTGATAAAAGAATCTTACGAAAAATAAATTATAAAATAATGCGGCAATATGTAATTAGTTGATAATCTATCATAACGGTGGATCTAGTCATAATAACTAATTATATCCAATCATGGCATTTCATATGTATCTTTAATAACCATTATTTTCACCAAAACCATTATTAATAAATATGAGCCAGACTTAAAAACTCTTATTAAGCGTAGTCCTCTCAATAAAGAAGCCTTCCAATAAATAGAAATGAAAGGGAAAGCATTGGCACTCTTGGAGACATTCATCAACATGTGATGAGAGCATTGCAGAGCTCATGCAACAAGTGAAACTTCTTTGAAGATTTAAACAAAGAAACCCAGGAGTTTGAAAAGGCTGTCAACGGCGTAAAACAAAGGGTTTTATTATAGAAAAATTGTATTGTTTATGTATTATAGTATACTAATATATTAATTATAATAACAATAGATTAATATTGCGTGTGATGATCTTTATAATAATAATAGATGAATTTTCAAGTTTATTCAAGTAGTATTTAATTTTAAAAAAGTTTAAATTCAACATCTCCAATGAATTATACAAACTTCTGCACTTTCGCAGCATAAACTCAACTGAGAAATAGAATTATTACAACTTGTCCAGAACTTGCCTAGATACACTTCAATAAATATGTCAAAGATCTATATCTGCAAAAGTTCCGGTTAACTTCCATAATCAACAAGAAATTCGATGAACTTCTCTGGCTGTAGCTCCGCCACCACAGATGAATCCACATCAAAAATGGTGTTGAATTCTTTCCATTATTTTGTTCTTAAAATGACTCTTTGAGCAAGATCCACAAGCGCCTGTCTTGGTAGCTCACAAGCATTATTATCACTCACAGGCAACGTCTTGATTGCAGCTACGGCAAGGTTGGCATACTTGGCTGCTAGCTCCCTTGTTCTCTGTATTCCCTGGCTCTTTTGAAGGTACTCGGTAGCCTGCATTATCCAGTTACAGTTCATTAATTAAACGCCTGATTACAAAATTGCGGTACATATGATGCTCTACGAAATGATCATGTAAGTGATCCACAACGCAATTTATGTCACAACACACGTAAAAAGAGCCCAGATTACCTGCAAACCCTGTTTCTATTTTTCAATGCCAGTTTATTACACCTTGTACACAAAAGAATAGGACAGAGTTCGATTTTTAACCAACGTTACCAGGGAACTATTATTACATTGTGTTCTGCATACCAGGTATTATCATTCCAAATCATGGTATGAGAACTAAATACCTTGAGCATTCTACTCTCTTACCTGATTTTGTTCCGCTTCCCCAGTCAGCGGCGTTCTAGGTAACCATGAATTTAACCACCCTGAAGTGTCTATTTCGACATTGTGCACCCTCTTGAACTTTCATAAGAGCATATATATGTAAACAAGGGTGTTGCTAAATTTGTTAATGCAACAGATTATAGCCAAAGGGTAGATGACTGGGTTTTTAACTAGCACAACTAAAAGGTCTGAACCCAGGGCACACGACTCCCACAGATGGCAGTTTTTGGCACCTTCTGGGTTTTTAAAAAACCTACACCATGTTTTCCAGCAAATTAGTCAGTACAAAAAGGCTATCTCCACCACTATTACCACTATAGTAAAGATGACCACCTCCATGAAGCCTACTAGTAATTTCTTGGTACAAATATACAGTCATAAGATTCAGCATCCTTAACAAAATCTGACCTTTTAAACTTTCACCAAATTTCCCTAACAAGTCGATCGCTTCTGCCTAGGCCACCTGTATATCCATCAGGCCATATATACTCAGACACCTACATTCATGGAGCTAACAAGATGTCCGAAATTGAGAGGTTTTTTAAAAGGGAAGGAAAACAAAAAGAAAAAAAGGAGAAAAACAATGAAGAGGTGATATATTGAACAGAAGTTAACTCTCAATAGAAGCGGAGATAGAAGTCAAGTTTAGAAAGAAAAGAGATCCACAACCTGCATACAGCTTTTGCAGCAGAAAATTACAACTGTAAATACTTTTATAGTCGACAGATTGCAACACAATGAGTCGCAAAGTGTTTTATTGAAGGACTGGATATAGAACTGATTTAATATTTAAAAAAAAAGAGATTAATTTAACACATTTAACACAAGTTCCCTGCTCTAGCTCAGGACGCAGATGAATGTATACTAACAATACATACTTTACATGTGCTGCGAAACAAACACTTACAGTATCCACGTCTAATGGGTTCTTAAATCCCTGATCAACAACTACACGCAATTGAGGAAATTCTTCTATGGCAAATAGCATTGGGGCTCCAAGTATTCCCTATAAAAGAAGTTGATATTTAGCATGTAACTATAAATCAGTTTGTTGCATAAGTTATACAAACTCTTATACTTCAAATGTAGCAATCAGGAAAATACACCATGATACAAAAAAGAGAGCCATTTTGTAATGAGTTCCACAAAAAAAGCATAGCTTCATAATAAACATTCTCTTAGCTGCATGTTCAAAAAACAAGGTAAAGCATGCTTTTAACAGGTTTCCGTGTACACATGGTGCTGTCAATAGAGTAACCGCTCCCAATTTAAGCGAAACATAACACTCATTTGAAAGCCTAAAGTTGTTCAACTGAGTCCAAATATTAAACCCCTTAGAGTGCCTGATAGGCTGATACAGTAAATTAAAAAAATTGCAAATTATTCCTACAACCAATCAATTGTTCGAAAACTTTAGTATATAACAAACTAACTGTCAACAGAGTTCGGATTAATTCGAAGTTGAGATTATATTTGTTGAATTTCCCAACTCTTGCGAGATAGAAGTATAGTTTTTCTGCTTCCTATTACGTAAGCTACTTCCTTGAGTCATTCACAGCCCCAATCAGCTGTCAGTCAGATCTCAAAACTTTATTATACTCTATAAACCAATATCTACCTTAGTCCCTACTCTAAGCCTTTAACCTTTAATTTAAAATCAACAGCTCAAAAATCATATGTTATTTACACGCTGCACAGTTCCCCTTTTTTCCTGAAAATCCGGCAACCAAAACTTTCTAGATCAAGCCAGTTCTAACCATCTTCCATTCCTGAAGCATGCCTCTCTTTTAACTTCAAAAAACCCTGAATCGAAAAGCTTTTGATATCCTTAACCACCACAAAACCAACCCCTAAATCTCCAGAACCTGACCTGCATCACTTGTACACCTGGAAAAACACACCTTTGAATGTGTAATTGTATTACATATTTAATTTCGTTATCATTTGATTTTTTGGAGTTAGGCAAGGTACTAAACAATTTGATGTTAAAAACAACATTGTGGAGTCTATATAGCAATATTAATGGATATAAAAGCGAGTTGACTGCCAAACAATAGATGTGCTTCAGTCAAAAATTTAACTTTTGAGAAGAAATAATTGTGGGAATGACATATAGAAAGATAGATTACATCGCGAACATCAGATACTGATTGGTTTCCACAGGATGCAGATTTGCCAGTAAGATCAAGAATATCATCCATTAACTGGTATGCAAATCCCTGAGAGAGGATGAATAGAGAACTGATCAGTCCAAGAGAAAAATATAAGACCAAAAATGACAGAATAACCAAGTCTGCAGTTGCACAATCTAGTCCATGATCAATCATTTTATTCTTTCTTATCTATGATTAGCAATAATATGAACTGTAAGATTTTGTAGCAGTGTGCATGTTTCGCTATCCTCTGGGTTGTTTGGGATTCAGGGAATGCCCAGAACTTTAACAATGCTAACCTCCTTACTCATTTACCATGGAAGAGCGTCTCTGTCTTACCATTGGTGTTTGGAGATGGGTCTTTTCAGGGATAGATATTCTGAGCTTCATAGGGATTGGGGGGCTGTCCTTTAAGGATTTGTATATTTTATTTATTTGGAGAACATCCTACATTGATGTTTCTCCTTTCTCTCTGATAAAATTCCTTTCTATTTATTTTTCAATCTAAGAAATTAATGTAATACTTTTGGCTATAGTGAAGAAAAAAGTAGGACTCTTAACGTCTGACACAGGTCATCTGATGCTTTAGTAGAAGCTTAAATATAACATCCGATACATCTCTTAACATTCGTTTGGCAGATGAAGTCCATAAATCCAGAGAACATGACTTTTACTAATATAAAATATGAAAGACGCGTCTGATAAATATTACAGACCAGATATTTTCCATAGTCATAGGCCATTGTTGTAACTTCTAAATTTGTCCCTGCTAAAAATGCAATTGCCTTGCAGCTGTTTGCTATCAAAGATGCCTTTTTGTAGTATGTTCTTTTCATATAGTTTTCAACGCTGCACTTACCAGGAAAAGAGAAAAAAGTTAGTTAGTATCAAATTTTCAATGCTGAAATGATATAAACAAGCACTTCCAAATCTTTTTAAGCATGATGCATGAAATACATTAAAAAAATCATAAACTAACTATTCATTAGCCACCATACAAATATTCAAAACAATATATGAATATAAGAATGGGGAGCTCCTGCTAAAAAGCCACTAACTACAGTCTTCAGCTTGTGTAAGCTAAAGCTCCATTCTCAATTCAGACAACAATCTGATTTAAGTAAGGAAGAGAAGCATAAGTAGTATAAAGAGAAATGGAGAGCATAAGTGAGTAAGCTTGCTCCACTGTTCATTTATATTTAATTACAAAAATCTGAATACTCCTACGATAAACAATCTAGACAGGATCTACATAGAAACAAGTATTGGAATGGTTTTTTGACGTGCTTACAAGTTTGAAGTTGTAAACTGTTAAAGCATGAATGCATGATATACATTGTTCATCCTATTTTCAAAAAAAAATTGAACCTTCAGAGCAACTGGTTACTTGACACGGTTTAAGAGCCCTGGGTACCAAAGGTCTTGACTTCAAGTCTTCACACTTGCAATTAATTCCTATTATGTTGTTACTGCAAGGACACTGTTTGATTTGCATTATGATGCACCCTGGTTTTGTATCTCAACGTGCAAATGGGTGTAGTATGCAAGAAAGAGTTTTAATGTTCCCCTTTTGGTCCAAATAAATTTATTAAGACTTGTCAATTTTTAATAAATAAAAAGTGTTTCTACCTTCAATTTATTTTTTTATGGAAGTTTTTCAACAAAGTTTGTCTAAAATATATGGAAAGGTTAATAAAACTCAATAGTTGTTTAAATCTCAATTTTTAATTCCTCCAACATTTGGTTTGGAACATATTTAAATATCTTTTCATTCAGCTTTGAGGGGGAAAGAATGGCTTATAAAGATTCACATTGTCCTCCAAACAAAGAATAGTGTCATCTGAAAACTGAAATTGAGAACCTATGATGCAGGGCAAGGTCTAGAAGGGTTTAGAGAAGGGATAAAAGAAGGAAGATAAAAGGGTAAAAGAAGGAAGATAGAAGGATGAAAGAGGAAGAAACCTATCCCTGATCGGTAGAAATACACAAAAGCGCACAGGTTCATTTCAATACTTATATAAAAAACTTAAGACTTAAACCAAATAAACTCTACTATTAAAGACCAAGTAAAACCTTAGTACTACCAAAATAAGGTAATATCCTATTAAAGAAATAACACCAGTTACCTAAACAATTAATACTTAGGAAAGTAGATACCTAATATACTTAAAGAAGATAATTAAACTAGACAATTAAGTAATACCAGATATAATTTATAAAAATCGACAATAGTCGCAAGTAATTTATCCCTATATAATAATACAAAATAATTAATAAATTATTCTTTAATCTTCATATCCCATTCCGCATCACCCTTCCTACCAAATGAACACCCCGGAAATAAACCAATCACAATGCCCCTAAAACTGTAATATTATGACCACATAATAGCAAGTCCGGTCTAATAGCATATAGCAGAAGAAATATCAAACTAAGTAATTGTAACACCAGCATTAAAAGAGATTACCTGTAAAGTTGCTCAGATGAATAAGTCATCTCCATCGTCTCGCCTATAGCAAGATGTTCTACTACCTTTAAAAGTAGTAACTGAACCTGAAGAAGCTCGATGACAAGGTGGAGAATGGATTAAAATAAATGAAGAAAATGTGACTTGTGCAGCCTAACCCTATACCACAACCTTATCCACCAAAAACCAAATAAATTGAATCAGATCAAATCAAATGAAAAATAAATTTAAAGATAGACTACATGCACAAGTGCTTAGATGCTGCTGATTGCACATTCACAATACTTTAAGCAGGATGACAACAATGTGTATCATTCTAGCTTGCAATATATGATTCACACAATCAAGTCCATAGTTGGTTTCATGTCCCACAATAAATATAATGTAGACCTCTAGAGGAACAGAAACATGCACTAAAGCAAATGATTTCGGATTACAAAAATAACATGGTGTCAAATAAACAAATTAATGGAAAGAAGTTTTGGACTAGAATGTGAATGCTGATCCAGCTGAATGGTGAAATTTGAGATGCAGCTACTGATACTGAATCATACCTCTGTGTTCTTCAGAGAGGCAAGAATCACAAAAACTTTGGAAAGTAGGAAATCTCCCACCAATACTGAGAGCTGCAATAACAAAGTTGAGCAATGTAAGTAGAGTGTACATACAAACCTTTCTTTCGAATTACAAATTCTAATTCTTTGAAAAAAAATTGGAGCCCAGCCGCGAGGGCTGAATAGTAAGTATGAATCATAGTTAAAATATTTCTTAATCTATTATATATATTCCGTGTTCTGGATACTAGAATAGATATCTGACAAAGTAGAACCACCTCTATCAAGATGACAGACCCATTCCCTGTAATACAATAGGATCATTTATAACAAGACACTCGTATTCCAGAAATACGGAAACAAAGAAATTAAAATTCATTTGCTTCTCTAAAGAAAATTGATAAACTTGACATGATCTTGCAATAACAGATAAATAAACTTCAATGCACTCCTAATTAACATCAGAGGTTGCTCAAAGCTACCCGCTTATGCTGTTCCATGTGGTGCTATTGCCTTCTTCACCTCAATAACTACTAGGTTTAAAATTAACTCATTCTGGCAGAATTCCCTAATTTGGCCTGGAACAGATAGTCTAAGGTTGTAATTGGATTTACTTCAACGGCTCAAGCACTAAAGTTTTGATATTTTGGGTTAGTAAAGGATATGTTAACAATGACAATTCCATGAGTCACTTGATCAAGTGTTTCCATCTAACTAAAGCTTCATAGTACGTTCCACCATGAAAAATAGCAGGATGAACCCTTTACCTATTGGTGAGATGTTAAGAGTTTAATCCTATAGTTAATCCATATGACCTCTCTTCTTTAGGTACAACTTCTTCTGCTGTTCTGCCTAAAATGTCTTACTCCATTGCCATTTGCAAACCATCATTGGACTTGTGTGACTCGTCTACTGTATAATATAGGTTTTGCTTTTCCTGGTCCTATTATGTTGCTTGAAACTGTTGATTCAAAGTTAGCAGCAAGAATATATCCTTTTAAGTCTTTGTTGTACTCAGCAAATGGGCTTGGTTTTTCTTATACTTTCTTTTCTTTTTGTTCTTCCATTAATCCATTCTCTCTATGAACTCCTGTCAAACAAAACTACTTGTATTTTCCTTATTGGCTGAACCCCAAAAAAGAATAATTAAGTGCATGACATGAGATCGATTCATACTTGATTCCTTTGACTGACGGTCAAGATGCTATTTGGTAACGAATAAGATTTTTAGGTTGATATTTGATACTCATTCTAATGAACATTAGAGTGACGAGAATAGTGGAAAATGCCACAGGTAATAAATTTTGGGATGAAAACCAACATGCAAATACGTCAAATTAACTGTATTTTGGTATACCATAAATCCCTGCGTCTCTAAAAGCACCTAATTACCTCCAAAATAAATACAAAGAAAAAAAAATGGAGGTGTAAATGCAAAATATTTGGAAAATGGGGTTAAAGGATACAATGAAAAACTTCAGCTTCAACGCTACATAACCATTCATGCGGATAGCTACAGAAAAAAATAGACAAGGAAAAAGGAGGCAGAAGGAGAAAAAGAAAATGAAAGAGAGAGAGAGAGAGAGAACAAATTTAAGTATTCTTTAGGATGTAGAAGGAAAAAAGTGAAAGTATACAAGAAGTCACATACCTTAGTCCCGATTACAAAGTTTAAAGAACTAACGCGGTATCTTGTATTAGCATCATCCAACATATCATGACGGAGAATGTTGTAAATCTGACATCAAACAGCGTATTTTCAGGAGCAGAAAAAAGTATCATCTTCAAACCAAAACTGCAAAAATAGTTTATTAAGAGATTAAGCATAAAGTCAACTGCATCTGCTCCTTGGTAGGCAGTGATCATTTCATTCAAAACATTTAAGTGACGAATGAAACCACTTAATACTCAGAAAAAGGAAAGGTAATCCACTCTAGCAAGAGCCATTTTAAGAATTAAACTAAAGCCAAGGTATTACATGAGTATTTCATGTGCAGATCCTTGAATGTCTTGTTATGAAATCAATGATGGGTTTTGAACCAACTGGTCTAATACTAAGATTGTTAGGACATTATTTTAACCGAACCAGATTCTTCTTATTTGCTCTTTTTTAAGAGTTCTAATTATTTTTAGAGTTATATTTCTCTAAACCATGTAAAACTATATAACATTCCTCATCTGATAAAAGAAATGGGAAATAAAAGCACGGTTCTGGAATCAGTCCTACACAAGAATCTGAACAGCAATAGCTCTAGCATACCATCTATGTTACACACTGCCACAACTGCATGCACTGAATGGAAAAGAATTCTGAAAGTGGAAACTAACATTCATCATCTCTGCGACCTCAGCTATACACTGTTGTCCTGAAGGAAATTCCATTTGTAATGCATCAACACTACTATTAGAAGCTGGAAATGATGTAGGCGTATTCAGAGCTGATGTCATCAACAATAAAATCTGCACAGGAGTATGTCCGTAAAATCACATATGGAAAAAGAGTAGAACAAAAGTGGGAAGGAAGGGTACAGAACAATGTCAATAAACTAATATATTTGGTTTCAGGATATAGAAAAATAATCCAGCTAACATCTTAATTGAAAAATAAATTTGAAGGATCAATGATGGTGATCGCATGGCTAAATTTTAGTAGGATTCATCAAACCAGATATATATTCATCTAATCCAATTATTTCAACTGACTTACAAAAACTGTATATTTCGACAGAGTTTAAGAGCTTCATGTACCAATATATTAATGAGTTGAACTAAAAAGGAAAATAACATCCGAGAGAACCGTATCAGCTTATTGTTCTTATGTTTAAATTAAGAAAACCAACATTATAACCAAAACCCTCTCTGCTAAAACACAAGAAAGGTTGTGAAATTCCCAAAACTCACAGTAATTAACAATGCAAAGTACCCAAGAAATATAAGGCTACAGACGCCCAATATTTTGCTTCATTTAGTAATGTATAAGTCATTTAGAAAGACCAAATGATTGCATAGACTTATTGTTCAAAAGTAATAAATTAAGCAAACACCAGAAGCTCAAACGTGCAGAATCCAGAATTCCAGATAAAGTACCAAACAGTCATAGAATGGGACGAGTGATTTCAGGAATATGCACTTCTTGCCTCCTTAAAAAGGGATTTAAGAGGATCTAATTCAGTCTCATCATGCTTGACCACAGTTATCTCCTCCTCACAAAAGCTACTACTAAGACAACCGCTTCCGGTAGAGAGAATCAACCTTTTTTGATAAATCAGAAGAGAGAATGAACCTTAAATTTGGCATTGAGGGGCCTTTAGATGTTATTATGGTAATGTTATGTTTACCTTATCAAAACTAATGGGGTGCAGACTTGCACTAAATCAATGAAATCATAGCATTCAGTCTTTCGAAAGGCCTAAGAAAAGTTTCATGTTTGGATTACAGGTGATTGAGAATATGATTCTAAGACCAATATATCTTGTCTTGGCGATACGCTTCCAAAATGAATGAATTTGTAAATAGTGTCTATTACTGAATGCTTGAATTAAGCAGATTCGTTGATAAAGTGATAAGAGCTCTGACTTTCTAATAAAATGATGGTCATTATCATTGTGGAATTTTCAGAGCTCTGATTTACCCTCCTTCAGGAGACTGTTGGTGAGGGATCAGGATGTGTCCTCTATTGAACTCTGGTTCTTACTTAAAAGAAAGGTTTGTTGTGGTTAACAAATATGGAGAAGTTTGATTCACACATAAAAAAGAGGCAGCATTTCCTCGGATAAACATTTTCCCGTCATGAAGAAATAAAAAGAGGATTAATACAACAGTTCAAGAAAATGTGCAGTGCACACAAAGTTGGGTTGAGAGTTCCAATATAGATAGTAAAACCAGACCATGGGTTGAAACCTCTTTCCTTTCACCCACATCTTGAAGAAATGCTCGGCATCTGAGGCAAGTTTTGGCACCTGTAAAACATTATATCAACAAATATCATCATCAAACATTGTAATAAATAATCCCCCAAGCAGATAGGTTGAAGAATAGTGTAATAATGCCACAAATTTTCTACCAACTTCAACATCCAAATGGTGTGTCATTATCACATATATTGGTTGACTACAAGTGTCACATCACTTGTGATGGCCATAAGATGATGTGATACTCCCTCTTTCCAGAAATGAGAGCCCTTTCTAATAAAAATTTTAGTTTTAAAAATTTAATACCAAATAAACACAACTTAATATTTGGGGGAAAATGTTGACAAAATAAGTAGGACTCTCTTTTCCAAACAGAGGGAGGATTAAAATATTTATCTGGAACCCCAAATCTGGTATAAATTGGACCCCTACTACCAGTATTCAAGAATAATATGCCCCTATAATTCAAATCAAGGCATTAATGACAATTACATACCTCATGAACTATCATTCTCTGTAACCTATTAGCCAAAACTGCAAGTTCATCAGCAACAAGTAAAAATGGGTCGAGTTGCACCTGATAAAGAGAAAAAGGTGCAAGAGAAAACAGATATCTCAACGAAATGCATAGAAAGGGAGAATAACATAATAACATACATCTAGCTCTTCTTCCATCTGCATGATAAATGCTAATACCATTCAGCAGGTAGAAGGCTGATGCAACAGCCTTATAGTGAAGTTTCTTACAGATTATGGCTTAATATGTTGTAAAGAAACTTGCTTTGCATTCAAACATATGAGATATGAATTGTGATTTGAAAAGGTGTAAAATAATTTCAACTAAATATATTATACGTGGGAAATTCCTAAATAATAATCAGAACAAATCTTTGCAACTTAATCACCAATTAGATAGTGGGGAAGGGTATAAGTGGGAATATCAAAACCCTACTAGCTGAAAAAAAGGGTAAAATATACGAGACACTACGAAACTATATTTTATCTGGAAAGAAAGGATTTTGTTCAAAACATAGTTGTCATGCATCTCCTAAGAGGATGTTCCACATCGACCAATAAGTTGGTCATTCTTTCATATTTTTTGTTTAGTTGTGTATTATTTTTTGATTTATAAGTTAACTTATAAGTCAAAAAAAATAAAAAAAAAATAACAATTTGTTGCTTATCAGTCATTTTTTTAAGTTGATCAACTATTACGAAATGACAGAAATATCCTATTTTATTTTTCTAATGTTCTTCTTAGTAAAGGATTTTTTAATAATCTTTACATTTTATTTTAACTTATAAATTATTATTAGTCGAATACATCTACAACTCTTACTTATAATTCCCGACTTATAAGTAAAAGTGATACAAAACACTTTTACTTATAAATCTATTAAAATTTTAATTTTAAGTAAAAAAAATAAATCATTCCAGAACAGGCCCTAAGTAACACCTAGACGTCCTATATGGGAGAAGGGCAACACAACGTCTTGGACACTGAGCTGTTAAGACTAACGCTTTGGTAATTGATCCAAATTAAGTGATTATATCATTTTTTATCCACGACTTATCATAACTCATGAACTTGTTTGTAACACCCCGAACCCGCTACATGTCCGAAATGTCACACGCCGCAAGCCCGAAGGCTCGCAAGACAACAATATCAATAGCGCAGCCCAAACGAAAACACAATAATGAAACCATCTTGAAACCGAACTGTCTTTCATTATCAAAATTACACTAAGGTTCAATAACTAAAAACTGAAAGCATAAATTTGGAGACACAACTCTCTTGTACAAAAGTCTTATCAAATTCAAAATACTAATAACCGTCATAACTAAAAGAACTTCAGCCCTCCCCAAAAGTATCCACAATGCTTGGCTCTTAATAAGGTATCCTGTAAAAATTAATGTAAGGGTGAACGGTAAAGCCCAACAAGTAATAATCTTTACTATTTAGGTGAATCAAGTACAGTTTGTAAAATCTTTTCGAAATAACTTTTTATTCAATAACAATAGTAAACATACTTGTTGAAAATAAATTTTTCTTGTTCGATAGTAATAGTCGATATATACATTCAAAACCAAAATCAATAATTATAAAACACAATTCGAAAATGATTTCAATATGTTCAATAAACGATTTCGATATGTTCAATATATTCGATGTATCTTTTAATCCACAGCCCCAACGACTAAGGTTACAGCAGCCCTGTAACACAGCCCTTATGTTCGATAATGTCAATGATACGCCCCCTAATAAGGTATCTTATCATGCACGAGCCCCGAAGAGCGCCCCCCGAAGGGTATCTAATGGTGTGCGCCTTAGTAGGTCCTAAATTGTTCCGGAACTAGCGTAAACACTAACGTTTTCAATACATAGTCGGACTGAGGTTTCTAAAAGCAATTTCTCAATATTTTCGATATTCAAAACTATACTTATTTCACAGCTCAAAATCATATAATCTCATTTTCTAAATCAAAATTCTATTTTAATACTTGATTCGGGTTTTTAACAAAATATAAGTGTAACATTTTCATTCAAATGGAAGCCTTAAATAAAGAATAACAATTTTTGAAACAATACATTTAGGCATCCGAATAATTTTTAAAGCATACATAATTATAAACGATAATTTTAAAATACTAAATAGCTCGGAAAGTCACTTACACTATACAGTTCGAAAATACTAAACAGCTCGGAGAGTCACTTACCTCGATATTACTGAACACAAAATTTAATAGTCGAACGATTCTTAAATATAAATTTAGAACAAATAAATGTCATTAGGATAATTCTAATATTTAACAGCTTTCTTATTTCTTTTTCAAAATAACTATAAGTATATTTATCAAAAATATTCTTTCAATATTTAATCATTTTTTTAAACAAATATTATTATTATGTCAAAGTAATAATCTAAATTACAATTATAATTAAAGCTAATAATGTTAATAAAAAATTATTAACTAATAATCTAAATATAAAACAATAATTATAACCAATAATACTAATCTAAAACTATTTACTAATAATCTAAATACAAAACAATAATTAAAACTATAAAAATAATAACAATGCAAAAATACTAATTACTAACTAAATATACCAAATACTAACAAACTAAATACAATATTTAAAACTATATAAAACAAATAATAACAATACATAAAATTAATAAGAAACATATCCGAAAATTACGAGTTTCGCAGATTGCCTACATCCTCGATGACGAAAATTTAACTAATGAGGTCTTTTTATAAAAAGTTCTCATCCAACAAGGTCCTTACTCAAATTGGAGGTCCTTAAGTTGGTGAAGGAAAACAAGAAGGGTAACATCCTATTTATAGCTTAAGGAATGAGTTGAGTTTTGCTAAAGGGGTGATGTGGGACTAAGGCTTGATGATTTCCTATTTACATGATAAGGGACTTGGGAACTTAGGGGTATTACATTGCTAATTGCTATGTGTGATAGATGATGAATTGCTTGATTTTTTATTTTCTACATAATATTTTTTGACTTGTTCTACTAGTTTTAATTATCAAGTATTTTAATTTTTAATTTTAATTGTGAAGTATTTATATAATTGTGTTTTAAATTATATTTCATAGTTTTAGTTATTATGTTTGAAATTTTAATGTATATAAAATTTTATTTTTTAATATACATTTAAATTAATAAAATAAATAATATATGAATTACTCATTTTTAATAACGTGTCGCTATAAGGATGTCATGATGGACACCTTGTCGCCCGCCTTGTCTCGCCGTGACAGCTTGATTATTTCAAAATGAATGTAGTTTCTACTTGAGGTTGATTTGATTCATTCAGTTAAAATAAATAAATAAATAAAAGAAGAATAAATACCAAAAGAAGGTATAGCAAAATATGTATGATTCATTTAAGGGTAAAGTAGTTATTTGATCACTTAACTCATATCCATGTTTTCAAGTATGTTGCTTAACTCATTTTTTTTGACCAAGTCATTGAACATAATATATTTTGAAAATTGATATTTCTACCTGAAAAAATATATATGATATTTTCACATAATTTTTTTCACATAAATAGTTAGTATGTCCTACATTCATATAAGAGAGACTCATGTAAAATTAACATTTTTATAAATAAAAATATCAGTTTCCTATATTTTTTTTTATAGATAATAGTAGAAGACTATAGGAGAAGAAAGTAGAAGATAAAAAATGAAAGATAAATAACCTCAACACCACAGCACCTTACATTCCTAACTACCCTCAAATTACTGAAAATTGATAAAACAGAAATCCTCTATCATTGTGGTACAAACCCAGTCCTCTCCCATCACCCCAAGGCCCAAACAAAACTTTGCCAGACCAAAGGACAATGAGCATGGAGGTAAAAACTAATCTCACTAGCTCACACATATATCTAGAGGTAGGGCCATACAGAGTCACGATGCAAATCATATTATTATGCTACGTTTGAATTAAAAGAATAAAATGGGTATAGAAATAAAATGAATAGTAAAATAATTTATTCCATTCTAATTGAAATGAGTCATTTCATACATTTTCTCAAAGAAAAAAAATTCATAAATTTGAGAGGGATGAAAAAGGTCCATTCGATTCCAATAGAGCAACCAAACACAATTTTTTTCATTTCATAAGAATGAGTCATTTCATTCACACTTTTATTTCTCCAATCCAAACGTAACATTAGTGTTCTGTCCAAAACCAAAGATCAAACGTAAGCCTGAAATTTAAACATCACTCTTGCCTTTTGAAGCCATAGGAAACAGCATACACATGAAATAACAGTGCGGGGATGTCAGGCCTGGGTTAGCCTCTAACCCAGAATTATAGAAGTAGGTAGAGATTTAGATAGAAAGTAAGTAGAATTTCGGAATGAAGAAGGAGAGAACTCAGTGTTTTAGAACTAGGAACAGAGAGGAGGAAGAAGACGATAAGGAGAAAGCTTCACAAGCTTATCATTCTTTCATTCATTACTTAATTCTCAATGTTTACAAAATGATTCTCCTTGCAACTATTAATTAATGTCCTTGCACATTAATTATAGGAGTTAAAAAAGGACAATGTGCTAACAAAAATTCTTAAGCTACGTGTCATGTTGACCATAACGCTAAATTTCAGGTGCAGGAAATACGTTTATAAGAAACTTAAGCATGCCATACAATTTAAAGGAGAAAATTAGATGAAAGAACAAAAAGAGAAGATGAAATTGTATGCCCAACCTTACGTACACGGCCACTATGAGATTCAACTTGATGTCCAACATCATGGAGTGCACGTGAACCCGTTATAAGGATTTCATTGCAGCTCGAAACCTGTAAATCACCATAAATAATAACAAATGCAGTGTAAAAAATACTAAAAGTTTAATGGTCCAGTAATCAGTTTTAGGAATCAAAGCAAATAGTATTAAAAAAACTAGACATAGCATCGGCGGCAACAACAATGACAGTGCCGATGAAACAATAAATATAAATAATGTTGGATGAGTTTGCTCAAACAATCCCCTAGAAGTTATGATGCTAAAGTTAGAAAAGAGATCCCATGGGGATTATATCATTTTTATGACTTTAATGTTGATGATCATTTTGGAGGACACACTATTTCAGTGGAATGAAAATTTTCGTTTCATCCCCTTAATTTTTAATCCACGTGGAAGGTGGTGGAATAAAATTCATTCCAATAGAATGAATATATGTGATAATTTTGTCATTATATATATTACGCCGTCCACTGCGACCAATAACTAAACATACACTTAAAATAGCTATAATAATCCACCTTTCATTTTCATGCTTGCCTGCCTATACATGGATCCAACATTATTTAATTTTCAGTTTTCAGTTTAAGCCGAGCTGTATCTATATAAACGATTTTCAAGCTTACCTTCTTCGCTCTGATGTCCCTAGGAACACAAAATTGACACGGTTGTTGTTGGTGTAGAAATGAAAAGAGCAATTGACTGTGGTCGGAAATAGTTCTTGAAACCCGAGCAGCACATCCCCACCGATAAAACATTTGCTTCAAAGTCAAGTGTATGTATGTATATATATATATAAATTATGTGTAAGAGCCAGCCGCCTCAGTATTTTTTGATCATCGACAGACACTTTGCGACTTACTGATTAGAAGAAAGAAAATTTTCACAATAATTAATTAATATTCTTATTAATTTAAAACTTATTGACTGTTTTTATCAACAAAAAAATAAAGTTGAATCAAAAAGTGAAATGCACATCATTACAACCCCTCTTTGGCGTATGTATACACGGAATAATTGTACGGAAGAACCAATTGAAAAGTGAAACAATTTAAACAATGAGTCAATGTCTCATACTATGATAATCCTCCACTTATACAAGACTTTTCAAACACCCCACGCCACCCCACACCACCCCACCCCACCCCACGCAAAAAGAAAAACACAAAATAAGAAAAAACCATCAAATAAATAAAACATTAAACATCTTAATTCAAAGGTTTAAAGATGGAGGGAAAAAAATTAAAAGGTAAAACATTTGATCGATTCATAGTAGTAGAGGGGTTGAAAGTTGTGTAGATCGAAATATATAAGGAAAAAATAGTTTTGCATGACTCTGATATCATGTTAAAATATGAACAAGCATATAAAAAATATATGTAAAGGAGAACAAATCTGTTGTAATAGAAATATGAATCTTCTGTGTATGACACAACATTGTAAAAAACACACACACACACACACAGATATATTTATATATATATATATATGCGTGTGTGTGTGTGTATATATATGTGTGTGTGTGTGTAGCACAGCTCAAGTTATTCAGGATAACATAGAGAAAGAGAGGGAAAACCTGGAGCTGTGATTTCCTTTGCAGAATGCTGATGAATATTGTGACACCTGAGGAATTTGGCTCTTAAGTTTTTCAAAGGACATGAGAGAGATTTGCGCCAAATGGTTTAGTTTCTTCAGTTAGTCTGCCACCTTCTTACTCATCAGTTGACTTCGATTCCATGAAGCAGAGGAGCATCACATGGTCTAATTAATTTTTTAAGTTTTAAACTTTATTTTACGAATCTGCTGTTCATTTTCCTATCTTGATAGGTCTAACACTATGTACTGATGTCAGGTAATACTTATTTATTAAAAAAAAAACTGTAAATAAGTAACTACATCACACCCGACAACAACACTGGAACATGATGCAAGAGAGGTGATTTGGCCTCCTATTTTACTTCCTCAGCCCACAATAATAGTACCATTTGTAATATTTATAAATAAATATTAAGTATTTATTTTTTTAATTAAATTCTTATAATTAAAATAATAGGTTGTTAGTTCGATTATTAGTGACGGGCCAATGAAATTACTAATATTACTAATATATGAGACTCTTTGTGTGGAGTAGATCTAACATAGCAGAGAAAGCATGATGTAATATGTAATTTTGTATTAGCACCTGTTGGTCACTCCCTCTATAATAATTAGGTCCTTCTTTTGAAAATGGAGTAGAAAATGTTCCCATTTTGCACACTACACACTGTGTTTGAGTTTTAAAACGGATCAAGAAAAAAATAAAAATGAACAATTTGAACTGTAAAGAAAAGGACATAAGTAGATCTTTTGTAATTTTTAGATTACTCTTTATTTACAACACAATAAAATTTAATACAAGGGTAAAGTAGTAAACTACATTTAAAATTTAATTATTCTATTTCTTTTTATAAGCTCACTAACAATATATGGAAGAAAACTTGTAAGTTATCTATTTTTTTTTTCTATCTTAATTTACATTCTTTTCTTATTTTTTTCCCCCTTTTTATTTAAAAAAAAAATACTCTCAAACATCTTCACTGATTTCTTTTCTTCTAATATATAATTTTGGGAGAAAAATTTGTTTCGAAAAAAATTAAACAAAAGAATGTGTAAATGTAAAAAGTAATAAAAAGTGATATGATACTCTTTTTTTGAGACAGATGACTAATTCGGTTAAATTTAGACTCATTCATAAGTAAACAAGTAACCCATAAATCATGCACAATCATCTTTCCCGAGCAATCTCATCTTCCCAGCTAGTTAATTCAAGCTACTTTTAATTAGGTATAGTTCTTCCAACTCCCAAGTAGATTGAAATTTAATTTAGCTAGTATTCCATTAGCTTTATCTGCAGTTGTGTATAAGTACGTACTTTTTTGAGTTTTTACTTAAATTTAACTTAACATTAATTTAATCTAGTACATATTTTTAAGTTATGTTTGTTTGTAAAAATATATATTTAAAATTTGATTATTTATTTTACTTTAATACTATTTTGTATTATTTAATCTTTTGTCGAGAGATTATTAGTACTTTAATGTTAGACTCTTAATTCCATAAAGCTATTTAATAGTTTAAAATAAGAGGGACTATTAATCTCATATTTTTCATGAGATTATATAATCTCTCATAAATAATCTTAGGAATAAAAAAAATAAATTAATAGGACTATTTAAAGAATTATTAATCTCTTATCATAAAATAAAATAATTTAAAATAATATTAAATTAATATAAATAATTTAATTTTAAATATATTTTTTTATAAATAAATATAACCTTAATTTTTACTCAAATTTTCATATTATAACTGAAGTCACGTGGCCCACTAGCACTAAACAAACGAGGAGGAGATTAGTTAAATTCATGAATTTTATTTGTTAAATTATCTTGATCTCATCTCAAGAAAGTGTCTGCAGGGAACCCACGTGGCTACACATTTTTAAATATTAAAGCATGCATATTCTCCATATGCAGACAAATTAAATTGAATAGCCACTTTAATTCTACGTTTAAATTAAAAAAATTAAATAAAAAAAATATAAAATAATTATTTAGCGTTTCAAATGTATGTTGTATTGATAATGGGGGGTATAGTATAACAAGTGACATACTTGTCGCATATATCTATTTTATTAGAATATATTTTATTTTATTATTTTTCTCATCAAGTACTGAAAATAAAAAATAAATAAAATAAATTTTATTTTTGTAGAAGTGTTTTATTCAACGAGATAAATAATCATTAAATATATATATTTTTTATTTTATTTATTTATTTATTGTGTTCTTTCAATTAATCCAAACGTGCGAAATATAGTGTTAAACTTGAATTAAAGAAATATAATAGATTTGTCTAAAAGGTTTATTAACTTCTTTAATTTACTGTCTATCTTGCATTAAAATAATAAATATATATGGTTCTCTTTCAATAATACTTTTTTGGACTAGGAAACTAATGGCGCATGTCTTATATAGAAGAATAAAGGCATTGCAAATCCAGTATGAGAGTGTTTTCCTTAATATATTTTGTATTAGACATTCTTAGATAAAATTATTTTAAATATCTTTTTATACTGCTTTAAAAGTTACAAATTTCTATAAACGAATTCTTAAGAGGAATGTGTAGTGCACAGATCATTTTCTTGGGGTGCGGGGAGAAGTATCATTTGGTTTTGGGGGGGGGGGGGGGGGGGGGGGGGGGGGGGGAGGGGATAACAAGAAGTAAAAGAAATTATAAAATGAATTATATTATAGACATACAAAAACAAACATATTTATTATATAATGGAAAAGAGAAAGAAGTGGTGGTTATTTTGAGATTGTCTCACAAAATAAAAAATATTATAGTAACTTCCTTCTTTTATCTCTAACTTCCGCTCATTCCTATTTTCCCTATTACATATTCTTCATTTCTAATTTATTTTATTTTTTTATATTTTTATTTTTTCACATATGTTATTGAATTTGCACACGTAATGTGTGTCACAAACCCAAATTTATCTAATTAAAGGAGAGTAGAGCAAAAACTTATTTTCTTGAAAATGGGTCGTTTTTAACATACTTCCTATCTTCCACTTTTTATCCCTTCAATTTCCTCCATTTTTTCTTACCCATATTTTATATATTCAAATATTTATATATTTATTTTAATTAGACACACATAATTATGTGCCACAAATATTAGTACTACAACTATGGCCAGGGTTATGTTCAATGAGCTAATAGAAAAATAACATGAAGCATGCTTGTAATTCTTGTTAGCAACTTAGTTCTAAAAATCACCCAAGCAGCCATTAATGAAATTTTGTTTGAAGGATCATAATCAAAACCTAATCACCAAACCCATAATCTTCACCCAATGCCCAGTACCACGGCCCGTTATACCTTGGCCCAAATAAAAAGCTATTGGGTCAAATACAAATCCACTGGTTCAGGGCCTCTCCGTTTAGGCACCAAAGCCTAGCTGGAGACCATCTAGCTTTACGAACTTACTATTAGACTTGGTTTTTTGGTATAGGGAAAATAGAGAAAAATGTATCAATTTTTAGACAATAATATATATTTAAGGAACAATTATTTCTAGAATATGATTGTTGACAATTTCATTCCACGTGGCATGTCACGTCATATTTAATATATAAAATTGTTTATGTAAATAGTCACGTCAACAGTCTGTTAAATTTTAACAGTCTTTAACAGAAAATTCAAATTTTATAAAAAAAATTTAATTCAATGATGCGATTGTAAAAATAAATAAATTTAGTGACGCATATATAAATTGGAGTTCAATTTAGTAGAGAAAAAGTGATTTAACCCAATCTAACTTCAACATGTACATGACCAAAATGAAATTTAATTTTGGGACCACTTGAGTACTTGGCTAAAATTTTAATAAATAAATAAAATAAATAAATGCTTCCTTCGGCTTCCAAATAATGTGCCAAATGTAACCCTTTACAAAGGGTACATGCACTTTTTGTCTCCAATCTTTTTGGATATTTGATTGATTATATTCCTCGGCTGTTGGCTTTAAGCCTACAGATATTAGCCGGCCAGCAAATTAAATATTTTAAAAATAGGTGTCACCCTCTAAAACACATACTATATGAATATTAATTGTATCACTATCACAAAATGCCGTCCCTATAGGACTGCAAGACAATAATAAGAAGAGAGGGAGGAAAATAGCTAGAGAATCAAGCTAGTAAAATCAAGAATTTAGAGAACTATGAACGGAGTACGAGGAGGAGGAGGTGGCAGTGGTGGTGTTGGACGGTGGAAAACCAGTGGACCACCACCGGTAAACCGGTCAAAAGAAAGAGATGAAGATCTTATTCTGTTTCGAGAATTGCATAAGCGTGAAAAAGATAGGATTGTCAGCCTACTTCAGCCGGTTTCCGACGAGTTTGAGCCAACTGGTCTGCCCAAATGATCACCATTATATTTGCTCACACTTATTTTTTCTTATTTTCTCGTATAATATTCCTTCTGTCAAGAAAAAAAGAATATTTTTTTATATAATTTTTGCAAAAATAGTACTTTTTTTTCTGGACAGAGTATGTCATATAGTAAGTAGGTAGATTGGTTTGGTTTGTTAACCAAATCTTTTTAACAGGGGGAAATTATGCTCTTTATAGAATGGCATCCGGAAAGAAAGGACCAGCTGAAAATGAGAAAAACGACTATGATTGGTAAAGAACTAATTATTTTAAAATTAGAGATATATTTTATTTTTTTATTTTGTTCTAAAATAAAAAATACATATTTATTTTTATACTATAAACTCAAATAAAATTCTTAACATGCAAGTATTTACATCATACTTAAATTTAATACTATCATGTGATCACCATTACATTTCTAATAAATATTAAGGATATACTTGAAAAATATCTTTTTTATTTATTAAGTCGTCGTAACAAAGAGGTATTTCTAATTTTAGAATAGAAGAGGATGATGTTGTAGTGTTTCAACATCATACTATATGCTGATATATTTATGTGTTTGTGAATTCAGGTTAAAAACACCACCGGCAACACCTCTTTTTCCATCACTGGAGATGGAGGCAAATGCACCCGAAATGGTTGTTCAGCGGGAGTTACCAATTATCCAAACTCTTTCAAGGGTATGTATGTCTCTTATATACTATTAATGCTTTTAGGAGGGACCTTTTAAGGTTACAATTTATGTTATACTCATTATACCCCCAAAAATGATAGTTGATTGTTATTTATTTATTTATTATTATTACTATTGTTATTTGCATATTAAAATTTGTCTATGACACACCATAAGTTTATTTCAATATTTTTCTTATAATTTTTTTTTCAATCGTCATCTTATAGAGAAAAAGATCATCTAATAATATAGTTTCTAAGTGAGGATTATATATGGGTAATAGACAATTTATAGTGGACAAGTTTCTTATGAGTAGTGTTAGGGTTCTTAATTTTTTGTCTTAAAAAATGTCTCAAACTATGTGTGATTGTTATGTTGGGTAGACACGTATCTTGTAATTGGTTATATAATAAAATATTCATTATCATATAAGTTCAGACCTTTACCATTAGTAAGTTGATGTGACAGAGTATGCGCTTTATGATGTTTTATGATGGAGCTGGTATTATATATGAATCTTGAATGTTGTAGCTGTTCTTCTTGGAATGCATAAATTAATGAAATTCAATGATTTATAAAATCCAATGTTTTTTCTTTTATTTGTTATGTAATTTCACAACAAAATAAGATGTTTTTACGTATCTTAATTTTAAGAAATTGCTGGTAAGGAATAGCTACCTGAATGAAGCAATTGAACTGATCAATTGCTTGTATATAACTCAGTTTGCAGGCAATTCAGAGGCAGCTAAAAAAGCAACCGGCAATGTTGGAAGATCAAAATCACCAAGTCCCAAGTTCAAATCCATAACCCCGAGTCGAAAATCAAACACTAATCCATCAAATGATCAGAAGAAAAACAGTAAATCTGCCCCAATCTTGAACCAAAAAACAAACCAATTTACCACTAGCAATACTACTACTACTTTGACAAAAAAACCCTTGGTGAACCAAAATGAAAGCCATATGAATTTCCTAGCTTCAAACCTTTCTAAAAGCACAGGACTAGATTCAGCAAAGACAAAATCCACAAGTAGAGGGGTGTCACCCCAAGTGAGGTCCACCATAAATACCTCTCATATTTCTGGGTTTTCAGATGAAACACCTCCGAATCTTAAAACAGATCGATCAGATTCGGTCCTAAGGAGTCGACCAGAAAGATCAAGTTCAGCCCTAAGGGGCCGACTAGATCGATCAAGTTTGGCTTTAAAAGGCCGGTCAGATCGATCAAGTTCAACTCTAAAGGGCCGGTTAGATCGTTCAGATTCAACCTTGAGGGGTCGATCAGGATCGGCCTTGAGAGGTCAATCCGGAACTCAAAATCAAAATCAAGTTGGGAAAAAGGGTCAAGATTCCATCGCAAAAGTGGTTAGGAGGCAATCATGCTCACCTAATCGAAAAATGATGTCGAAGAAAGAGAGCAATAATACTAATGAAGAAAATGTGACAACTCCAAAAGGGAAGTATCAAACTGGAAATGGGGGACAAGTTTTTGGCAGCAGGATGGTGGATAAGTTTTTGAATGCTAGAAAGTCTAGTGCTGAAGAAAGAGATACAAAGCCAAAATTGTATGGTTCCATAAATGAAAGCTCTGGTTTCGGAAGGGTGATGGCCAAGAGTTCATTGGATATGGTTGTTAAGCATATGGTATGTTTCTTGATCTTCATTTGTCTGTTAATTCACTATGATATGCAGTATTATCACTAAAATCATCGATTTTTTTTATCTTTTTTAACTTTAACGTACCCCCATCAGTAAATAAAACTACATCAGCCTGAAAATGTTTTTCTTTATTTTAAATTTTTTTTTTTTGTCTTTTTCTTCCCCCAAATAATCCACATCAAAAAGAGGGATCAGGCACCCCGACTTGTTTTCTCCATATTTGTCCAGACTTTAAATCCCAGCCGTACATTTGACAAAGACAAAAATCAATGGCCTAAAATTCATTTGATTTTTGTCCCGTTAAAAATTACTTGTTGTTCGTTACGTTGACCTAACCATATATAAAAGAGATATTTTTCCAATCATTGTTAATAGGGAAATATTAGAATTTGCTAGTAGTAACAACTTTTGTTAATTGTTCAATGTGCAGCAAGATAATAAACGAGAGTCAGCAAATTTTCGTCAAAATACCGCCGGAAGACGATCAACAAACACAAGCAGCACTTCAAGTTCAAAGGTCAATAATGGGACTAGTAGGCAATAATATACATGAGTTTGTAGAAACAAGTGACAGGGCTTGATTAGAAAATGTTGTGTGCGCTTAAGAATTATCTTATAATATGAAGGAATGACAAGAGATGTTGCAAAATTATTTGAGATCTTTAATGGCTCTTTCATTTTATTTTTAAAATCCATAAGGTAATTTTGCCCTCAGTATAGAAAAATGTTTTTTTATTTATTTTGGAGTGAAATTACTTGATGAGAACCTTTTTTTCTTAAAAGGTTTGCTCTCAAGTCTCATCTAATTAATTTTTAAAATAGTGAGGGTGCTATGCAATGTTTTGAAATCCGAATCGGACCAATCGGTTTAATTGATTGAACCGAAAACTGGTCTTATGTTCGGTTCAGTTTGAATCGGTTGAACCATTTTGATTATGACTCAGATTGAACTTGTGGTTCAATTGGGAAAATCGGTTAAGTTGACCCAGTGAACCTGTTTTTAAGTAGTTTTTAAATATTTTTTTTGTACAAAAATATTTTTAATTTTAAAATTAAACATTTTTAGTACTATATTTTAGCTTACAAAAATGAGAAGTTTTAAAATTTTATTAATTATTAATTAATAATATTTTTTTTATGTATTATTATATCACCGATTTAACAACGATTTGATTACTGGTTGAACCAGTGATTCATTTACCCAATAACTTTTTCGATTTGATATTAAGTTCAAGTCTAAAAACATTGGTGCTATAATTATGTTTGCGGCAGTTTACTTGGAATGACTTATAACTTCTTCAGAAAGATAAGCTGAAAAATAGTGTTTGTTTCAGATTATTTAAAATAGTCTATAAGCCCAGGGCAACATTTTCAGTGCACAAAAGAAAAAGAAATGATATCTAATTACAGTACTTATCTTCCAGCTCCTAGCTTATTGGATATTTTAATTATATTTTTTCAGCTTATTTGTCAAACATAACCGTTTATGCCCATAATAAGTTGTTTAAAAAAAATTGAACCAAATAAGATACTCTAATTTCTTAAATAAGTTGCTTAAAATAAGGTTGTAAAAGAGAGATAAAATGTTTTAAAATAAGATGCGACAAGTCGGGCATATATATACTTTAAGGTCATATTTGTTTGCAAAGATTTTAATTTCGAGACTATATTCTCATAAATTATAATTTCAAGACTACTAATCTTAAGATTACTAGTCTTAATCACATGTTTGTTTAGAATTGAATTATTCATGGGATAACTTAGAATAATCTCATGTTATGTTTGTTTTGTTTATGATTTTTTATAGGATTGAATACAAATTTATCATTTGGATTATTATACACTTACCGATAATAGTAAAGAGATCGTATTCTCGGTAGTGTGAGTATAGATGGATAGAATATGATACATCGGTCATTTTAAAAAAAGATAAAAGTTAATTTTGTACACAAAATTTTAATTGAAAAATATAACAGATCAGAAGCATCGACTGGAGTAGAAGCTGCATAGTGTAGAAGGAGCATTAGTGGGGTCTGACACCGGCTATACCGTCATCACTATAAGCAGACCTCATTTAATTTGATTCCAATCTTGCATGTTTATGTCAAAATACAATGACGATTCATCACTTCTGACAAATACTCATCATCGACAATGTGGAGTTATCCTTGGCATGACAAATCACACCATACTTTGCCTTGACATTAGGATTAATTATTATCGAAGAAGAATCAAACATTTGCTTATGTCTTTGCATCATATATTGGCAACGAAGGGTCGGGAGCGACATCTCGGTGATATAAGAATTGGGGGGGGGGGGGGGGGGGGGGAGATATAAAGAAGCTTGGTCCTCGAACCGGCGCACAACCTCCCTAAGGGTCAGGAGTGCCATCTCGATGGTATAAGGAGGGAAGTCATAAGGAACAGGTCCTCGAACCGGGACATGAAGAACCGGGACATGAAGATCCGGTCCTCGAACTAGGACATGAAGAATCGGTCCTCGAACCGGGACATGAAGAATCGATCCTCGAATCGGGACATAAAGAACCGGTCCTCGAATTGGGACATATAAAGCCCTGTCCTCAAACCGACACACAGCCTCCCGAAGGTGAAGTGAGATGGCCAAAGCCTCTCGAAAGAGAAGTAGGACTGCCACAGCCTCCCGAAGGAGAAGTGGGATGACCAAAGCCTCTTGAAGGGGAATTGGGACGACTATTATGGTGGTTTACGGTCAGGCGACGTACATACATTCATACATACATTTATGCATACATGCATTTATACATACATTCATATATACATTCATGCATACAAACATACATACATTTATGTATACAAACATACGATATAAGGCTGGACAATCGTGAAGTTATATGGTCGGACAAAAGTCTCTCCGTGAGCAACAATTGTTATCATTCTAGATTTTACCAACCATGGATATGTTTCCTTTTTTGGCTTGACATCTTGGATCGGCATTTTGTTCGGCAGTTTATTCAGTAGTTTGTTCGGAAGGTTTGACAATCTATTCGGCGGCTTCGGCATTTTATTCGGTAGTTTGTTCGGCAGTCTGTTCGACAGGTTTAACACTCTATTAGACGGCTTTGACAGTTTATTCGGCAGTCTGTTTGGCAGGTTTGACAATCTATTCGGCGGCTTCGGCATTTTGTTCGGCAGTTTTACAGACATGACAGTCGATGGGTTTGGCGGTGTGACGCCCCAAATCACTATACTTACTATAGCTGATTTGATGCTCACTATACAAATGCTAAATCATTAGGTCTATAGATGATTCCCTTTATTCATAAACAAAGTTCTCATCTTAATTCCCAAAGATATTTCATTATTTCTTACGAAGTCCTTGTAATCGATGCAAGTGACTTAATACTCATCTATAATATTTTAATCTTAAGATTTAGATATTCTATAACTTTACATATTCCAAGATTCACGGCATTAAATCATTAGGATGGTTATTGGGAATAGAGAATCTCGCGATGAATTTTTGTATCTTCATCCGTGATAAATGTTTGCATCTTTATCAGTGACAAATGTTTATATCTTTGTCCGGTGCAAAATTCTCTTTCCTTACAGAACATACCCAACTAGTTAAAACCCTCTGTAATATTCCAAATATTTCAAATATGATCTGACAAGATCTAATAAAGGTTGTCAATTTAAAACTTAAAGATCGATTACTTGAGTATACATTGAGCTATCTGAAAGGCAAAATACGACTCGAAACTACGATTGTACACGACTAAGAGGTTAAAAATCTTTAACATGTGTGATTTATGTGGAGGATTAAATATGTATATATTTAAATGTGGAAATATATACATTAATGAAATTTAATAGGTAGTTAACTATTAAATTAAAAGATTTGAATTTACTACGAAATGAATTGTGGAAGTGAAGAAAGTTTATTTATTAATATTAATTAATTGAGCTTAAAATTGAAATAATATAATTTGAATAATAAGCCTTGAACGACAATAGATTTATTATGAATTAAATTTCATAAACAAGATAATTAATTTGCTTAAATAAAATATTGAATTAAGGTAGGTATTTTTATTTAATAAAAATGAAGGAGTTAATTAAACTCATTATTTTAAAAATATATTACATATAAATGTAATATATATTATGCCAAACGGGTATAAATTAAATAGAAATGATAGAAATTAATTTACTAAATTTTTATTAGTTGATGAATATGTTGACTTTAATTAATTAAATAAAAAAAGTTATTTAGTTAACGATAAATAATAATTGTATTGTGTTACAATCATTAAAATGTAATATGTATAATGACCTAATACATGATATTAGGACCAACGAATGTAAATTAAGCTTGAAATGAGGTCCAATATATATAATACATATATTAGTACTAAATTAGTATAATTGATTAAATTAAGGCTAAATTAAATGAATTTGATTAGTTAAAAACGAACCAATTCGGTTAGAAATGAACAAAATACTAGCTAAATTAGTTAGTCCGTATAAATACGATAATTATACGATAATTGTACGGATATCATACTAAAATAATACGGAGGAAAATACGGACAATGTAAGCATGACATCATCAAATATGATGATGTAAGCATGATGTATGGATGATCTCAGCCCTAGGAAGCATGTGAAATGACCAAAACACCCCTCAAATCTCAGCTACTTTGTAGCAAGAGAAATCAAATGGAAATTCTCTTCCTTTAATCAAAAGTAGGTCAAATCTTGTCTGTAGCATCCTCGAAACCCCATCATTTTCTAATGGCGATCTCGTGCGTTAAAACATAACCTTTATCTTTAAAACCATATCATACAAACATAATACAGTTCATAACCTGTTTATTTACTTGCATTCATAACCTGTCTCAAGATCATAACCTTCACATTTAACACCTTATAACTCAGATCATACATACATAAATCATGACCTAGCCTGTAACAATTCAAAATCATATATATTATGATTTTAATTAACTTAACATGTGAATAATATCACCATATATAATTATCCGTACATATACCTGTTTATATACATTTGTACTATACATGCGAGTTTATTACATATAAGACTCGACTTACAATAGTACATTAGTCCTATCTCATTCCAAACTTTTCTAAATAAATCTTACATACATCTCATCCCCAATGGATTTACAAATCATACAACTCATTATTAACGACAAGTTTAATATTTTAAAACTATGACGTCAATTAACTTATACCTTTATAGGTTTACATTTATCTGACAAAGTAAACATTACGAGTTTCTGAAATCACCTTTATACAAATATCCTTTCTTACCCTTTAGCTTTACTGGAATCTCCAGCCTTCTTATACTGATTTGAAAATGTCAGTTTAATGCAAGAATGAGCACAAAGGCTCAGCAAGTCTAACAGATAACACCTTTCATGCTTGCAGTTCATATACATGTGTCATACATTCCTTACTTTACCATGCTGTGCATTTTTAAGAGATAAATGTCACATATTGCATTTAACAGTTAAAACACATAGTTGCATGAAGTGCACATTTCAAAACATTTAATGCCACATAGTCTGTCAAAAAGTTCACATAGAACAATTATTGCATTTCAATAAGTTCTGAAAAACTTGCCTGTTAACCATCACTAAACTTAACCTTTACACTCCTTGAACGTCTTTCATATCCATCTTGTTGGTTTGCTAATCCGAGCTCTATTTGTTAACATTGAACCTATATATCATTATAAGGTTATATCACATTTCATATATTCTTCAAACTTAAATCATAATCACTTGACCATTAGTCACTATTCATTATACATTTGATGTATTACACCTTACATAGGTTAATAATACATCCTAACTCGTTATCGAACTTTTATACAAGCATCATCATGCTTTTACTTAGCTTTTGGGTATGCTATATTATACCATTTGTTGTTACATAACACCTTAACACCCTTTACATTGATCATTTTTAACCATTTAGGGTTTACATAACCTATCTTTATCATTCCATATCAAAATATAGCTTTTCGGACACTAATTTTTTTTTTGGGAATAAGACATTTCGCCCCGGCGGCAACTGAATTCGCCCCCAGCGAATTTCTTGCAGTTGCACTGCGCCCCAGCGCAGTGTTTACTGCAAAACACTGCGCCCCAGCGCAGTGTTTAGAAACCAGAAAAAAATGATTTTTGTAGCAACTTTGCTGATTTTTAACTCCTTCATCTTACATCCAATTAAGCTCAAATTTGAACCATAGCTAGGTCTTACTACCTAGTATTTTAAAAAAAAATACTACTTGGCTCATTTGACTTCTTAAAATTATAGAAACATTAGCCCGTAAAAGGGCGTTTAAAAACATTTTTACACTTACCTTATTTTCGACGTTTTTCGTCAACTTGTGATTTTTGGCCATTCACCTCTAAAGTTCATTCTAACACTTGATATAGTCTCTATGCATCATATAAGACATGTCTAGACCTTTAAAACAACTTAGGTCTTTAAGAGGTGAGATTTGTCCATAAAAAATCGTTTTAGGTCGAAACGATCGATTTTGATCGCTTGAATCGCATTTTCGTTCTAACTTTCATCCGTTGACTACCAAATCATCGTAGACATGTGTAATAACATAAAACTAAGTCATTTAACTTCATTTTATCATTAAACTTTCAAAATTGTCAAAAATCACCCTTAAGTTGAATTTTCATCAACTTTACATAAAAATTCATTTCAAACACTTAGACTTCCTTTCTCATATACTCATTAAAGAGTTCATTTTCAACCTTTGTAGACTTATACTACACATATATGAATTGTTCAAAATTCATTTACCTTTAAATTAAGTTTACGTAAACGTATAACTATCATAGCCAATTTTAGCCTTCAAATTTATAATTTCTTTGCTTTAAGGTCTCTAACATGCTCTAAAATATGAAAAACCCATAAGACCTTCATGTTCAACCTTATAGCTTAAGGTTTCACCATAATTTTGCAACTCCAGACACATATTCTTCCATAAATCATACTCTTAATCATAAATACATGATTAAACATACATAAACTAAAGTTTTAAGTTTGGAAAACTTTTAAACCTTATTGGATGACCAACTTTTTTACATAGGAAGATTCACCATGACGAGGCCTTCATCTTTACTTCTTGCTCCTTGATCATCTAAGCCTTCTAGCTCTAATATTTTAAGCTATCTCTTCTTCTTGCCATGACCTCTCTCTTTCTCTCTCTTAGGGCTTAAAATTTCAGCAAAATGAAATGAAGGAGAAAAACTCTTACTTTGCTAATTTATGAGAGTTAACTCAAATTGAGTTAACTTAACTTAATCATGGCTAACTCAACCAAGGGCATTTTCGTCTTTTCACATAATTAGTTAAGGGCATTTTAGTCATTTCACCTCTTGGGACACAACGGTCATTACTTAATTTATCAAGAGTATTTTAGTCTTTTCATCCCTTAGGACACAAAGGTTATTAAATAATTTGCCAAGGGCATTTTGGTCTTTTCACCCCTTAGGACACAAATGTCATTAAATAATTTGTTAAGGGCATTTTAGTCATTTGCCCATTTTCCTAGATTTTGTTTTTAGAGAAAGTTTCCATTTAATGAAACTTTTATAACCTTCTCTCATTAATTCATTTCATGCTCATTTAAATTGATTTTTCTTTCAATTGACCGATTAAGTCATTCATTTTTCACTGTGCTACCTTCACGTAGTCTCATTTTATAGCTTAATTAGTCATTTAATCGCAAATCGACTAAATAACTTTTCTTAACTAAAATTACGTTTCTAGTTCCCTATGAATCTTCTCGGTTCCACATTTAATAAATTTCAATTCCCAATATTTTAAATAGTCGACATGCTCACTTTTTCCATTAAACCACTTTCTCAAAAAGCGAACCCTGACCGAATTACCAAAATCCATCCTGTTTTATCCTTTTTACGCTCATATTATTATTTTACGACTTTTAAGTCATTTTAATCATTTACTTAGTACATATATGACAATTTGTATCATATATGCATTCTTCATTCCTTCTACTCATTTTTAGGAGTATTACCTTCTATATTTATAAGTAGTATAAATAGTCAGTTCATTTCAATCAATTAATCTTGATTCCTTAATCAATTTCAGATATTCAATTATCATAATCCTTATTATTCCATTAATCCCTAATACACCGATTAGGTTAAACTGTTTCATCAATTCTGCATATTCTGCCATACATTACTTTATCATTCTCGTAACCTAGCCTCCCAAGGCCTATTCATTAAACTAGTTATTTCTGTTCATAACTAAAACTTAATTTACATATTCTTTTATCATTTTACGTTTCTCTAAGTCTTAATTTTCATTTTATTTATTAGATTAAATATATGTAACTATACACATACATTTAATCTATCACACTCTGACACAATACAATGGCTTACAAAAATTCCTTTCTAACTACCTAGTCGTAGGTATTACAATCTATTTTTCGTCTTTAATCCGTTCTATTTTCATTCAATCATAGTAAATTATATTTATTCTAATTTTTCATCACATATCAAGCCACTAATATATCCTTTATTAATGACTGATCCTTATAAGCTCTAGAGATCCCCTTTTTATATCAAGAGTCATTCTTTACAAATTCAACCACAAAGGTCATTCTTAGCACATTGATTAAATAATAAATTAAATTTAATCATTTATTTACACTTTCTGTCCTTCCAAACTAGGTTTTAACTTCTAACTTTTATTTAATTAGCCAAGATCCTTATTTAAAAATCTTGACAAAAATTTGGGATGTCACATTGTCCATCCATTTCTTTGGTGATGATTCACCAAACATGATGATAACTAACATTAAATGAACATTAATAAGGCACATGGGTCGGCCATAACAGCTGAGGATTGCAATGATAAAAGCTTAGCTTGGAAGTTTTGAATAATGACCTTAAAACCCTAAGCTTTGCTTGCCTATAAATAGAAAGTTCTCCCAAGGTTGAAACCCACGAGTACAGCTCCTAAAATCAGTCATATATTAAGCTAAATCAGCTCCATAAGTATCCAAGGTCAAAATCATGGACCAAATTTGTAAAATGGCTCAAAGAGGTAAAACCCTAATTTGTTTTGTAGATCTTTAAGTTGTAGTTAGATGTTATGCTTTAATGTTTAAATATGAATGATGTAATGTTATTAAGTTATCTGGGTTGGTTAAACATCAATCCATAACATTTAAGTACATAAAAAGATAAGATTTAGCTCTCTGTTCTTGGTAGTCAAGAACAGTCTGACAAGGCTCCTTGTCAGATTATTTAATCAGATCCTGATAGTTGTTTGTTATGTTTTAAGCTTTATATTTGTACCTTGCCATGTAGGATATACAAAGAAACAAACCACACACTCATCAGATCACTGTGTTAGGAGATATGACTACTTAAAAGTCCTCACTCGACCATGAAATTCTGAAAACCCAGAATTTCTGGGTAACCCAGAAACGGAAGAACAACCTGACACAGCTGTTTGATTGGCTTGTATCTTCCAAGTTTGATGTTTTTAATGTCCAAATTTGATATGTCGTTTAAGAATGCTATGAGTACTACACCTAGAAACAAATTTTATGTCCAAAGAGTACATTACCTAAGAGATGTTTCAAGCCAAAAGTGGTCACTCGACCATGACCGTCTATTCTGGGCAGATGAAGAACAACCTGTCGCTATAGACATTTAGCGACAATCTCCTTCTGGTGTTCTTCTGGACACTGAGCTTTAGCGACGAACAATATATCGCTAAATCGTTTAGCGACAGTCTGCTTCCGGTAAAATCAAGAACACCTACAGTGACGGTTATAACAACAATTTTGTCTGTCACTATAGCTTTCAGCGACAGACAAACCCAGAACACATAGAACACTGCCTATAGCGACAGATCTGGCAACAGATTCACTTAGGCTTTATTTTAAACTGCCTTTAGCGACATACTTGTCTGTGGCAGTAGCTATTAGGATAGATTGGGATAAACTTAATTAAAACCTAATTTAAACAGCTTTTAGAGACGGACTTAGTGACATACTTTAGAATTAAGTTTATTTTTACTTTAAAAACACTTCTAGCAATGGATTTGATCCATGACTATAGCTATACATGACATAATTAAATTAAACTTAAATGAAACTAATTTAAACTATCTTTAGCGACGAATTTAATTAAAAATTCGTCAAGGTAGCTTCTAAATTAGTCTTTAGCGACGGATTGAATTGTGAATTAATTCAATTAACATACTAAACTATATTTAATGAAGAATTAAGCTACGAATATAATTACTTAACATAATTAATTATACAATGAAGTGATTTAAGTGACGAACGTGAATAATTAACTTAGTTAATCATTAAATCGACGATTAAAATTACGAATTGACATTAAACCTCAAACGTACATTATTAATTAGATTAAATACATATTCTTATGTATACTAATAAATATTATTGCTATGTTAAACATATTTGGACTAAAAATCGAGTTCAAATCAACGTGAACTAAATCGTACACTGTACAGACAAGTCTTTTAACTGTTATGTGTTATGTTTACATGATTTATACGTTTTGTGTGACAATGTGATAGAAATTGTTGAAATGTGAGTTAATTGTGATATTAAATTGAGAAATATGATAAGTTAAAGCATGTTAAAGTTTATTTGAATGCATAAACTGTATATGTGTTAGACTTGCTGAGCCGTTGTGCTTATTCTTGCGAATAAAACTTTATTTGTAGATTTAAAGATGAGTGTTAAGAAGATCATCAACATAAAGATGAAGCGTAGATTAGGTTTTCATGCTTTATTATTTTTATTTGTATAAAGTCATAATGACTGTTGTAATACGAACAAACAAACCATGTAACTGAATATTAAATAAATGATATAAATTATTATCATCAAAATATTGTTATGTCTTTATTTTGATATAACTTAGAATTGTTAAAACTTAAACGTAGTATTGATAATGACTTGTGAGTACTGTAAGCATCCGAGACAGGACTAATCGATGTTAACTGGTCAAATTCATCGTTAGGTTCCTCGGACCTAAGTACAAACTTGTTATTACTATTCTAAATGTCAGATAAGTAGAATTATTGATATGAAGAGATATCACTATAACTAAATGTGTTTCGCGTGAGGGTTTTAACTAGTTGTGTATGTGTTTTACGGAAAGAGAATTTTGTACCAGACAAAAATATAAACATTTGTCACGGATAACGTTGTAAATATTTAAAACAGATGAAGATACAAACATTCATCGCGAGATTCTCTGTTCCCAAGAACCGTCCTAATGATTTAATGTCGTGAATCTTGAAATATGTAAAGTTATAGAATATTTAAATCTTAAGGTTAAAATTAGACCGTTATATATGGTGTTATCCATTTATATGGATAAACTACAAGTTGATACTTGTAAAAATAATAAGACCGAGATCAAGTTAAGATCCAAGGATAAAGTGAAAAGAAAATTTTAATGTATAGTCTAAAATAAGACTAATTCAACCAATATGATTATGTGATCATTGGTTAAGTTGGTAAATGTATGAAACATAACGCACAAGGTCCACCGTAGGAAGTGCGGGGATTTTGGGGGCGTTACACCCTCACTCGAAACACATTTGATTATAGTGATATTTTTTCATATTAATAATTCTACTTATCTGGCATTTAGAATAGTAATAACAACCTTATACTTGGGTCCGAGGAACCTAACAATGAATTTGACCATTTAACATCGATTAAACAGGATGCTTACAGTACTCACAATGTTATTTACCATCCTCATTCTGATAAGTAGTTCATATCAATACTGTGTTAATGTTTAACAATTCTAAGTTTGATAAAAATAAAGACATGACAAGAATTTGTGATGAAACTTGATATATATTAATATAGAGTTGGCTACACGATTTGCTTGTTCATATTACATAAGTCATCAAGACTTTAAAATAAAAAGACAATCAATTGAATAAAGCATGTAAACTAATCTACGTATTTCTTATTTCCTTTCTTCTTCTTAGAGCCGGAGCTCTCAAGTTTGTCTGCAAATAGGTTTACTTGTAAGGGTGAGCATACAAAAGCTAAGCAAGTCTAACACATAGCATATAAGTGAACTCATACCGATATGGATTGTAAAGATTCATAATACAACAATTGATATCACAAGTGTTTTAACATAGCAAGACTGAATGGTGGTTAGACCTTGAATTGGTCGTTCGTCTTTCGACTTAGAACCATATACCGTGGATATAGAAAATGGATCAACCTAACGGCATCCTATGTTATGCATAACATACACTACACTGGACTAATCATGAACAATGCTACATATTCGTTCATCTCAGTTTACTTTACATGTCAGGATCGCCCCAAGACAACTTGGTTTGATAAATAAAGCATGTTTGGAAATATATCGCGAAGGAACATTTCATTTCCCAAGTTATGCCGAAACAAGAAACAATAACTTTCATATCTAAGATTTATAACACGTTGTTTGTATAAGATGTATAAATCACATAAAAAGCAAGTAAACAATGTTTAATGATAGAAAACTTGCCTTGAAGCAATTTAGGATTTTTTCGGTAAAGCGTTACATGCCTACATTAATGTTACGCGTACCTGAATGTTAGTTTATCGAATTTTAGTTTTTAATAAGTGTTGTTATCACTTGTTTAGACTATTTCCATAGGTGGTTTTATTCAAAAAATTTGCTAACTCAAAAACTTATTTTTAAGACACTTTTTAAAAAGTGAACATCATGTTTGCTGTCCTACCCCAACTCAGTTAAACGGCCATAACTTTTTCGTTTTAAAATATTTTTGAGTCTTTTGAAAAATAATAATCTTTAATTTAATAGTGGTAACATGTACTTAAATTGTGGTATTAAATATTGTATCATTTTTTAATACTATTGATAAAAATAAACTATTTTATAAAATAAAAAATCTTTTTGTAGAATGAATGAGTAATGCCTATTAATACTTATTTTTGTTTTTTGTAGAATGAATGAGTAATGCCTATTAATACTGGTGTTAGATTCTGTTTGTTTAGAACTGAATTGTTAGGCTCTGCTTGTTTAGAACTGAATGGGTCTGAATGAGCCAAGATCTAATTGAATAAATCATTCATACAGTTTATTTATAAGTTTTGAAATCTAAATTGGGTTGAATAGATCTGACCGAGTCTTTTAAAAAAATTTGGCTGAATCCTAAGTTAACTTTCTTTTTACACAAATACCCGCAGACAATACATATTCTCTATTCATTATATTTTTTTCTAATCATCTATCGTTCAACCTAGTCCATTACTCTATTGTTCAGCTTACTCCACCACTCCAGACTTCAAGTGCCCAACAACCTTTCATCTTTCATCTTCTTATTCTCCAAATTTCTTCTATAATTTGTTCTCCTTTTTAACCTTTTTAACCTACAACTACATATTTAAACAAATCCTAATTATTTTTTAAACTCCTAGTTGATATATGTTTCAACACCTAATATAAATCCATATGCTCATCTTTCTTTCCCCCCATTTAATTTATATTCTTTTTTCAATAAACAAATCTATGTATTAAATTTAGTGTTTTTTCCTTAAATTTAGTTTCAATTTACTCATAAAACTTACTAAAATATGTTTTCTGACTTGTTACATAATTTATTGTTTATTTTGCTTGTATGGTAAAATTTGTTACATGATTTATTGTTCCTACAGTTTATTTATTTATTATGCATAAGCAGGTAAATGAGTGCATTTGTGTGTATTAATATTTTCACATGTCTATATAACCAGTAAAACAATATATATGAAAAATAATTCTTACCATGATGATGGAACACATATAGCTAAGAATGAAAAACAAGTGTGCAGTTTGTCTGCAAAACAATATTTGATAAGTTGATAAACATAAGTTCATGCCTTGATATACATATATACTAATCCCTTGTGATCCAAAAAAGTAGAATGAAATAATGACGACAATTTGTTAGATTTTAATTATTAGATGCTAATTCTAATATTTTAAAGTTGAAACCTTTTTATAATGTGTTAAACTTGGATTGATGAAATGAATCTCTTATAGTCATAAAAAAGCTCAAATCCATGAGAATACTTGTTTATTTTTATGTTTCTTTTCGTGTTAGGCATGGAACAATCCGGTGAAACTCAAAATCAAAAGAAAACAAGGGTGAGTTGAAACATTTGTCACCTTTTCCTTTCACTGCACAAAGAGATGTGATTATCGCTTTCTTTGATGTTCTCAATTTTATAAGAAAAGATAATATGAAGGATGACTTATTTGCTCGATATGACCAAGCTATAACATTTGATGGAGAAGATGAACAATATGAAGAGAATCATGAAGGAGAGCAAGATCTAGTACAATGGGGCCCTCAAGGCGAACAGTATATGGACAATCTACGTAAACAAATTGCTCGTGAATTATAAGCGACTCATTGAAGTTAATCTAATTTTAATACTTTTAGTATTATGTTGACACATTCGTTTAACTTATTACATTTTTTATTTTCTATGAAGCTTGGATTGAATTTTTTTGAATAATTTAATACTTTGTTGATAAGTTTGTTTGAATTATTAAAATCTTGTGTAATTAATATTGTATTAAACTTATTTTTTAGTATGTTCATATTTATTTACTTGTTCAACATAGTTCAGAGGGGGAAAATAATAAAAAACTGTTATTCAGATATTTTAGACATATCAATTATTATATAATTTTTTTTATTCAGTATTCAGAATTCTGCTTCATACTCATTCAGATTACTTAAACATTCAAAACTGTTTTATTCAATTTTATTAAATAACTCCTTAATGTTATCGCGTAATAGCCCTTTAACATGTGCAAGACACAGATTTAATAGGCATATGATGAATATTTTAACCATTTAGTATTATATATTTCTATTTAATAATAATAATAAAAAAGTAGATTCACGAAGCATATCAATGCACATTTCTTGTTGCACTCTATACGTTGTTATTCTCTTTTCATTACGAGTTGTACAGTACTCATCATTCTCATGATCAATAATATGTCCTCTATAACGTTAACGCCTAACATATACCTTGTAATTTATACATAGGAAAGTAGATTATTAAGATAAAATTAATTGTCTAACGCAATAATATAAAAACTTATTAATCCTAACATTACATCATAAAGACAGTCAAATGTTACACTTCATTGCATGAATTTAAAATAAAAAGCATTTAGACACTATAAATAACTCACATTATTTAATCTGCAAATGTGTATCCTAAAATGATATGTCCCTCGTACTATTAATATGACATTTATTTAGCAAGTTGCCAACCGGTGACTGACTGAGATAAAACAAAAAGTATGACAAATAATCCAGATCAACTTTTTGGTGAAGAAGTAGTATATTGTCAAATGCGGGGGACCAAGCTAGGTTTTTCATTTATTTCACTCAATTATTTGATTAATAATAATAATAATAATAATAATAATAACAATTAATTTGATTAGATGCAAATAACCTGATATACGACTGACTCATCCACCACCACCAAACCATGATAAGAAGAAGAAGAAGTACTAGACGGACGGACGGGCTATTTGTTTCTACCAATCAGGACAACTGGGTTGGTTCGCTTCCTCGCCCTCTATCTACGCAATCAATTTTCTTTCTGTCCTCGTTTGACCTCCAACAATACAATACTGTTAAGGACGACTACCCAGTACCTACTCCATAAAAAATAACTTACTAATTATTGAATTTAACTGAATTTGATCCTAAAATATGAATAATTCAACAATATCGGAAGTACGCATTTCAACTGAAAGCATTACCCAGACAAAACAATGTCCCAAGCTTGTATATTAAAAACCATATTACTAATACTACTCAATCAGGTCGCCAAAAGAAATGGATCATCCCATCCTGAAACCTAATTAATAATAATAATAATAATAATAATAATAATAATAATAATAATAATAATAATAATAATAATAATAATATGCCCTGTTGATTTGAAGTCCTGACGGAGATAAATAGATGAAGACACATTCAGCCCATAATTTAAAAAATTAAATCAAATCAAATCATAACAACAAATAAATAAAAGATTTGGAATGGGTTGCTCTGATTCTACTAAATAAGATATTCCCTGCTTTCAACAAAAAGTCTCATTTTTTATTTTTGTGGTATAAAATGTCCTCCAAGTTTAACAGTAAAATTTTGTTATCATGTCAACAATATTAAACTAAATGTTCACTAAAGTTAGGAAATTGATATTTCTACAAGTAAAATTTGATATTTTCACAAGTGACCCATCTACTATTCATGTGAGAGGGACTTTGTGGAACTATCATTTTTGCTCGTGAAAATATCAATTCCCTAAATTTAAGGATAAAGGGTAGTTCTAGAGTCCTACACAATTTTTATACATCAAATTAATAATAGTTTCCCATAAATTATTATTACAGCCAAAATTTAGTTGTTGCACTCATGTTAGAATTTATTTATATTTTAAAACCTAGCTGATCCCTCCACGCTTTGAAGTAGAATAATTAATACATTGAAAGTAGATTTTGTTGTAAGTTGACATTTTTTCGGCCCTTGTAAACTTCATTTGCAAAACTAGAAAGCTTGCATATTAGTAACATATGATTCTTTGGTATGGAATTTTTAAGTATGATTTATGATTGGTTTGTTGCAAATATTTCTTCATTAAAAACTTATTTTACAATAAACAGAAATTTGTGTTACTTTTTTCACAATGACTTTACTAGATGATAATAACATTGGCATTTCAAAATGGAGTATGCAGGAGCTTTGTTGCAATTGACATTTATCCGAAGGTTGGAAGATTCCTCTGGTATACTTTCTCAATCATTCTTTTCCATGTGCCTAACTGTTGTTTTTGGTTTGTGTTGCTTTTATATGCTTATTATCGGCTTATAATTATACAAGTAAGTATTCTTAACCTCAAGGCTTAGGAGAAATGGTTGAGACCTTGAGGAATAACGTCAATGCTGACAGTTAAAATCCCCATACTTGAGGCAATAGTACCTATAACAAAAATTGTACAAATTAATATCTTAATTTGTTTATTTTTACAAGTATGAACGACCGCTATTTCGAACATACTTTAGAACAGTCCTGCTTGCTTTTAGACTTTAGTCTCTCCTGTTCCTTTTAATTTTAAAATATAGCCAAACAAAGTTTTAAATAAAATAAAATAAACTGCATATAAAGAGCGATAAAATTCTCTCAAACCAGGTCTAACTTTGTGTAGCTCTCTCCTGAGGGATTTATAACTCATTTCATTGCACTAATAAATCAATATTTTACTTTTTTTAACAAAATGCTAAAAGTTATATCATCACAGGGTCCAAGTTTCCTTCATTCAGAAGAAATCATGAAAATGACAATTTCGGAAATCTATAGTTGCACGAGGTTGGTTGGTCCATGCTGGTTCTGTCTTTTATACACAAAAATCACAGCATTTATCCTCTTAGTTGAGCTTCTGTAAAAGTTTTACTGTTAAGTAACTTGCGTTATTATTAAGTTTGTACTTTTTTTTTTCAATATTTTGGTATAGCAAGTTGGCCTCATCTATCTTTGATCAAATAGTCTAAATGAGCCAAATCTATTAAAATTGTAATCCAATACAAAAGATAAAAGAATTACATTAAAGATTTGAAATAATAAATCATTCAAACAAAATAACAAATATTTAGGATAAAGGGCTAATTGTGCAACAGTGCTAGTACTTTTGAAATACAATTATATCTCCAAAATAATAATAGAATATGCAGATCTGGACCATTTTTCAATACGGGCAACAGAAGAACAAGCGGTCATGATAGTGTCACATTCAAATATGAACAATCTATTTTTAACAATTTATGCACAGAAAAAAGTCTCACGAACAAAAATAAATCCCAAATGGAAAAAACAAAATCTCCCAAATAGATAAAACAAAATCTTCCAAGAGATGATAATGAAATCCATTCACAAAATAGAAAAAAAAATTCAATAATCTCATAGAGAAAATAAGTCTCACAAAAGGGGAAAACAAAGTCAAAACAAGAACTACTCATAAGGCTTTGGGTGCGTAAGGTTTTGGGATCCATTCTTACCAAAGACAAGAATGTTAAATTCCCTTCAAATTAGCAAAAAAATAATAAAAATTGGCCTCATCTAAAATGTATATATATATATATATATATATATATATATATATATATATAGGGGAAGGGAATATTGGCTTGCCTTAGCCAAACTAGGTTATAGATACACTCATTTATTAATGGTATTTTGGCCTTTTTGTGTCGTCCCCAAATCTAGGCCTACATAGCCCAATTTGAGACGCCATAAAATACACGGTTTCTAATACAAACAATACATAGAACATAAATACAGAACTCAATAATACACAACTAAATCTTCACTATTATTGCCACACTATATACAACATGTGAAGACTACAATAGCTATTTCTCGGACCGTCACTCCATTCCTCTGCTAGACCCCGCTACTTTCTCATTTTCTGAAAAATAATGGAACAAAAGAAAGGGTGAGCTGAAATAGCACAGTAAGAAATATCATGACTAAGATAACAATGAGTAAATTATCATTAGCCTTCACCAGTTGAGTTCTTGATAGAATACAATAAATAATAAATTTTAGATCAATAAAAGTAGCGGAATGAGCAATCCATTAGAAGAATCATGTAGACTATGACGTCCACTCGCTTTTCTTTTTAAGAAAAATAACGTCAGCTTTTATCATTCACAGTTCCTGATCATAATCATGCAAGTCAACAGTTCATCTTTGCACTACGGGCCAAAGATATTCAAATATAACACCAACGGTCATGATTATACCAGTTTTCAGCCTTTGGTCATAATCATACCAACAACAGTTCATCTTTGCCCCAGGCCAAAGAGAACGTACATTCACCACGTGCCCTAAAAGACACAACAATTGTATCGCATTTATCCTATCATCTGTGCCCCAGGCAACAGATATTCACAACAACATGATTTTTGATGATTAGAATAACAACAGTGATATAAATGATGAATCAGAAGAAACAGTATGATCAATAAATATCGAATGTTTATGAATTTTCTTTGTGCAGATTCAAATAATGTCCAAATTGTCAACATGATGTGAACTCAAATTCAAGAATGATATTCAAGATCCACAGTTCAGTATAACGGTTAAGGTTCAATAGAAAGATTTAGAAAAATAGGAAGGTGCAATTGAAATGATATTAGATGAAGCGCAAAAATAGGAAGGTGTATACCTATTTCGTATGAAATTATCAAAAGTGATTTAATAGAATAAAGTAGAATAACTTCAATATAGTTTTTGAAGAAAATAATATTTCAAAATAAATCTTCCAAAGGAAACTTTTCAAAATGAATCTTCTAAAGGAAGAGTCTTCTAAAGGAAGATTTATAAACACCGTGTGATGTGTGTGGTTACTTATATAACTTTTATAAAAAGACTTACTTGGTTAGTACTCGTACACTTACAGATCTTCACAAATACTCAAGATAACTTTAGCACACTCAAAGAGAACTTATACAAAGAAATATTTAGAGAGTGAAATAAAGAATAAGCAAGGAAGTTTTTATGAAAAATCCTTAAGTTAAGGCCTCTATTTATAGCCAAATTTTTTATCATAACCAAGATTTCCTAATTTAATTCAAACCGTATATTTCAAGATAATGTTTAATCCATACCATTCATTTCATCTTTTAAGATTTTCTTAATCTAAACCATTCATTTAAAGATTATCTTTAATCTATACTATTCAATTTACTTTATATATAAAATAACTAACTTTATAAATCATCTAACTTTATATATAAAAATAATTAACTTTATATAATTTATTATAATAAAAATAAATAACTTTATCAATTAAATTATTCAACAATAATTCATAATTATTCATTATTATTACTAATTGTTATAAATGCAGTGTAGTTGGCTTTTTGAGTTAGATATTCACAATATAATCAGAAAATCAACTAATAATGAAATACAACAGTTTAATCAACATCATAATAGAGATAACAATAATGCAGAAATAAATAAAGAAATAACACGTTACTGTGTAATGACAATTATTGATTCAATAATGTAGATTACTGTGCATATGCAACTGTAACAATTATCAGTTTAATAATATTAATTATTGTGAATGTGACAATTATTGGTTCAATAAAGTCAATATAGTACAATAACCACTTTATCAGTTCAATAATATGAAACACTGTGCAATACCGTGTGCAACTGTGCAATACCGTGTGTTACTGTGCAATACCGTGTGCTACTATTCCTTTACCACCGGTTATTTTAACAGTTAAAATTGATAGTACCGTTGACTATTTTTATTTAGAAATATTACGTATGTCGCTTTCTATATCCGACAATAATTCGTTGTGGGGGGTCCACCAATATTATTTTGGCGCTGTTGTACGAACCGAATATTCCCCGACAGAACGAATATTTTTCGACAAAACGAATATTCTCCGACAAGATAAAATATTTCTTAATTTTCATTTTTGTCAATTTATTTATTTACCGTTTCAAAAGAAAATATATAAAGAAAAATTAAATTTGTATTTCATAAAAGTCGGGGTCTTACAACCTCCCTTACTTATGAAATTTTGTACCCGAAATTGACGTACCTGGTATTTCGAAGAGGTAAGGATACTTAGATTTCATTTCAGATTCTAGCTCCCAGGCCATTTCCTCAATATCTTGGTTCCTCCATAGAACCTTGACTTGAGGTATAACCTTTGAGCGTAAGATCTGCTCTTTCTTATCTAAGATCTTGACAGGTACCTCCTCGTACGTTAAATCATCTGCTATGATGTCTGGCTCTAACTCAATGACGTGATTCGAATCTTTCACATATTTACGTAGCATAGATATGTGAAAAACGTTATGAATGCGAGACATACTTGGTGGTAAGGCTAGTCTGTAGGCCACGGTTCTTACTCGGTCTAGAATTTAAAACGGGCCAATAAATCGAGAGTTGAGCTTTCCTCTCCTTCCGAATCTCGTAACTCCTTTCCATGGATAAACACGTAAGAATACATGGTCTCTGACATTGAAACTTTCATCCCTTCGATGAAGATCAGCATAGCTCTTTTGTCGTTCTTGTGCGGGTTGTATTCGTTGTCGAATTGTTTGGATCTTTTTTGTTGTTAAACGTACCAACTCAGGTCTCAACAATTTTGCTTCTCCTACCTCATTCCAATATACTGGAGAGCGACACTTTCGTCCATACAAAGCCTCAAATGGAGCCATGCCTATGCTTGTTTGGTAACTGTTGTTGTAGGAGAATTCAACCAATGGCAAGTACTTGTCCCAACTTCCTTTGAAGTCTAATACGCAAAGTCTCAAAAGATCTTCGAGGGTCTGAATCGTCCTTTCAGATTGTCTGTCCGTTTGAGGATGGTATGCAGAACTAAATCGTAGCTCGGTGCCCATAGCTTTTTGTAGACTGATCCAAAAGCGTGAAGTGAATCTAGGATCTCGATTAGAAACTATGGAAACTGGCATGCCATACAATCTTATAATATCATCTACGTACATGCCGGCCAGACGCTTGAGTGGAAAGTTTTCTCTTATTGGCAAGAAATGAGCGGACTTGGTCAGTCTATCTACAATGACCCAAATCGCATCAAAGCCTTGAGAAACTTTGGGATGACCCGTCACGAAGTCCATAGTGATGTGTTCCCACTTCCATTCTGGAATTTCGAGTGATTGCAATGGACCTTTAGGCACTTGATGCTCTGCCTTGACACGTTGACAAGTTAAGCACCTTGAGATAAACTCTGCAATCTCCCTCTTCATATTGTTCCACCAAAATGTATGTCGAAGGTCACGATACATTTTGGTACTTCCCGGGTGGATTGCAAACGGTGTGTTGTGTGCCTCCATCATGATTTTATGCTTCAATTCAGGGTCATTAGGAACACAGAGTCAAGAGTTGAGTTGAAGTATTCCTTTCTTGTCGATTCTTGCTTTTGGAATAACACCTTCTTGTACTTTCTTCATCATACTCATCATTTTTGAATTTGTAGCTTGAACAACTTTAATTTTATCGATTAAAGCTGGTTCTACTTGTACGTGCGCAATATTCATGTGGGTCCCTGGTGGCTTTAACTCTATCTCCATCTTTTGTAAGTCGTACAAAATACATTTCTGCGTAGTCTGCATTGCACTTGCACTCGCATAAGATCTTCTGTTTAAAGCATCAGCTACAACGTTTGCTTTTCCTGGGTGGTACTGGATGGTGTGGTTATAATCCTTTAACAGTTCAAGCCAACGTTGTTGCCGCATGTTGGGTTCCTTCTGGGTGAAGAAATACTTGAGGCTTTTGTGATCTGTGAAGATTTCCACTTTCTCCCCGTACAAGTAGTGCCTCCAGATCTTCAATGCGAAAATAACTGTTGCCAATTCTAAATCATGAGTAGGATAATTTTTCTCATAATCTTTGAGTTGTCGAGAGGCATAAGCTATAACTTTTTCATATTGCATAAGCACACAACCTAGACATTTGTCTGAAGCATCGCTGTAGATAACAAATTCCCCCGATCCTGATGGTATGGTCAGAACAGGAGCTGAAATAAGTCTCTTCTTAAGTTCTTGAAAACTTTTCTCGCATTCCTCGTTCCATACGAATTTTGTGCTTTTTCGAGTCAGCTGAGTTAATGGAGTGGCGATTCGAGAAAATCCTTCTACGAATCTCCAATAATAACCAGCTAAGCCCAGAAAAGTTCGGACTTCAGTTACTGACCGAGGTTGCTCCCAATTTAATATTGCTTCAATCTTTGCAGGATCAACTGATATTCCTTGACTGAAAATCACATGCCCAAGGAACGTGACTTCTTTAAGCCAAAACTCACACTTCTTCAGCTTGGCATACAACTTATTCTTACGTAGATTTTGGAGTATTAATCTCAGGTGTTATTCATGACACTCACGACTCTTGGAGTATATGAGAATGTCATCAATAAAGACAATCACAAAGTGATCCAAATATTCTTTGAATATCCGGTTCATCATGTCCATGAAAGCTGCAGGAGCATTTGTTAGTCCAAAAGGCATGACTAAGAACTCATAATGCCCATAGCGGGTTCTGAAAGCAGTCTTTGGAATGTCATCTGCTTTAACTATTAACTGATGATATCCAGAGCGAAGATCAATCTTTGAGAAATATTGAGCACCCTGCAATTGATCAAACATGTCATCAATTCGAGGTAACGGGTACCTGTTTTTGATGGTGACATGATTCAACTCTCGGTAGTCAATGTATAATCTCATACTATCGTCATTCTTCTTGACAAAAAGAACAGGGGCACCCCAAGGCAATGCACTCAGACGAATGAAACTAGTATCTAACAATTCCTGTAGTTGGACCTTTAGCTCTTAAAGTTCAATAGGAGCCATTCGGTATGGGGCTTTTGAAATAGGTTTGGTACCGGGTTCAAGATCAATATAGAATTTAATTTCTCGATTTGGAGGTAAGCCGGGAAGTTCATCGGAAAAATATCAGAAAACTCATTAACAATAGGAATATCATTCAAGTTTGACACATCTTTGTTCAAGTCAGTGACATGGGCTAAAAATGCTTGACATTCGTTTTTTAATAAACGAGTGGCTTTATGGCTAGAAATGATAGTCATAGATTTCAATGGTTTGATAGTTTAAATTTGTATGACAGGTTGATTAGGAATATGAAAACTAATGATCTTTTGAAAGCAATCAATTTTAGCATGATGATTAGTCAATCAATCAATTCTTAAAATCACATCAAATTCATGCATTTATAAAGAAATAAGGTCAATGGGTAATATAAGGCTGTTGATTTGAGCTAAGCAAGATTTATATATAGTAGATGTAATGGCTATTGCTTCTAATGGGGTTTCAACTGATAAGTCAAAGTCTAAATTTTCAGGAGTTAAGTTTAATTGTTGAGCACACGTAGGTGAGATAAAAGAATGGGTAGAACCAGTATCTAACAGGGCATAGATTTAATGAGAATTTATGAATAGCTTACCGATTATCACCTCGTTCTGGTTTCATGCCATTTGGGATGTCATAACAAAAGCTTTTCCTTGAACTACAGATTTTCCTTTATCCGTGTTAGCTTTTGGTACCATCATTGCAGTTGGACTTGATTTTTAAACAGGACAAAATCGAGCCACATGACCTTTTTTTTTGTAACTGTAGCACAACTTGGACTGTTGGGTACAATTTGGGCTGATGTGGCCCTACTTACCACACCTGTAACATCTTACCAGTGGTCGATCTCCTCCCCTTGGTACTAGTGCCGGTGCTCTTCCATAATCATTATGGAATCTCTTTCTCTTGAAATTATTCCCACCGGATTCTCCTCTTCTGTTATTTGATGTGGGATTACCACCGAATTGCTGGTTACCTCCTCTATGGTTCTCGTTCCTGTGGTTATTGTCATTTATTTCTCTACGCTGATCATTGACTCTTGGCTGCAAGTTTTCATCTATTTGCTCCACCCTTTGAGCCTTATCGACAACATCTGAATACAAACTAAATTTATGAGAGCTAAGTTGTTGACGAATTTCGAATCTCAAACCTCCTAAGAACATCCAACTCATCCGTGCTTCGTTATCCACTAGATGGGTCACAAAACGAGATAGTTCGATAAACTTAGCTTTATATTGTGAGACTGACATATTTCCTTGCTCTAGCTTTATGAACTCCACCTCCTTCATATGGCGGATGCTTTTCGGAAAGTACTTTTTGTTGAACAACTCTTGGAATTTCAGCCAAGACATTTCGAGAGCCGAATGATGGATGTGCTTTATTGTCTCCCACCAATAGCCTGCCTTTCCTCGAAACATAAAGGTGGCGAATGACACCTTCTGATCATCTGCACATTGCAGGACATCAAGTATTTTTGTCGTCTACTTCAACCACGCCTCTGCTTTGAGTGGTTCAGGCTTCCCGAAAAATTCAGGTGGTCCCAACTTTTTATATTGTTTAACGGTGACAATCCTTGAATTATCAGCGTTTCCATCGTTACGAACTCCCTTTGGCTAATTTTGGATAAATTGCATGAAGTTTCTAAAGAAACCATCCTGATTTGCATGATCACCAGCATTATTTTCTGAAGCTGCAGGAGGATTGTTTGTAGCTTCCTGATTCTCAGCTACATTCGCCTCGGGCAGTGGATAATTCATTCCCTGATTTTCAGAAGCCATTCTTAACTGCAGTCATAAGATAAAGGTTAGTTAAACAAACTGACTCGTCACTTCTTGTCCCCATATTCAAGCCAACTTATTAGATAACAAAATTTTATTTTTGTAGGACACACTAGTGACATAATCTATTCATCTCTCTCCTCCTACTTCTACCCCAGATCTCCATTAAAGATCATATCCCTAAGCTCGGATACCAAATGTGACGCCCCCAAATCTAGGCCTACATAGCCCAATTTGAGACGCCATAAAATACACGGTTTCTAATACAAACAATACATAGAACATAAATACAGAACTCAATAATACACAACTAAGTCTTCACTATTATTGCCACATTATATACAACATGTGAATACTACAATAGCTATTTCTCGGACCGTCACTCCATTCCTCTGCTAGACCCCGCTACTTTCTCATTTTTTGAAAAATAATGGAACAAAAGAAAGGGTGAGCTCAAATAGCACAGTAAGAAATATCATGACTAAGATAACAATGAGTAAATTATCATTAGCCTTCAACAGTTGAGTTCTTGATAGAATACAATAAATAATAAATTTTAGATCAATAAAAGTAGCGGAATGAGCATTCCATTAGAAGAATTATGTAGACTATGATGTCCACTCGCTTTTCTTTTTAAGAAAAATAACGTCAGCTTTTATCATTCACAGTTCCTGATCATAATCATGCAAGTCAACAGTTCATCTTTGCACTACGGGCCAAAGATATTCAAATATAACACCAACGGTCATGATTATACCAGTCTTCAGCCTTTGGTCATAATCATACCAACAACAGTTCATCTTTGCCCCAGGCCAAAGAGAACGTACATTCACCACGTGCCCTAAAAGACACAACAATTGTATCGCCTTTATCCTATCATCTGTGCCCCAGGCCACAGATATTCACAACAACATGTTTTTTGATGATTAGAATAACAACAGTGATATAAATGATGAATAAGAAGAAATAGTATGATCAATAAATATCGAATGTTTATGAATTTTCTTTGTGCAGATTTAAATAATGTCCAAATTGTCAACATGATGTGGACTCATATTCAAGAATGATATTCAAGATCCACAGTTCAGTATAACGGTTAAGGTTCAATAGAAAGATTTAGAAAAATAGGAAGGTGCAATTGAAATGATATTAGATGAAGCGCAAATTATTAAAGAATATATAATCATTTCAGGAAACTTTACCAACAAGAGACAATTAAGAAATGAATATGAAGAGTAATTCACCAAACATGCGGTAATCCGCGTAGTCAGGTTATTCTCAGAGATTAATAAGGAATGAATACGAAAGGTTATTCACCAAACATGCGGTAGTCCGCGTTGTCAGGTTATTCCCACAAATTAATATATGAAAATAAAATGACACATCTTACGAGTAAGAAAGAAACGATATTATTTTCGAGAATCAAATAATGATAATCTCTTACCGTAGTAAGTTTGAATAATGGAAGATGAAAAAGATGACATCCCTTACCTTAACACGTGACTAGATATGGGCCCAAAACTACTACTACTACTACTACTTTGTCAGTGTGTTCCACGTGATGAATGGATGGATTATGGTTTCCCATTGACAAGGAATACTTTAAAACAGTGTGGATTGGACAGGCGTACGGATCATATCTGTTGCCTAAGTACGATAAAGTTGATGGTTTCAGATTGTGTTTGGTTTGGACCCGCGGATAACCTGGGTTACCCATGTACTCTTATTTCTAGACTCTCGCTACTGGTTGATGCTTTTTCTAATAAAAATTGCTTATAAATTAGACTTGGAATGTGAAGAATAAGAATCAGGAGAAAGATGAAGGTGAGGAGAAGGAGGTTAATGCTGAGAATGAAGAAGATTAGTTTGATGTTAATGGAATCCTTTGTAACGTTTGATTTTCATCCCCTGGAATATAGAAAAATAAAACCCTAAAAAAATAAAAATAAAACTAAAAAAAGGCGCCATGCAAGGAAGATTTTCATTTGATAAAATATTAAACCAGGTTTATTGACCAATCATGATCTTTCAAAATGCTGCAATGAAAACAAAGTACATATTCGGTTCTTATTTAAACACTAGTCCTAGACCCATATAAATGCAACTACCTCAAGTTCATGGATTTGAGGATCTTGAATAGAGGGAATGTGAGAAAAGCTTTATTTAACCTTCAACACAGTTGGAACTGCTTATGTAAACTTTTTCCAAATTTATACTAGTCTACTAATTCACACATCACTATATATATAACTCGCACACTTCTAAATGTTTGAAAATTATCTCAAAGATAGACACTGATCAAAGCACAAATTGGATGTTAAATTCTATTGCCATCTAGTGGTGCATATCAACCGATAAGGTTGGAAAAATAAAAGTCACACCTTGCAGAACAAGATTGGCAAAAATGTTCAGTAAATTAGATAGTATAGTATGAAGAACAACATTATAAAGAACTAAAAAATAAGACCAACAAATAAAAGATAAAAATAAAAAGGTGAAATGCTAGTTCACACAAAATGCACATACAAACAATCACAGAAGCAGAGATTTATAAAGGATTTGTCATTATCCATTTGCAAAACTAGGCCAAAAGAACTGTGTGCCATAATGTGATCAGTACCACCAATCCACCTTACTGTTGAACAGCTATTACCATCAATAATGCACTCTTCTTCCCTAATATCGCTCTTGTTGTGACCACTAATACTACTTACTCAACACCTTGTTTTAATCACCATCACTGTCTTGTACTTTGATGCCATTGCCGCCACCTCGAACAGTTCTTCCCACCACCATCAAACTATTGCCAACGCTCTGGTGACTGTATTATTATCAACTCTTCCCCTAAACACCAACCACTGTTGTAGCCATGGTTCAAAGTATCAGTTGTTACCAAAGTATCAGTTCAAAGTACCAAAGTATCGTAAAATTAAAAATATTCATAATTTTTGACAAAATTTCGGCAACTTGGCATAATGTGATGGTTTCAGACCAAATAAATGAGAAATCATGGCGTAAAGGAGAGAAACGGCACAAATAAATAAATAAAATAAAATATGCTAAAAGCTATAAAAGGGAGACGACAAAAGAGAACGAATCTTTCTCTATAAATTATACTTAAATTGTACTTATATAGTACCTAGTTAAATATACCTTGAAAAAATAAAAAAATATTGTACTTAAAATATACTTAGTTAAGTTAAATCGTACTTATATAACACCTAGTTAAGTACTCCATCCGTCTTCAAAAGGATGGCCTAATGTACAATTTTTTTTTATCCTCAAAAGGATGACAATAAGTACATAAAGTAAAGTGCAAGAATGTTATTTAGTGGGATCCACTAGTATTGAAAAAAAAAGAATCGTCAATTTATGTAATCGTGTGTGGCCGCCAGGGATATATTTGAAACTTTTTCTACTCTATTTTCTCTACTTTACTTTTCTTAATTTGTGTCAAAAATGTACTTAGGTCATCCTTTTAGGGACGGAATGAGTATTACTTAAAAATATATTAAAAAGAGAATTGATATTTCCACAAAGAAAATTGATATTTCCGTAAGGCTCTCCTCACATGAATAGTAAGTGGGGCCCAACTTCATCTGAGTGAGACCTTGTGAAAGTATCAATTTTTTGTGTGGAAATATCAATGCCCTATTAAAAAAATTAATTGACAATTAATGAATAAACATTTTTTTATGTTTTCTATCTGTTTATTGACATATATATTTACCTTAAAACAATTAATTCAAGAGTTTTAAGTAATTCTTTTATTTTTAATTCGTTTAAATTCCGTACAATAATTCAAGTGTTTAGTTAGAATTAATTGAGAAGACCACAACTTCATTTGACATATTTAAGTGCAACTTACTGCGTCAGCGGTTCAGTCATTTTGATTAAGTTTGGTTAGGAAATTTCATTGATGGTTCCGCACATATATAAAATTTCGACAGAAATCATTCAAAGAGTTTCCTTTTAAGAAAAATTTCAAACCTTTTTTGTGTGTGTTAATTTACCAAAAATTAAAAAATTGTATATTACACAATTTGACATAGATTCTTATATATATATATATATATATATATATTGCTCAGTAATGATTATTGGAAAATAATTATGTTAATTTTATTTAAATTTGTAATGAAATTCTATATAAGTGTTTATATTGACAAAATTTACTTGAAAATCTAGTCTTTGGATATAAGTATGAAGCTCAAGTCTAATAAGTTTTAATTTAATTATGACAATTAGTTTGTAATGAATTCACTATAAAATTTTCAACTAATTCTACAATTATTATTGTTAGGATGTATATTTCGTTAGGCCTGATCCGGGACTTCATATTGGGCTAGGCCCAAGGGATCGACAACCTGGTAAATACCCAATCAATAATGGGGAGAAACGTTACCCAATCAATAATGGGGAGAAACGTTACAACACGTGGATGGAAGAGGAATCGGTAAGAGTCAGGTATGTATTATAAATACCCAGTCAATAATGGAGAGAAAGGTTACGCACTATTCTACAATACTTGATACTAAAACTTTCATTGTTGACCTGACTTGAAACCTTCACTAACACTCACACCCAAGGAGTCCACCAACGGCCCAAGCCGTTTGGACTTTTGTGCAGGTATTCTTCCCGGACGACCAGCAGGACAGCCGGACAGAATCAGGCGTCAACATTGGCGCTAGAAGGAGGGGCCTTAGTACCAAGTAAAATTTCCATCAATTATCATTGACATGGAAACTTCACAATCACAGAGTCATTCACGACGACTACTACCCTCTCAGTCTCGCCGGGAGACGGAGGAAGACAAAGAACGCCGCCTCCAGATAATCCTCGATAGGAAAAAAGCTCTAGATATCCAGCAGAAGGAGCTTGACAAGCAGTACGAAGAATTAACCGAGGCAGGTAATGATCTCTTGAGCCAGAGAGGCTCGGCCTCTCGCTCAGATCACCGTGACAGACGGGACGACAAACACCTGGAATGACGTGGGGGTGAAAAAGGGGATCGGGACATGGAGCCGGTCCTTTCCAAGTCCATCTGGACAAGAGACTTGCGTAGGCGAGCCAGATCGCCTTTAAAGAAAGATCGGGAGGACAGACGTAGTCATGGGAGCAACACTGGAGAATCCTCACCCAAGAAGACTTCAGATAAGTACTCTGGGTCCAAGAAGGCTCGGTTCTCTCCGTTCTCCAAAGACCTAAAAGAGGCCAAAATCGATCGAAGCCGCAAGGTGCCCACTTTGGAGATGTACGACGGAACTGGAGACCCACATGATCACACCTACTCATTTGAGCAGGCCATGCACTTTCACGGTCACGATGCTGTGGCAATGTGCCATCTTTTCTTATCCACACTAAAGAAAACCGCCCGGGAGTGGGTCATCTCCCTTCCGTCCAGGTCTATCAAATCATGGGAAGAATTGCAGGAGCAATTTCATACCCGCTTCGAGAGTAAGAAAAGACGTGCCAGGATGATGACTTCTCTCCTGCAAGTGAAACAGAAGCCGAATGAAACTCTTCGGCAATATGTCAAAAGATTCAGGGAGGCTGTGTCCGAAATCAACGGAATCGACCCGAGGCAGGTAATCTAATTTTTAACCATGGGATTAAGTGTTGATAAATCCAGCAGGTTGATCGAGGAACTCATCTCGAAGGCCCTGGAAACTTTATCGGAGACTTACGAAAAAGTAGACAAGTTCGTAGAATTGGAAGAGGCACTCGCCAATCTTCAGGGTTCTTCGAAAAACACAGGTGACTTTCACCAGAGAGACCCCGGAGGCAATAGTCCCGAAAAGAAATCCAATGACAACGGCATAAAAGGGAATGACCGAAGAGATTCCAGCCGAGATCGGCCGCAAAATAATGATCCCTCGAGGGACAGAAGGGGTGCCGATAAGGATTACACACCCCTGAATGCAACGAAAAGCAATATCGTGAAGGCGATAAAAAACAAACCTTTATATGAAAAGCCCCCGAAGATTCGGGTTTTTGCAAGACAGAAGAACGGGGATAGGTACTGCACCTATCATGAAGCTAAGGGGCATGATACCGAGGAGTGCTACCAACTCAAAGACTTCTTAGAAAAACAGATTCGGAATGGCAACCTCGACTGTTATGTTGTCGATTCCTACCGACAGTCAACCTTTGATCGCATCAAGCCACCTCCACCAATTACCAAAGGAAGATGAGTGGTTGATGTCATTTCCAAAGGATCGATCTCCGCTCTGTCCAACCGAAAGAGGAAGGCTTTCGGAAGGGAGGTTCATCAAGTGTCTGGCAAACCACAGAATGTCAAGACCGACCCCATCACCTTCTCTGATGAAGATTACCCATCGGGGATGGCTACTCCCCACCAAGATGCATTGGTCATCACAGCTTAGGTTGGAACCATGGACATGAAGATGATGCTTGTTGACAATGGGAGTTCAGTCGATGTACTCTATAGCTGAGCATACAATCGTCTGGACTTGGGGGGCAGGAAGCTGGAGATCTGCAATGAGTCCCCATTATACGGGTTCGGGAATAACTCAGTCCATATAGTGGGGACGATTGAATTGCCTGTGATCTTCGGGACAGCCTCGAAGCAAGCTTCCATTATGGTCCGTTTCTACGTAGTTCAAGTAGAAAACAACTACAACGCCATCTTGGGAAGAACAACATTATCGGCACTGAAAGCGATAACCTCAATCCCTCATTTGAAGATGAAATTTCAAACCAAAAATGGGATCGGGGAATCAGTCGGCTATCAGGATCTTTCCCGAAGATGCTATCTACAGACCATTCAGACGTCTCCCATTACTAATAACAAGCAGAAAGCCACCCTGAGGATCGAGCTTGAACCTTTCACTGAGGGATGTTCCGAGCAAATAGCAACGCCTGCCGAAGACACGGTTGAGGTTCCGTTATTCCCAGAGGATGATGAGAAAATCGTACAGATTGGAACCGGCCTTCAGGAAGACACCAGAACTCGGCTGATCGCTCTCTTGCAGGAGTATTCGGACATCATTGCATGGGTCCCGACCGACATGCCAGGCATTGATAAGACCGTAGCCGTGCACCAATTAAATGTAAGCCCAAGCTCGAAACCCATCAAATAGAAACGAAGGAATATAGCTCCTGAAAGACAAAAGGTAATTGACGATGAAATCGATAAACTTTTGGCTGCTGACTTCATCTTTGAAATCACTTATCCAGAATGGCTCGCCAACGTGGTATTGGTTAAAAAACACAACGGAAAGTGGAGGATGTGCGTGGATTACACAGATCTGAACAAAGCATGCCCGAAAGACTATTACCCTCTCCCGAGTATCGATCAACTGATCGACTCCACCTCGGGACATACAATAATGAGCTTTCTAGATGCCTTCTCGGGATACAATCAAATTGCTATGCATGAAAGCGATATCCCGAAGACAACCTTCATTACACACAAAGCCATCTACGCGTACAAAGTCATGTCCTTCGGCTTAATCAATGCGGGGGCTATTTATCAGAGGATGATGAATAAGGTGTTTAACAGTCAGATTGGGAGGAACATGGAAGTCTATGTTGATGACTTGATTGTCCGAAGCATGAAGGAAGAAGATCACCTATCCGACCTGAAAGAATGCTTCGAGAATGTCAGATCAAACAACATGAGACTTAACCCAACTAAATGCACATTTGGCCTAGGGTTAGACAAATTCTTAGGATATATGGTTAGTCGAAGAGGGATAGAGGCAAATCCCGAAAAGATATCGGCTATCCTAGAAATGCAGCCTCCGAAGACTTTCAAAGAAGTTCAACGGTTGACAGGGAGGTTGGCAGCTCTTCGTCGGTTTGTGGCTCGCTTAGCTGAGAAGTGCCTCCCTTTCTTCAGCACATTGAAGGGAGCTCAAAATCAGAAGTCATTTCTTTGGATTGAAGACTGCCAAGAGGCTTTTGATCATATTAAAAGGTATATCTCGTCCCCCCAGTACTTAGTAAAGCCCTCGCCGAAGAAGATCTACAACTATACTTGTCCGCTACATCTTTGGCAATTGGGTCAGCCTTAATAAGGGAAGATTCCGAGGGGCAGAAACCTGTCTATTACGTAAGCCATGCTCTTCGAGATGCCGAAACAAGATATCCAAATCTAGAGAAGTTGGCTTATGCGTTAGTCATTTCTAGTCGGAAGCTTCGACATTATTTCCAGGGACGGACTATCACCGTCCTTACTGATCAACCTCTTCGAAAAGTTCTCTACAGACCGGGATCATCGGAAAGATTGGCAACTTGGGCCATAGAACTGAGCCAATTCAACATAGAATTCCGTCCTCGGACGGCTATCAAAGCTCAAGCACTCATCGACTTCATGGACAAATCCGCTACCGGAACAAGAAGCGGGGCAGGCGTAATCCTCACGTCCCCGGAAGGCTTTAAAGTACAACAATCGATATGGTTTGGATTTATTGCCACTAACAATATAGCCAAATATGAAGCGTTAGTGGCAGGATTGAAACTGGCCCGAAGCCTGGAAGTGAAGAACTTGGTAATTTACAGCGATTCCCAACTGGTTGTAAAATAAGTTTTGGGAGAGTATGAAGCAAAAGAGGTTCACTTACAGGCATATCTTCAACTGGTACGGTCATTGTTGGCATTTTTTCTGAGATATCAGATTATGGGCGTGGTCAAATCGAAAAATATAATGGCCGATGCCCTTTCTAAATTGGCTACCACCGATCAAGGGGAGTTAGACGGTGCGGTATATTTAGAAGATCTTCAGCATCCGAGCACTATGGTTCAGATAGTAATGGATATTGAACAGGAAGAATCTTGGATGACCCCAATATTTAAATTCCTTCTAACTGGGGAATTACCCGAAGATAAGTCTACGACCCGAAGAATAAAATACAAGTCCTCCAAATACTATATCATAAATGATTAGTTATATCGAAGATCCTACTCTTTCCTGTTGCTTCGGTGTCTCGACCCAAGGGAATCCGATTATGCTCTTCGGGAAGTTCATGAAGGAATATGCGGGGACCATGTGGGAGCAAAGGCACTTGCCCATAAAATTCTATGACAAGGATATTTTTGGCCAACTATGCTTGAGGACGCCAAAGACTTCGTCAAAAAATGTCACAAGTGTCAGCTTTTTGCATCTGTTCCACTCCAACCTCTCGAAGATCTATCTCCAATGCTTTCCCTAATTCCTTTTGCTGTTTGGGGAATAGACATCCTGGGCCCGCTTCCACAGGGTAAAGGACAAGTAAAATTTGTCGTTGTGGCCATCGATTATTTTACAAAGTGGGTAGAAGCCAAACCCCTCGCTAAAATCACCGAGCACACCTGTCTCCAATTCTTCAAAGAGCAAGTAGTCTACCGGTTCGGCATTCCGATGATTCTGATCTCCGATAATGGGCTTCAGTTCGTCGGAAGAATGTTCGAAGGGTTCTTGACTGAGCTTAGCATCCAACATCGTCGAACTTAAGTGGCTCATCCTCAGGCTAATGGTCAGGTCGAGGTTACTAACAGAATAATCCTTCACGGTATAAAAAGAATATTGGAAGACGCAAAGGGAGCATGGCCCGAGGAGCTTTTACATGTTTTATGGGCTTACCAAACAATTCCTCGGACAACTACCGGGGAAACACCCTTTAAATTGGCCTATGGTTCCGAAGCGCTGATACCTATTGAGATTGGGGTACCTACACCCCGAGTCCTAAACTTCGACGAAATACTCAATAACGAAGGGCTTCGACAAAATCTCGACCTGTTGGAAGAAAAGCGTGATTTAGTGGTCCTCAGACTGGCCACATATCAACAACGAACTGCTGAGGCATCCACACCTCGAGAGACTGAAAAACTGATGCCTACGTGGGAAGGCCCGTATCTGGTGATCGAAGTCTTAAGGGCTAGCACTTACAAGCTTCAGTGGATGGATGGAAAGAATGTTCCAAACACTTGGCATGCTGTTGTTCGGTTTCGTAAGTATTATCAGTAGTTCACATTATGTACTTGGTCAAATTATGAGGCTAAATTTGAAGCCGATGGGATTTGTACTTAGATTGTTTTAAAGAGGCTATGTTCTTAGCCGATACATGTTATTTTTCCAATATTAATGAGACTACTTTACATCTTCTTTTTGTATTACTGTTTTAATACAAGTTCTTTCAACTCATCTCCTAGCCTCCTCGAATCTGCATACGATTAGGCTAACGAGGGGCAAAGCAGTATAAGTAAACAGTTATACACATAGATGATATAACTGAACTCATGAGAAAAAATAAAGTGTGATCATTCAATTTCTAAAACAGAATCGACAATAATGAAGTCTTCGAGAATTACAAAAAATTAAAAACAAATCAATTTTCGGGAATAACAATTCCCAGCTGATCGGGATCATGTCCCTTCTCCTTGGCAAGTTCTCGAGCAAACTCGAAGCCGTCATTGAACTCATTCACCACAGATGCAAAAATATCTGTTTGAAAATCATCCGAGGCCTTATACTCGTCAATGACCTTCTGTTTAAGCACGGGAATTAAGACGCTTGGGGAAGCAGAGGCTATCGGTCCCTTTAACCAATCGGCTTCTTTAGCAGCCCACCCTTCGACGATCAGCTCGATGTTGTGTTTCAGGTTCTTCATCTGATCAGTCTGAAGCTGAATAATGCTCTTCGATTGAGCAATGAGTATCTTCTGGCTCTGGATTTGGGATTCCAGCTCGATCTGGTTTTTCTCCAAAAGGACTTTCTTGAGCTCTTTGGCTTCGACCAAATCCATTGCCTGAGCCCTTTTCCTCTTCGAGTCGAACAACTGGGCCTTTAGAGAGCCGATCTCTTTGTCCTTTTCATCTTGAACCCCCCCCGCATCTCTTCGTAGTCCTTTTTCATAATGTGAAAGGCGTCATGAAGAGTTTTCAGTTGGTCCTTGGTTTTTTAGTGATTTTTCAAAGCATCGACATGCCCTTTACTGCTTTCCTCGACTCTTCTCTCCAGAGCCTTTTGCTCATCCGATACTCGCAGGAGAAAAGCATTTCCCTGAGAAACGATGTTCAAGTTATTTAACAAAGGAGGATTACTATAGATTACGATCGAAAAGTTATGAAATGGCAAAGTCTTACCATTGCATAGAAGGAGAATAACATCTCCATCAATGTCTTCAGATCAGCATTCTCATACCCGGTCGTGGCGAAAGGAATCATCGAAGAACCTAAACTGCTCGGAGCTGGTCCGCCCTCGGATCTCCCCTCTTCGGTCACCATTGGAGGGTTCATAGGACCCTTTTGCTTTTTTCGTAAAAGTTCCTGCTCCTCGGTGACTTCTTGCTCGGTTGTTTGAGAAGGAGCAGACGTCTCTTTCTGCTGCTCAAGGACGACAACATCAGAGGGTGGGTTGAGTAGAGGTCTGGGAGGAAGTGGAGCTTGTACGACTCTTGCCTCTAGGGAAGACTTCAACACCAACCTTCTTCTTTTCCTCGGTTCACTCGTCCTCAGCTCTTCGCAGGCAGTTTCCCTTCCCCTGGCAGGTTGAACATTATCAGCGGTCGGGGAGGGCTCTGTCCTCGCCTCAACAATTTTTGATTCTTTAGTTGAGTCTTTCGACTTCCTAGCCTTCAGATTGCGGGCCACCTTCACCTTCTCGGCTCCGGTAAGCTTTACTCTCGGGGCCCCGGCCGCCTTGAGTATGGCTTCATTATCAGGATGTTTTCCTTGGTCGGCCACTGCAACACAATCAGAACAAGTGAGTATTTCCAAAAATTCAAGGGCAAACAACAAGCATGGCAAAAGACTTACAACCAAAGGAATACAACCAGTCTTGGTCATTAAGGAGATCCCGGTTCCATTTCACAGACGGTCTCTTAGCATACAAGACCTCGAACTCTTCCAACCTGGCTTGGGTGATCCCCTTCGGATTCAACTGGTCTTTGTTCGGGTCAGCCCAAGGTCCGACCATCTCAGTGTCCGGTCCCTTAATAAAGAACCAGTCCCCGTGCCATCCTTTGTTACTTGAGGGGGTTTCCATTAGAGTATCCCTTCCGGGGTTCTTTATTACATGAAAAACCCCTTTTCCTTGTTATTTGTGATGAAAAAAAATTGAAAGAAGAAATCTACGGCTGGGGAGGTCGACTCAGATGTACAGAAGGCAATGAAACTGTTTAGGTGGATGAAAGAATTGGGGGATAGTTGATTCAAGCTAAGCCCTGTCGTATGCAATAACTCCAATATGAAGGGGCGAAGAGGGAATCAGACCCCGAAGATTAGCGCCTGTCTATGAATAGGAATCCATCCCCCCTCGAGCTGATAATACATTCTCTCCCCAGCCCGGGCCTCTTGATTTCATATGAATTGGGAATATAAAATTCTGTTTGGGCTAAATCGAAGTATTGGCTTCGGATGGAAGAAGGGATGTTGGCTACTCTATATTGGACGTTGAAATATTTGCTCCTATTGTATTCTTCTACATCCCTCATGCAGGTGACGACTGTGGGCTTCCACGGTTGACCCTCTGAGATCCCCGATTCGGCGACAGTGACCTCGTCTTCAACCCGGGAAGACAAAGTTTGTGCTCTCGTGTCTTGTGTACTCCTAACCATGGTAAAGTATCTATGAATAGAGGGCAAAGAACTTACTTGATTTAGAGAGGAAGATCGACGGAATGACGATCGGAGGAGAGCAGAACTTGAACGATGGAGTCTTGACTGGGGATGGGAGTTTATCTCTCTCAAACGTTTTTTCTTCCGAGACGGTCGCTTCCGATAAAAATGACCATTGAAGTAACCTTTCTTATCTTATTTAGCATTGCAACGGTCCGGATGAGAATGATCTGACGGACATGGCGCATTTGCAGTATTTACTGCAGCGTAATAAATGCTCCTTCCCGCATACACTATGCCAGCTGGTCAGCATCATTTTTTGAAAATCAAAAACTGTTGTAATATGAAATGTCTGTGTAGGCGAAATGGGCTGAATTTTTTGGGTTGAATAACAAAACTTTGGGCTTGATTGGTATATAGGGTCCAAAGCGTGAAACCCTATTTACAAAGGCCCAAGGCCTCATCAATGACTCTTCCATTCGGTCTGATACCTCCGGGTTCCTAAAGGAGCTTTGCTCTTTGGGTTGATACCTCTGGGTCCCCGAATGACTTTTCCCTTCGGTCTGATGCCTCCAGGCTCCTGAAGGAGCTTTTCTCTTCGGTTTGATACCTCCGGGTCCCCAAATGACTTTTCCCTTCGGTCTGATGCCTTCAGGCTCCCGAAGGAGCTTTTCTCTTCGGTTTGATACCTCCGGGTCCCCGAATGACTTTTCCCTTCAGTCTGATACCTCCGGGTTCCCGAAGAATCTTTTCTCTTCGGTTTGAAACCTTTGGGTTCCCGAACGACTTTCTCTTCGGATTGAGACCTTTGGGTCCCCGAAAGCTTTTTCCTTTGGTTTAACACCTCTGTGTTTCCAAAGGAGCTTTCCCTTCGGTTCGATGCTTCCAGGCTCCCGAAGGAGTTTTCTTCCCATAATTAACATTGTCCCAGAATTCCTATGTGAAGTTCAAATAAGGTCTGCCTTCGGTCTGATATCGCTTGCGTCCGGGAATCCTGGAGGGTTAATTTCCCTCTGGGTCTGCCCGCTTACCTATACTTTCGGAATGTTTTATTCTACTCCCCCAGCACATTCATATACTGGGGGAGTGGGGGGCAATGTTAAGATGTATATTTCGCCAGGCCTGATCCGAGACTTCATATTGGGCTAGGCCCAATGGACCGACAACCTGGTAAATACCCAATCAATAATGGGGAGAAACGTTACCCAATCAATAATGGGTAGAAACGTTACAACACGTGGATGGAAGAGGAATCGGTAAGAGTCAGGTATGTATTATAAATACCCAGTCAATAATGGAGAGAAAGGTTACGCACTATTCTACAATACTTGATACTAAAACCTCCATTGTTGACCTGACTTGAAACCTTCACTAACACTCACACCCGAGGAGTCCACCAACGGCCTAAGCCGTTTGGACTTTTGTGCAGGTATTCTTCCCGGACGACCAGCAGGACAGCCGGACAGAATCAGGCGTCAACAATTATGTTTTAAAAAAATTCACATATAGTAGTAGCACAGTTAATTGTGTGATTTGATATAATTTTAAGTTTTAATAAATTTAGGTAATATATAATATAATTTGTTATATTATCTTTAATTAATTACACAAAATAATAATAAAAAGTTTTGTAATTAAATTGGTAAAATCAAAATTAAAAATTAAATTTTTTTATTTGAGATTGGTTGAATTTCTTTTGATTGCTTTACAAATTTAAATAGTATATATTTAATTATTATAAATTTCTATAGTACATTTTAAGATTCCTTTTTTTTTTTTTTCCTTTTTTCGATTCACACTTGTCTCCTCTTTCAAAAGGATTACCAGAGAGATGCTCTTGTGGAAAATTTGCATCCACACATAGCCACATGTTTTCCCATTGTTTTCAAGGAATAATTAATATTGGAAAAATTCGTACCCTGTGGAACGGGCAAAGCTAAAAGACTTGTTCATTGACTTGACAATAAAGGAGAAAAGACTTGTTCATTGACTTAAAAATAAAGGAGAAAAGATATTAATTAACAAATTAAATAGATTTTAGCTTATTATAAAATTAACAAATTTATAATTCTTGAAAGACATAGAATAAATTAAGAATCGATTAAAACTATAGTCAACGCGTTAAGAGTCCGTTTATAATTCTCGTAATTGTGAGGTTTTATTTTTTTGTGCATTTGAGTTTTAATAATAATTTATGATATAACCAATCATATGATATCTTTCAAATCAATATTATAGTAAATATTTTAATAATAATTTATGATATAACCAATCATTTGATATCTTTCAAATCAATATTATAGTGACAAAATCAATATGATCTGCCTCAATTGAAGAAAACAACAATATTGGGGGGCTCATTACTTCAATTCAGATAATGAAAAATCATTTCATCTTTTTAGTTGAAACTTTACTTTTTAGTTGGAACATTAGGCAGTGACTTAGCACGACAAAGCACTCTCCGAGGGCATGGAATGTCTAATTTTTTGCTTAGAATCTCCACAGTAATGTCTCTGTTAGATTCATAATAAGAAGTAAGAACTCATTCTGGTAGAAAGAAGTTCATTCTGCCAGATTTTAAAACAGCTAAACACATGTACAAATGTTCTTTTAAAATATTAGAGTTTTAAGGACAACAACTTAATTTGTGATATCCTAAGATTTAAAATTAATGTGAATTTATTTAATTTCAATTAATGTACTAGTTAATATCTAATCATAAGAAACAATGTACATATTCGGTTCTTATTTAAGCATCAGTCATGGTGCCTCGAGTTTTTGAGCACATGAATTTGAGGATATTGAAGAGAGGGAATGTGAGAAAAGCTTCATTTAACCTTCAACACAGTTGGAACTGCTTATGTAAACTTTTTCCCAGTTTATACTACTAGTCTACAAATTCACACATCACTATATATATCACTCACAGACTTCTAAATGTTTGAAAATTATCTCAAAGGTAGACACTGATCAAAGCACAAGTTGGATGTTAAATTCTCTTGCCATCTAATGGTGCATATCAACCGATAAGGTTGGACAAATAAAAGTTGGAGCCTGCATAACAAAATTGGCAAAAATGTTCAGTAAATTAGATAGAATAGTATGAAGAACAACACATAAAGAACTGAAAAATAAGACCAACAAACAAAAAATAAAAATAAAAAGATAAAATGTCGACGTATCAGTTAGGTCTCGGCCGGTGCCAAACCGCAACCTTGACACGAATCGCAAAATTAGAAATATTCATTTAAAGGGTAATTTTTGGCGAAATTTCGGCACTTGGCATAATGTGACAGTTTTGAACCAAATAAAGGAGAAATCATGGCGTAAATGGGAGAAACGCCACAATAAATAAAATAAAATAAAATATGCTAAAAGCTATAAAAGGGAGACAAAAGAGAACGAAGCTTTCTCTATAAAGTATACTTAAATTGTACCTAAGTAGTACATAGTTAAGTACAAGTTAAATATAACTTGAAAAAATGAAATAAATATTATACTTAAAATATACTTAATTAAGTTAAATTGTACTTAAATTGTACTTATATAGCACCTAGTTAAGTACTCCATCCGTCCTCAAAATGATGACCTAAGGTACAATTTTTTTATCCTCAAAGGGATGACAATAAGTAAAGTGCAAGTATACCATTTGGTGAGATCCACTAGTATTAAAAAAAAAATACTCATCAATTTATGTAATCTTATGGGGTCGCTAAAGATAAATTTGAAACTTTTTCTATTATATTTTCTCTGCTTTACTTTTCTTAATTTGTGTGAAAAATGTACTTATGCCATCCTTTTAGGGACAGAAAAAGTATTACTTTAAAAAATATTAAAAAATGTATTTAATATATAATTAGTTAAGTTAAATTGTACTTAAATTATACCTATATAGTATTTAGTTAAATACAACTTGAAGAAATTGAAAAAAAATTACGTTTAAATATACTTAGTTAAGATAAATTATACTTAAATTATGCAGAACATGTGTGCTCTACAGAATATGTGTGCTCAACCATTTGAGCTAAGAGCATCAATATAACATTTATTCAAATATAAAATTAATTAAACATATATGCGAGATTTTTGTGTTATCATTTGGACAATGTTATGTGCACTACGTAGTGTTTTTTTGTGAACTTAATTGATTCATCTTATTGTTCTTATTATTTAGAAGTTTTTTCATAACATTTTTACTTTTTTAAAGCTCCATGGTACGTATAGCGCGAAATCGATACCGAGTCAAAAAATGACTTTTCGAAACATAGACTGCTATCGCAACTTTGAGCCATGGCCAATAGCTCAACTAGTAAACCACCACCACACAATATACCTAACAAGTGATTTTGGGTTTGCTGTCAATCTTTGGGATTAGTTGCAGGAAACTTTACTTTAAGAAACAAATTTTAAGGAAGAAATTGTGAAGCACCTATGGTACAAGGGTAATTAGTCCCTTAGTGGCACAAAGTCATTTTGCTCGCTTAAGATCCTAGATTATTAAATTAGCCCTTAACATTGTAAAGACTTTGACATCTTATTCTAGGCATATTTCTTATGATCCCCTTGTTCTCATATTATTTGCCTAAACATTTTGTTATATGCTTATGTACTCAACGCGTTTGCCATTATATTATTATTCTTTAAGTAAAGCTCAAAGTTTTCAATATAATATCAAAATTTATAATTGGAGTAATGTGTTCCACCATATTAAATTTCTTTTTCTTTTTGGTTATTATGGGACTTTGTCCTCACTCAACAATATAGTCAAAGGCAAGATTTCCATGTCAGTATAGGGGATTCAATAGTAAATACACGAGGTCTTGCCTCAATATGACTCAAATTAGCAACCTCAAGATTTTTCCTTGTATGCAATTACCAATTGAGCTAACTAACTCTTACAGTTCCATCTAAACTTCAAATGGCACTTTGCCTGCTTTCTGCAGGAAGGAATTAGAAACACACAGCAAAATAGAAAATAGAACAATGCAAAGCTCCCAAGTATCTATTAATATCCACTTACCAGGCTACCATCATTTTGTTTTAATGCTCATTTGTGCAACACACTGTTCTTTGAAATATTTGATTTTCTGTATTTGTGATTATGCCAAAGGGACTAAGAACCAACACCTTGGTCAGTGGATATACATACAACCAATAAATAAAATTTAAAAGCCATGCAATGCAGAAATAAAATGTACCTTTCGTATTTCCAAGGCTTCAGTATCAGTTCTCTCTCCAATTGCTCTTGCATAGTTTGATTGGTCGATTTTCAACATACTTCAAAGGAAAATTTTCAATTGTCTTCTGATAAACCTTATTTTCTGTCATACAAGAACAAAAAGTAGTTTTCCCACTAATTTTTATAGTACTTCTGTCTTGATATATACTTCATTTCTTCCTATTTTTGATGTCCCAAAACCTTGTCACCTTAGTTTCTAAGGTGTACTTAACATTAACATATGGGTATCAAGAAAATGAAAAGATGAGTTGACGTCATTCTTGGAAGTCAACATCTTTAAAACTGCATGAAATTCAAATGAGGACACATCTAAATTAGGAGTATATCACTGGAGGAATAAGATGCCACATTCAATTAAAATGTATGTGCTACTCATAGAAACAAGTCTATGCGGCACAATAGTTTAAAATACAAACTTATCACCTTAAGTAAAACATCTTTTCTTTTAAACAGACATATATTGTGTTACATACAAATTGTGCATAGTGTACCAAAAGTATGGAAGCACGAGGATGACGATGGAAGCAAAAGAAATTTAATATTATTGAGTTATTATTATATATTATTATTTATGGATGATTTCAATCTAATTAATTTATTTAGTAGATAACATTAGGCAATATTTAATTATATTAGTAGACTTCTAGAGTATTAATTATTTAAAGTAGTACAATTACTAGGATTTTATTTTCTTATTTAATTTGATTACTTAATATTTTATTTAGCTAGCCTCCAAGTATTAGGACTTTTTCCTATTCCTATATAAACAGTTGAATTTTAAGCCTCGTGCTTGTGGCTTTTAGCCTCTTTTATCTCCTTTGAATCCTCTTTATTCTTTCATCCATATTTATCCTACATCAAAAGATCTTGCAAGAGAGCTTATAGGTAATGATTTTAATTACCATTCATTTCTTTAAGTGCGCCAGCAAGATCTGAAGGGTGGGCAAACTATCAAATCCATAGCCCTTAGTTTTGTCAGTATGCTTTTCTCTAACAACCTGAGATCAAAAAACATGAAACATTATCAAGTAATGACCTACACGGATATAACAAGGAAACAACAAATAATGAAGACAGAGCGACCAATTCCAAATATAGAATATAAACACAATAGACATATCACAAGCATGCACATTCAGACAAGTAAATAAAGCTGTGAGCATGTGACCACTAAATACACGGTTTATTTTTTAGATAGAAGAAGAATAGTTTTATTAAATATGAGAGAAATGAATAACAATGCAAGTACTAGACAAGAAGTCCTCCCAAATGAGAAATTAAAGAAGGCAAAGAAAGTAAGTGGAAACATCATCGTGGTGATAGTGAAGCATCAACCGCTAATCCCTGTGTAAGATAGATTGTTAACCTACGAATTTTTCATAGTTTATACATACGTAAGACAGTAAACATAGAAATCATTATATAAAATATAACAGAGCACAAAATCAAAGCAAATTTATTAGAGCTTAAATAGATTTAGTTTTTACCGTTGTACATGTAGTTCATGGCATTGTTTCGGTAAAAAAAGGAGAGATTACTTGTTATGAGTGTTTCTTACAGGATTTGGATTTCTATATTATATTATTTTCTTGTTATTAATTTTCATATATTAATTCTTGTTCTATTTTTCTTTAGTAAAGTTAAACATCTTAGCAACCTTTATTTCAAATTTTCCTAAATTAAATACAAAGGATTTAAGAAATATATAAAAGTTTTTTTTTGAGTTCAATTGTACTAGCCGGAATCTATCAATAAGATACTTTTAAATTTTCATATTAGATTTGACAAAAGAACTCCTAGAAAAGTTTCCATTGCGTGATCCCATAAAGATGTGAAATACAAACACACTATCCCAAAGTAAATCAACATTAGTATCTCACCACAAAATATCCTACCATTCCTTTAAGTCCAAATCCCAAAATGGCAAAACAAGCACAACTCCAACTAATTCTCCTAAATTGATTGTCCACCAAAACGCTAGAATATCTTCCACAATCCAACACTCACCCAACACATCTAATTTAAACACCACAACCACAAACCAATGTATGGAAAAAAAAAATGAGAATTTTTCTCACTTTAATAAATATAGCACACATCAAGAGATAAAGATTTATAACACATATGCTCCAATGCATCTTGCAAGTATTAAGCCGACCAGTGATCAAAAACCACACAAAATACTTACAGTTTTTAAGGAACCTTTGACTTCTTAATATAAAAAAGCTAAGAGAAAAATGAAGAACTAACAAAACTCGAGTAAGTTGAGAAGTATAGGCAAGAGAAGGTTCTCAAAGGCATCAAGGGTCCATATGCGTCTTTCCATGAATTGAAAAATATAGACTAAATTAAGAAGCTGAATAATAAAGGATATTCCTACACCATCCTGGCAATAGATTGCGAAGGACGTGAAAATATAAAAAAAAATTAACTCTTTTGGGAGAATTGTGCTCAAACATGAGGCCAAAAACAAGGGTAAGATAAAGAGACTAGAGTATCCCCAACTCAAATCTTTCCAAAAATTCATGTCCATACAATTACCTAGTAAATTCGAGATAAAAAATGAAAGAAGTAGCATTGGACAATGGACTTCCAAAAACTTGAATGAGTAACAAAAAAAGGAACATATATTGCGTCACCCATTCTATTGAAGGACATGCTTTTTAGGATCACTTATTGTAACACCCCCAAAATTCCTACATTCGCTACGGCGGACCTTGTGCGTTAAACTCCATACATTTACCAACTTAACCAATGATCCTATAATTATATTGGTTGAATTAGTCTATTTTAAACTATACATTAAAAATTTCTCTTACTTAGTCCCTAGATCTTAACTTAATCTCGATCTCATTATTTATACAAGTATCAATTTGTAGTTCATTCGTATAAATGGATAATACCATATATAAGGTCAAATTTTAACCTTAAGATTTAAATATTCTATAACTTTACATATCCAAGATTCATGGCATTAAATCATTAGGACGGTTTATGGGAACAGAGAATCTCGCGATGAATGTTTGTATCTTCATCTATAATAAATGTTTGCATCTTTATCCGTGACAAATGTTTGTATCTTTGTCCGGTACAAAATTCTCTTTCCGTATAAAACATACCCAACTAGTTAAAACACTCACTCGAAACACATTTGGTTATAGTGATATCTCTTCATATCAATAATCCTACTTATCTGGCTTTCAAAATAGTAGTAACAAGCTTGTACTTGGGTCATTGGAACCTAACGATGAATTCAACCATTTCACATCGATTAGTCCTGTCTCGGATGCTTACAGTACTCACAAATGTTATTTACCATCCTCATTTTGATAAGTAGTTCATTATCAATACTGTATTATTGTTTTACTATTTATCTGAAGTTCAGAGTTTTGGCATAACATGATCAGTCCATATTACCAATATCATCACTTAGATTTATAGTTCTTTAACAATTCTAGGTTATATCAAAGTAAAGACATAACAACAATTTGATGATAATATTATTTCATAATATTCAGTTACATGGTTTGCTTGTTCGTATTACAACAGTCATTATGACTTTATACAAATACAAGTAATAAAACATGAAAACCTAATCTACGCTTCATCTTTATGTTCATGATCTTCTTAACGTTCATCTTTAAATCTGTAAATAAGGTTTTATTAGCAAGAATGAGCAAAACGACTCAGCAAGTCTAACTAATAACACATAAACAGTTTATGCTTTCATATAAACTTTAACATACTTTTGACGTATCATACATCTCAATTAATAATCATGTTAATTCACATTTTCATAATTTATATCACGTTGTCACACAAAGCGTATAAATCACGTTCATAACTTTATAAACATAACACATAATAGTTAGAAGACTTGCCTTGAATCGAAATTACGGTTTTCTAGTAAAGCGTTAAAACCCTACAAAACGGGTTACGCGTACTCGAATGTTAGTTTATCGAATTTTACTTCCTGATAAGTCTTAGAATAACTTAATTAGACTATTTTCATTAGTCTAGTCATTTGGTTAAGTGGCTAACTCAAAATCACATTTTTAAGTGCTTGGATCCGAAGGGTCCCTTAATTTTTCATCTTCGACCTCTTTTATGGTGACAGCCATAATTTTGTCATACGGAAACATTTTGAGGTGATTCTTAAGTCTAAATTCATTAAAATTTCATGATATACAACTTTAGCTTAGGTTCTAAAGACAGATTCAGACTTTACATTTTCATAAATTTGCAAAACAGTCAATGAGCATGCTTGGATCAAAATCTTATAGGTTAACCATGTGAATCATGGTATCATTAGCTTTAAATGGGTAAGATATCATGTTATAAGACTCAATAATACTTCATAACATAAAAATAATAAATCATAAACCTTCTCATAGAAAGATTCATGACTTTTGCTCAAGAACACACGAAGAACGCGAAGAACGAAAAATCATACAGGGCTGGACTTATGTTCATGAGCTTTTGGATTTCATACTTGAAATAATTTGAGCATTAGAACTTCTTACATATGTGATTATGACACTTCATATTTGAAATAATTTGGTCATTATAACGACTTGTATAATTGATTATAGCACTTTATAACTATTGCTCAAGAACACACGAAGAATACGGAGAACGACAATCGTTCATGGCTACAACTTGCGATCATTGAGCCTTAGTTATAAACTATAAAATGAAGAAATGCTCAAAAACACGTGAAGAACAAGGAAAACGACAATCGTACATGGCTACGACTTGAGTTCTTGAGCTTTTAACTAAAAATAAACGAAGATAACAACGACCAGGGTTTTACCTCTTGAAGTGCAAACTTTAACTATTTCTTTGCACTTGATTCTTGTCTCACAAAAACTCTCTCTATTTTTTACCTTTTTTTTTAGCTCTCAAAATGGTGAAGAACTAATGAACATTAAGCCTTCTATTTATAGGCCAAGTAAACCTAGGGTATTTAGGTCATTAATACATTACTTTCTAGCTAAGTTAAGCCAAAAATATCACAAATAATCATCACATTTCCCCCCTTGTATGGACGGATTTCTAGGCCATTAAATTCATGTAATCATCACATTTTTGTGACATCATGTGACATCACTTGTTCCTCTTTGATTGGTCCACCAATTAGCCCACATTTGCTTAAAGGAATAAGCGTTCTATGTGGCTTTCTCAAGCTCAAAGTGGCTGGCCATTTAGGGACTTTTTGGTCCTTTTCCATGCTTGGTTCAAGGTCAATTTAACCCTTTCATAAGCCAGTTAACTTTCCTAGCCATTATTGTTGACTTGGTTAGGATATAACTTAGTTATACCTAACTTAGTTAACTTCTAACTAGGTTTCATTTAACCTAGTTCCATTCTAACTAAATATCATCTAACGTAGTTTCATTTTAACCAGGTTAGTTAGATAATTGTTAGAACTTAAAATGGATACTTTTTAAACTTCATTTGCATCTGATCTTAAAAATGTGTTAAAATATTTATTTGTAAATGCTGCTTTAGAGTTTAACTTAAGTTGTAAATGAATTTATATGTAAATTATATTTCAACCTAAAATATGAATAATCGAATTTCATATTATTTTATAGTTTAAATATAAATATATACATTTAATTTTAAAAATAAAATATAATGAAAAAATATATCAAAATTGAGGTACTAGATTACGACGTGTATGTATATGTACGTGCATTTCTGCTGCTGTAGTTTCTGCACTCTTTCTTTCTACTATACATACATCCAAGGTAAGCATAACTCTAGCTAAGATCCATTCTGTCTCTCTCATAGAAATTGACTGTTATTTGTGTCAAATTCTGAGAGGTTAATCTCTGGCGTGAAATTGAAGTGATTTTTTTTTAATTGAGCTTGAAATTTCATTAAAACCCAAAATAGTACAACTGTGGCAGCTCCAAAGGGTTTGGAATTATGGCCACATATGAAATACATTTGATTACATGTTAAAGAAAAACCAAAAATCGTAACATATTATCTATTTGTTTGTAATGTAATTTATATTAATTTCAAACTACTATATTTATTTATAATGTAATTTATATTAATTAAATTAAATTTTATTATAATAAAAATTTTAATTTTTAAATAATTAAATTATGATAATAATTGATAGCGTTAAATTTTATTATTTATAAATTTATTTATACAAATAACTACGTTGAACATGATTAACAATGTTAAACAAAGAAGACATTCAATTGAAAAGAGGGTCCAAGTAGGGTAGAGAGAGAAGCTCCGCCTTCTCTTTAGGATACCCACTCTCGCCGGTCCTTTAATCTGTCTATACCCCTTCTGTCGTCTCCTTACTTTTCACCCCTTTTCCTGCGGCCCACACTTTTCCTCCTCTTTAACCATCATTCACTTAATTCTAGTCCGGTGTTCCTAGGCTATTTTACCTTCTTTGCCCAGCGAGCAGAGGAGTTTATGATGGTTTATGGCGGTGTTTGTGGACAGTGGCAGAGGGAAGGGGGTCCTGGGGGGTCCACGGACCCCCTGTCACTAGAAGGGACAAGATCGGAAGCCCGGGTGAAGATTTCTAGCACAGGGTTTTGTTTGTTTGTTTTTTATCAGCAGGCTTAGAAGCAATTGTGGGCTAGGCTCATTAATTTAATTGAAAGTTCAGCATCCTTTGGTTTTAAATTGGGGGCCTGTATGGCAATTGAATATAGCGCAACCTTTGAATTAAAGTCCAAAAAGGATTTGCAAGCAGGGGGTTTTAATAAAAGGGAGTCATCAGATTCATATAGGGTAATAGGGAGAGAGGCAGAGAGCGACATAAGGAGCAACCGAGCAGCAGGAGTGAATAAGATGGTGCTGCAGCGAATTTGGGGGGGAGATATATGAGAGCAGAGAGCCTCCTTTGTTATTTCTTTTCTTCCCTTGAATCTTACATAGTAATTCCATTCATTCTTTGTTTTCGAAATTGAAGGATTATCAGTTTATTAGAATTTAGAGGAATGGCAGCAGCTGGATATTGAAGTTCAGAATTTAAGTTTTATCTTCTTCAATTAATTGGTACATTCAATTAGGTATTCTGTTTATTTAATTATGCAATACTTAATTATGTCTTATGTTCTAATTTCAAGCATGCTAGGCTAGATTATTTTCTAGGGTTGGGGATGAGTATAGTTGATTGATTCCATTGCACAAATTCATGTCAATTTGAACTTTGAAGGTAATTTTTGAATTTTTAGGTTTTGGGGATTTTCAATTTGAGTAAGTCACAATGGAAAGACAAAGAAGCAAGAGAGAAAATGATATTACCTGATTCAACTGCTTTACGCCTTTACCTGATTCAACTGGTCTAAGGTGTGTCGATTACTTCAGAGTTCGGAGTTGTGATTTAGGAATTAGGAATATGGCAAAATATTTTCAACGAACTAAGAGGCTGTTCACAACAACTACGTCACAAGACTCACAACCACAATCACAACCATAACCAATTGTTGGGTCTTCAAGTACACCGATTGAGCCGTTATGTGAGGATGTTAATGATATTATTGGTGATCCGGGATTGCGCAAATGCATCAACGAGTACGAGCCTCGGATTAGAGATGAAGTTAGAAGAATATATGTGCAAATGGGCCCTTGTCAACCAATTTCTCATGTTTATCCGAAAATAAAATTAGCGGATAGAATGAGGGCTTTCCAATTTGATTGGTTCAAGAAATGGGAATGGTTGGAATATAGCATTTCTAAAGATGTCGCATTTTGTTTTTGGTGTTATCTTTTTAGGGATAAAAAAGTTAGAGATGAGGTATTTACAAAAACAGGATTTCGAAATTGGAAGAAAGCTTCAGAGAAATTTGGGGACCATATCGGAAGTGAAGGAAGTGCACACAAAAATGCCCGGACATCATATTTTGCTTTCTAAGATCAAAGGCAAAGTGTGAAACAGAAGATATCTTTTGGAACGCAAGTATTAAATTCCGCCTATCGCACTCGATTGACAGCAAGTGCGGATGTTGTTCGATTGCTTCTAACATGCGGGTTGGCATTTCGTGGGTATGATGGGTCGACACACTCGCTAAATAGAGGTAATTTTCTTGAAATACTTACTTTGCATAGCTTGCGTTGTGATGAAGTTGGCAAAGTAGTTAAAGAGAATGCACCTGCAAACCATCAACTTACTTCTCCTGATATTCAAAAACAAATTGTTAGTGCTTGTGCATTAGAAACAACGAAAGCTATTATTGATGATATTGGTGATAAATGCTTTACTTTATTGATTGATGAGGCTCGAGATAGTTCAGTAAAAGAGCAAATAGCCGTTGTTTTAAGATATGTAAACAACCAGGGAGAAGTTTTAGAACGGTTTGTTGGAGTTGTTCATGTTAAAGACACCATCGCACTTTCTTTGAAAAATGCCATTGATAATTTTTTTGCTAATTATGGATTATCAATCTCACAAATTAGAGGTCAAGGATATGACGGGGCTTCTAACATGCGGGGTGAGCTAAATGGTTTGAAAACTCTAATTTTGAATGAAAATCCATGTGCAAGATATGTTCATTGTTTTGCTCACCAAATTCGGTTAGTTGTTGTGGCAATTGCTCAAGTAAACCAATTCGTGTGCAACTTTTTTGAATATGTGGCTTTGATAACGAACACGATTGGGGCTTCTTGCAAAAGAATGGATGAACTAAGACAAAGACAACATGAAAATATGGTGGAGCGTTTAGAAAAGGGTGATATTTCCACAGGAAGAGGTTTGAATCAAGAAACTAGTTTAGCTCGGTCGGGTGCTACACGTTGGGGTTCACACTACAAAACAATTGTTCGTCTTCTATCTATGTGGTCATCAGTGGTTGAAGTTCTTCAGAATATATACGAAGATGGACAGGAATATAAAAGTAAAGGCATTGTTGTGGGCTTGATTGATAAGATGAAAACATATGAGTTTGTATTCATTGCTCACTTGATGAAGGTAGTGTTGGGGTTGACAAATATTTTGTCACAGTTTTTGCAACAAAAAGATCAGAATATTGTAGAGGCCATGAATTTGGTTGTTACTACCAAGAGACAATTGCAAAATCTCAGTGAGAATGGATGGGATGATCTATTAGGAGATGTGAACAGTTTTTGTTATGAACATAATATTAGCATCCCTAATATGGAAGATAATGTTCCAGGTCACCTTTGTTGCAAACACACATACTTTCACCACTTTCGAGTTGATATATTTTGTCAGGTACTCAATTGTTTCTCTATTTATACTTCTAATTATGTTTTTGAATATAGAAGTAATTTTATTTTATATTTTTTAGGTTGTTGACCGTATTAGTCAAGAGATGGATAATCGTTTCACTGAGATGAACACATAATTGCTCTTGTGCATAGCATGTCTTGATCCTAAGAATTCGTTCTCTAATTTTAGTCTTCCAAAGTTAGTTCGACTTGCAGAACTATATCCACAAGACTTTTCAATGGATGATCGAATAGAGCTTAAAGAACAATTAAAGATGTGGATTTCTGAAATAAGAGGAAATGCAAGATTTTCTAAACTAGAAGATGTCGGAGAACTTGCAACTAATATGGTTGAGGTGAGATATCACACTACTTTTCATTTGGTATATCTTCTTATCAAGTTGGCTTTAGTTTTGCCTGTTGCGACTGCAAGTGTGGAACGAGTATTTTCTGCGATGAATATTGTTAAGATAGATTTGCACAACAAGATGGGAAATGACTTTCTCACCGACTGTTTGGTGTGCTATGTTGAGAGAGATGTTTTTAGGCGCATTGATAATGAAGTGATTATCCAACATTTTCAGAACATGAGAACTCGCAGGTTGGATTTACCGCCTTTATGGTCCGAACTCCGAAGAGACTCCACCGTTCTAGTACCGACTAAGAGGCCGTGGAAAAAAAATTTACATGCATAATCCGGACCCCTCCGCTAAAATTCTCTGGCTCCGCCACTGTTTGTGGATCTGATCTCAGTTGGGTTTGGTGATCTGGTGTTGCCTTGGAGCTTCGTGATAGGGTTTGGGATTGGTGTGTGCCTGGTTCTTCTGTTGAACTAGTGCGTCTTTTTCCAAGCTTACCCATAGCCCTTCTCGGCGGTTCTTTTCCTCGGTTCTTTTCCTCGGTTCCTTTCCCCTCAAATGGGCCCATCAATTCTTTCTTGGGAGGTTTTGATCTGGTTTAATGGGGTTTGTTGTTTGTGGCGATCTGTTGCCGTTGTTCCCCTCCCCTCAAATTGGCCCACCAATTCTTCCTATTGAAGCTTTGATCTGGTAGGAGGGGGATTTGTTGGAAGACCCTTTTGGGTTTGTGGCAATTTGCATCTGCCAGAGAGGGTTTTGTTTTTGGGTTTGTTAGTGGCATCATCAGTGCTGTTGATTGTTTCTTATGGGTTTGGTTCAGTTCGGTTGGTTTCCCTAATTTCCAGTCGCGCTTTGGTTCCCCTGTTCCTCTTTTTCCCTTCAATGTATGCCTCCTCTCTGGACTATAGGTGTTAGGGGTTGGGGAGGGGTTGTCGGCTATGGACTGTTGTGGCTGAGGTCCCTCGCCGGAGGTGTTTGCAGTCACCGAATTTCACGCCGGTGCGTTGGAGCATGGGCCTGCAGTCTGTAAAGCTTCGACCTGCGTGTTGTACGTCTGCCTTGCAGCCCCGACTCGCGTGCCTGCTGAGTCTGTTCGGACAGCTGATGGTGGGGCCGGGCCTCTCCTTGGTTTTAGGCTGCTGGTTTTACTCTTAGGACTAATTTTTTGTTGCCTAACTTCGCGGGTTGTGTGCGCTTTTTTTTAGTGGTTAGGCAATTGTCTTCTAATTTTGTCTAGGTGTTACTAATCTCATTGGGAGATGGGATTAGTATCATGACCTTCAATATAATATTTTAAGTCTTTTTTTTGAAATTAATATACAAATAAATTAGCAAATAATAATGTTAAATTTAATTATTTAAGTAATTATTTATACAAATAAATACATTAAATATAAATGATAAATTTAAATTTTATTACTTAAAAAATTATTCATATAAATAAATATATTGAAACTAGTTGACAATGTTAAATTTTACTATTTAATAAATTAGTTATACAAATAAATACATTAAAATTATTTAAATCTAACATTAATGAGAATATTCAAGACATTTCTTCATAAAGCTACTAAGAGTAGTGGAAGAATTTTAATTTTATTTGCCTATCGTTACTAAGTGTAGCGAAAAGACTTTAATCTTTATTAATCTCAGATGTTAGATTTTGCATTGGACGGTGCGTTTATTGAAATAGTGTCCATAACAATCATTTGTTATGAACAATGTTATGAAAATCGGTTCGGAACCGACAGTTGAATCGGGAACCGGTTTCCTTTCAGGTCCGGCTTGGACCGGTTAACCAGATTTGGTCAATAACCGATTGACCATCGGTTCAACCGGTAAAATCGGTTAGTTGGCCCTGTTGAACCGGTATCGAAGTATTTTTTTTTTCAAAAATATTTTTACCAATAATATAAAATAATTTCACTATATTTTAGCTTACAAAAAATTAGATATTTTAAAATTTTATTAATTATTAATAATATATATTTTTATATATGTATGACGTCACTGGTTCAATAACGGTTCGACCACTAGATGAACCAGTGACCCATCCACCCGGTACCTTTTCCGGTTCGCTGAACGAACCGGTTCTGAGAACATTGGTTATGAATCACTCTTATATATATATATATATATAAGAGTGATCCATAACTAAAATTGGATAGGACAAAATTTTCATCCAACTCAATTTTGTTTATCCATTGCAAGATTCAATGACTAAGAAATATACATACCGCATAACAATTAGTAGTACTACCGCACAATTGTTATGCGGTATATGACCCACATAAAAAATGTTCATATTACCTCTTAGAGGCAATGGCTAAATTTTTTTAAAAAGCGCACCACATAACAATTATACGGTACCTAATTTTTTTTTTTGGGTACATCATAAATGTTATGCGGTAGCCGAAAAATAAATTCCATGGTACAGCATAACAGTTATACGGTACCAAAAAAATTTGGGTACCACATAACTATTATGCGATACCTAAAATTTGTTTTTGGGGTATCGTATTACTGTTATGCAATACTTTTTTAAAAAATAAATTCTCTTACCACATAACTGTTATGCGGTACCTTTAAAATTTTATTTTTTTCTCCTACCGTTTTCCTCGGGCCTTTGAAGTAGGTCGTTTCCTTTCAGATTATGGGTATGGTCACAATCTATATATCTCTCATAAAATCACTCAAACATTTCAAGTGGAAAGTACTAATTAAATTATTAGTCCAACACTTCATGAAGCTTCGCTAATTCAATCAAATTTCAAAGTCATGAATGTGCTTCATCTGCATCAAAGTCACTCCCTAAAGAACTCCCTGAGTCCGAATCTGTCAATCAAAAGCATAACCAATAAGTTCAGTATAATCTTCACCAATTGTAGCATCTTTTCCTAAGGCAAACTTTGCAACCCAACTCCCAACTTATGTTTCTCTTCCATACTCATTTCTTAACTATCGACTACATATTGGTTGAAATTGAAACCATTAAGGTTGAAAGCTGTAATGCTGATACCTAAAGCAGTAAACCAGATCTCTCGCTTATTAGGATCCTTTGCTCTGGACTTTGGTTGCTTCCCAGTAGGACCCCTTTAACCAGCCATGTTGTCTTCATAGGCTGAGCTCGCATTGGAGATGGAGTTTGCACAGGTGGTTGAATTGACGGTGGATTCGAATTCGAGGGGTTTAAAGCACTTGCCTGATTTAGATTATGCACTATTTCAGGAACCCGCTCAATCTTTTTTGGAATTGAACCCATTAAATTGGTTTTGGGCTTCATGGTTCTCTCTGGTGTTGGAATCTCATTCCAAGAACTCCCTCGCAACTCATCATTAACAAATCCACTCAGTTCTCTTTGAATATTGCTCCGCAACTTGTCCTGAATCGGTCTAAACTTGATATGAAATTTGAACAAAATCTGACCTGCCATTGAATGAAATTCACATGTCTTCGAATTATATAACATAGCATTATTAAACGTTAATCTCACATCCGAGGAAAAATCAGCCGACGAAGAATACAAATTCTTTGCAAAATTAGACTTCACAGTTCCCAGATACATTGACTGTTTAACAATCTGATGATAATCATTACGACCCAAAGCAATAACATCAATTGACTTATTAAACACCCAGTTATGCTTAAGCGGTAGGAAAAGGAATTTTTTTTAAAGGTACCATATAACAGTTATGCGGTAGGAGAAAAATATTTAAAGGTATCGCATAACAGTTATGTGGTACCAAAAATAATTTTTTAGGTAGCACATAACAATTATGTGGTGGGAGAAAAAAAATAATTTCCAAGGTACCGACGGCATAACAGTTATGCGGTAGCCAAAAAAAATTGGTACCACATAATTGTTATGTGGTACATTTTTTTTAAAAATTAGTCATTGCCTCTGAGGGGTAGTATGAACATTTTTTATGTTGGTCATATACTGTATAACAATTGTGCGGTAGTGTTACTAATTGTTTGTGCGGTATGTATATTTTTTAGCCATTGGATCTCGCAAAGGATCGACAAGATTGGGTTGGATCAAAAATTACTCCTATCCAACTTTGGCTATAGATCACTCCTCGTATGTATATATATATATATATATATATATATAGTGACGAAGCCAAAAAAATTTGTCATTTGGGTCAATTATATGAGTATCAAATAATAAATCAAAGTTGATAATTATAGTAACAAAAAATCACTTAAATATATAACCAAAAAATATATGTTATTATTGTAGCCTTCAGACTTATCCTTTGCGCATTCTCATTCGTTGCAATCGTTACATAATACTTTCATTGTCAATGCAATCAAATACATCTTTCTCGATGCATGTAATCAAGCAATCATTCATCAGTTGATCTGCCATTTTATTGCGCAACCTACTCTTGATTATTTTCATCGATGAAAAAGCTCTTTCAACAGTAGTAGTCGTAATAGGTAAGATTAATGGCAACTTTAGAAGCCGATATACCAAAGAAAATACAATATGCTTCTTAGTACTTACGAGCTTTCTTGCAAGACCGCTAATCCCTTAAACTTCCAAAAACTCTTGATTCGTCTGCATATCAGAAATGTAATTATCTAGTTAACTATCAAGTTTCATAATATCCATTAGAGAAAAGTCATTCGAATAAAAATCAGCGAGACGAATCAATTTGTCCTTGTCAAAACTAGCAAAACAATCACTAGGATTTAAGCATGTCACTGATAAAAACAACTAAGTACTTACTTCCATAAAACAATCATTTAATTATTGAAGTTGCCAATCCAATACAATACAAAAAATCTCAACATAATAATGGTGAAAATTTGCAATACCTTGAGATTTTTGAATTGATCTCCCATGGAATAAAGCATTCATATCTACAATGTCAATGTTGTGTTTGTTTCAAAATAAACAAACTTCATCAAGTAGCTTTTTCCATCCCTCATCTTTCATAGCCTTCAATAGTTTCTTAGACACTTTAACTAATTCCACAACATTTACAATGTCTTGATCCTTTCTTTGCAATGCTTGTGACAATTCTGTTAGGACAAATGCATATTTAATTTTATGATGATGAGATAATGTATATTTATAACCAAAAGCTTTTGTGAAGTCCTTACAAGTGTAATTGATATAAAAAGGACTTAGAGTAGAAGATCAAGCTTGTTAGGTTGATCTATTGAATGATTTAAATGTATAGACTATAAGAAGTTAAATGATCATAAAGATGTTCAGATGATCGTTTGATCACAAAGTTTCCTTAGAGATCGTAAGGTAAAATGAATATTGCAGAAGATCGTAAGGTAACACAAAAATCGTAAAGTCTGCTTAGAGTTTATAAGGGAAAATGAAGATCACAAAGTCTGCTCACAGATCGTAAGTCAAAATGAAGATCGTAGAAGATCGTAAGGCAAGCCAAAAATAGTAGAGTCTACTCAGAGTTTGTATGGAAAAATGAAGATCGCAAAGGTTGCTCAAAGATTGTAAGGCAAAATGAAGATCATAGAGCCTGTAGATCGTAAAGCTTGTGGATCGTAAAATAGATTGTAGAGCTCGCAATTGGTAGAGTTAGCCAAACCATATACTATATGATTAGAAAAATTGTAGAGTATGTTAGCTCTGACATTGGACTGACAATAGGAAGACTTGCAGAGTGAAGATCCTAAGATAGTTGTTGATCATCCTAAGTTTAAATGAAGATCAGACCGAGTTGTGTCTAACGGCTAGTTTGGTGAAGTGACATCACCCATGTGGTTGCCTTTGCAACAATTTGATATGACCTATCAGAGTAGAAAGCAAGCTGACATATCCTCCTAGAAGTCAATATCAGAGATCTTATAGGATCAGAGCATTAAATGAGCAACGATAACTTTCCAACGGGAAAATTTTGAGGTATTCTATAAAAGGGCACAAAGATTCAATCCAAAGAGGAGTTGTTGATCAATCACGAATTACAAGCTGAATCGCTGCTCAAATTTCAAGAACAATACTTTACGAAAAAGAGCAACTTGTTATGTTGTTAAGTAATTATTCATTGGACTTAAAGCTACTTAGAAGCACCTCAAATATCACTTAATCTCTTTGTGATTCCTGGTCTTAGTGACCTTCTTTTAACCAAGTTTAAGTGACTTGAAGAGTTTTTTTTGAACTGGTCTAAGTGATAAATACCAAGTCTTAATAACTTAAAGGAATCTAAGTGATTCATTGATTGTAATAGTTCTTTGTGAACTGATCTAAGTGATCACCCTCATCCTTAGTGGATTCCTTACTCGAAGAGTAGAAGAGTAGACTACGAGATCTTTGTGCTTCGAACCACTTAAAAATTTATGTGTCTCTTTACTTTCTACACTTTCATTTATGTATTATCTTTTATATCTGATTGTGACTTAATTCCACTAGTAAACTAAATTCAGAATTGAGAATTTCTTTAAATCTTTAAAGGGGTTTTCAAGCTAATATTCCGCTGTGCATAATTAAATTAACTTGCTTAATTTACAATCTGGTAATCCTTATTTAAAAGAAAAAGTGTTGAAGTATCTATTCAACCCCCCTTTTACATCTTTTAGTGCCTTTGAGAAACAACAAACCTAATATCTTTCTCATCAATATTAGATCAAATATAAAACCAAATGATTGTATTGACTTTAGTAAACCAAGAGCAATACCTTTTTGTAGGTATACCAAATCATCATCTGAAACCTCCTCAAGTACATCAATCACTGAGGAGAACATAAGAATCAAGTTCAAAAGTATCTCATAATGTGATCCCCAATGTGTATAACCTGCCTGTTTAAGACTAGTTTCTTGATGTAAGGCTTTCCCACTTTAAAGTTCATTATTCATCAAAGTTTCCTCGACTCTAGCAGCTTCTTTCACTCGAAGACTATCTCGACGGTTGCGTGATGCTCCAACCACATTTAACAGAAACCTTGTTAAAAAACCAAACAATGTGTTTATGCTTACTAGCAACAACTATTATAGTTAATTGAAGTTGATGAGCAAAACAATAGATATAAAATATAGAAGGATTCTCATTTACGATTAAAGTTTTGAGACTATTAAATTCACCTCGCATGTTAATGGCTCCATCGTACTTTTGACCATGTATTCTAGATAAACTTAGTGCGTGACTTGAGAAAATGGTCTGAATTGTTTCTTTAAGCAATGAAGCAGTGGTACTAATAACATGAACTATACCCACAAAACATTCGACAACACATCCCTTTCTATCCACATAGTGTAAAGCTATGACCATCTTTTCTTTGATTGAAATGTCACGAGACTTGTCAACTAATATTGCAAACACATCATCTCCAATATAACTAATGATAGCAATGGTAGTTTCTAATGCAACACAATTTATAATATCTTTCTGAATATCATTTGACACCAATTTTATATTTTTTGGAGCATTTTGCAACACAACATTGTTAATACTTTCATTGTGATCAACAAGAAATTCTAGAAGTTGCAAGAAATTTCCTCTATTACTTGAATCCTCATTTTCATCATTACCACAAAAGGATAACCCTTAATGCAAAAGAAATCTTAAGCAATTGAGTGATGCATTTAAGCGAATTCAATATTCAAGTCTCGTTTATTCAGATTGTTTAATAAAAACATTCTGAATGTTTTACTTTGGTTTCATCAAATCTTGACATTTACTTCAAGCTTCGTTATGAGCACTATTAGGCCCACTAACATGAATATCAAATCTCTCTTTCTTGTTCCATATTATGAAGCAGTTAGTAATGAAAGAATCACCACCCTCTTATTTTTCAGTGTCCGACCTAAATAGATAGCAACATAAGTAAAACGCCGCATCATTAGCTATGCCATACTCTAACCAATTTCCATATTCTTTAAACCAAGAAGGATTAGATCTATGTAAGTATCCCCTAATTTGTGTCTGTGGAAAGTTATGTTTGAGAGGCTGGCAAGGACCTTTATGCTCTTCTTACTTCAGCTTGAATATTAGGATGATACTTTGATATTTTTTTTCACAACCTGAGCCTGCTTCGAGATTTCCCAAATCTACTTTATCATCATTTTTTTTATTAGAAAATGATTCTTCAAGTTCAGAAGCTTTTTTGAATACAAATTTATCTATAAATACTTGACTTTTTAGCTATTTAAATATATTATGAACCTAATTATTAATTACATTCAAAGTATATATAGGAAAAACACACAAATTACAACAAAAAATAAAGTACTGAGGTTTTCATTTAGTTAATCTTTCTGGGGTTTTCATTTCATGGAAATATAAATACTCATGATGAGGACATGCTTAGCTTAGATGTCAAGGAATGAAAGCTTGGGCGGATTCAGTTCAAGTTCTAATTGGGCCAATTACGAGGGCAAGAGCTAAAAGGTTCAAGAAAGGGCTTAATGGATTAATTCAAGAGGCTTGAGCTAAGCACGTTTTAAGAAAATCACCTAAGGAAGAAGATCCAAAGTTAATTCGATTGCTTCAGGCAAGCTGTAATACCTTGAAAATAACCATAGAGCAAATAAATCAGAATAAAGATCATAGATGATAGTAAAGCAAATTATGGGAATGTTAAAAAGTAAGAAATGAGAAAGGAAGAGAAGAAATGAGAACATTACGATACATGAATTCTTGTGACTAGAAAGAAAAATATTATAAAGTTTTAGAGAATTATGATTATTCGTATGTTTTCAACCAATTTCCTAACTTTAAATTTCTCACTTATTTGAGCAAGATAATTTTCAATTCATCCAAATTATACTTTTTCTTGTCTAACAATGAACTCGGGGTAAGTATCCATGGAACTTATTAATCTCTTTCTATTTCTTTTTAGCTACGCGCTATTGAATTTGTCTGTTTCTTCAATATGTGGATTTTAATTTTAACTTTTTTGGATGATAATACACTCGCGTATGTGTTTATATATATATATATATAATTCTGTGTATGTATTTTAGTGAGAGTTATGCTAGTGATGAGCAAAATTGTCATATTATTTATTTTACATGGTTATTTTTATCCCTTTAAATTCTCTCACTTTTGAGGGGAAAATTTTGAGCCAAAAATTTAATCAATTTTACCTTCAAATCCCTCCCATTCTAATTTTAAACAGAAATATATCTCATTTTTAAAATTGAGTCAAAAGAAAAATATATCTTTATTTCACATCATATACCAAAAAAATATATATTAAATGACATTAGTATTAGCTAAGAAATTATCCGATGACATCAATATTAGTTAATATGAGATACATATAAAAATATCCTTGCCTTTTACAAAAAAAAGTTTTATTTGAGTTTGATCATAATTAATTTTTTTTTATAAATGTGATGTGGATTTATTTGTAACTTTTCTAAATATAGCTTATAATATTTATTGTATTAATTAAAATTAAATAAATTAAAATCAAAATTAAGTTTTAGAAATCTATCTCATTAGACTATCTGTCTTTCCTTTTTTCTTGTGTATGGAAAAAAGACTACGTAACCAACCGGCCGATCTTTTTCATGTGTCTTACTATCTCAATTTTGAATTACCAAAAGTAAATTAAACGGTCAATATCAACTACTCTACCCTTGAAATTTTGGAGTGGGTTTTAGGTGGGCTTACATTTTGAATACAGTGCCTTATAAATCCGTGTTGCTCCAATCTATAACGGTCCAACTAATACTTTTTCTTCCACGTAATGCATATTTAAATTGAGTCAATTGACTAAGGTATATATATATACTCGTAAAAAAATAACATAATATGAAAATAAAATATTGAACAATCTTGTATAATAAATTTATTTGTAACATTAATAAACTAAAATATTTTATATTATACAAATAATATTAGACGATTAGGATATCACAACCTCCTTAATGTGATCACAACGTTACAATAACCGTATGCATAACAGGTTTATCTAGTCTAGCCCGATTTAGGCCTGTCAAGTTTTAGTCGTCGACCAAGTTAGGTTAGCCCTTGACCACGAGTTTGCCTGGCCAGGTCAGACTAGGTCTTGGCGTAAATTGAGTGACCTGTTGAGGCTTGCAAGTTAGGTCATGCCTATAGGCTAGTCTGATCCATTTTTTTTTAATTTTAAATATTAAATATAAAAAATAAATACTATAAAATATAAATTAATAAAATTTTGTAATATTGAAATTTTTAATGAAGATGTAAAATTGTAAACTACTAAAAAATTGAAACTAATTAAATGTATTTACAAGAAATCATTAATAAATAATTAAAATTTTAAAATTAAACTAATAAATATTGAATTATATATTATAGGTTACTTCGATTAATTTTTAAGTTAAATATTAGAATGTATATTTATTTAGTTATGATTATGAGAAAATAATTATTTAAATTTGAACATCTAGAAGATGTTAATCTGTAAGGGACACTTCAAAAGAAGGAAATCAATTAAAATAAACTGGACCATTACAAAGACTAGTTTCACCAACTCCTAATAAAGAATCAACAACTCTATTATGTCTAGTATCTCTTAAGGCAAACATAACACATATATTTAAACCTTTACGAGTTAAAGGTCTTAATGCAATTTGAACACAACCCAAATGTACATAATTAAACTTTTCTTTATGTTTTAAAATATCATTATCCAATAATCTTATTGGTCCATTTGTTTCCAAAATAGGAATAACTTTTTCAAAAATTTTATTATTGTTTTTGGTTTATAGGCAAAAGTACCAATTTCTTAAATTTCACTTGGTTTAGGAAGAGCCCAATTTCTAAATTCTTGATTAACATCACTATAAGTGATTTTTTTCACTATTAATATCAAATCTTTTACTACTATTGTTATGATATACATCTGGTCATTGGAATGATACTCAAGGGTCAACCATCTCTCAAAGAGGTGAAAGTTCTTATAAAAGTCCCTCAAAGGAAACAGAGTCCTCAAAGGAAACAAAAAATACAGTTTCCATGATAAAGGAAGAAATGGATTATATCCATATAATAGATGTTGTGCTTAAATTTTGTAAAAATACTCGCAAGCGCACGAATATATTGTAAAATAGTTTAATGCAAAATATGAGGTCGATCCCATGAGGATTATTGAATTATCAATTAAATATAAATTATACTCAATTCTAATCTAGTTAACGAAAGATGGTTTTTGAATTAATTAAAACTAAAAACTAAATATAATGAAAATCAAGACTAATAATTAAACTAACTTTTAATCAATGGAAGAAAATTCTGAGGTTCGGAATTCACAATATTAATTATGTATATCATACTATTTATTATCAATTCGGAGTAGCAATTTGAAAATTAATCCAATGCTTTCTCAAGATTATTCATTTAAGTTCATAAAAATATTTCGTATTGTAAATTCTTATTTTCAAGGTTAAATATATAAGACCAAAGCATTATATGTATCCGATATTTTGAAAAATAAATAATCTAAGTTCTTAATTAAAACGTTTAAATCATAACCCGGATTAAATTAAATTAATTGAAACTATTCAAAATACATGAAATTATGAATGAAACAATTTAATTTAAATCAACCAAATAAATAAGAATTATTAACATTAAAACCAATTTGAGAATTTATAATAAATTTCAGAACATTACATAATTAATAATGTTTCATCCTACACCTCAGAAATTAATTTAGCAACACATGATTTTATTAAATACAAAGATTAAGGAATAACCCAACATTAGAATAGTGCCACTGCTTTGTTGCTTTTGTGAATATGCGCGGCTGCTACTTTGGTTTCCGTGCCAGCTTGAATGATGTTTTTGTTGCTGCCTTGTTGCTTTTCCACGTTGGCTCTGCTTTATGTTGCTCTTGTGTGTGATTGCTTGGTTGGTGTATATTTCAGATTGTTGTGCACTCTTGTCTTCTTTTATAATTAGTAGCTTCAATTTCCTTTTCTCTTTCGAACTCTTTTCTTTTTTATCTCTTTGACTTGTGCAATAATTTGAAACTCTTTTTCATTCTTATCTTTTTCGTAGTTACAACTCTTTAAATTTTTGCATTTACTTAGACTTACAATTTAATCAAAAAACGGACTCTTTAATTCTAGAAACCTGTGCACAAAAATAAATTCAATTAGAATAAAATTAATATAAAACTAAACTAACAAATCTATTTAAAGGGGAAATAAATATATAAAATATATGCTCATCAAATACCACCAAACCTAAATTTTTGCTAGTCCTCGAGCAAAATAAAAATTAAAAAAACTACATAAATAAGTAAAATAAAATTCTAACTAAACCTAAGCCTTTTCGTAGGGAACACGATAGTATTTAGCGTATACTACAAGCCTTTAAACCCCAAGGTTACCCCAAGTGGACGAGTTTTATCGTTTGCAGTGAATATACTCACAAAATTCAAAATTCAAAATAATTTTTTTTTTAGTTTAACTAATTATGAAATTGAAATAAAACTTCTAAATATCCATAGGCATTACACAAGTAAGATCAAATTCCATTTCACTCTTTCACCTTATCAAAAATACTACATCTTCATTTAAGACACTATCTTTCATAAATTTAATTCCATGTGATGCATGCATGTGTATGTGATGTAACTCTCAGTAAAGACTTTAACCATGAAAATCAAGTAAACTCATTTTTTTTCTTTTTCTATTTTTTTTTATTCTTGACTTGTGCAATGTCTTTTTTTCTTCGGCTTTCCAGACTTACCCATGTAATGAGCGTTTGACCAATGACTCCCAAACCAGTTGGTTTTAGGGCACTAGGTGTAAAGACACCCCTAAGGGCTTACTAACTCAAGTAACAAAGGCCACAAAAATAGACTAGTCAAGCTGCTTATATCCATTTTTTTTATTTTTTTTTATTCTATGGACATTGAAGTAGTATTTATTTTTCAACTATCTCTTTTTTTTTCTTTTCTTACAACGAGTCAAGCTGCTTATATCCTTTTTTTTTTGTTTTTTTTTTATTCTATGGACATTGAAGTAGTATTTATTTTTCAACTATCTCTTCTTTTTTTTTTAGAACGAGTGCGTTTTACACTCCATCTCGCTGCATTGTATTTTTTTACTTTTTTTTTTAAAATTGCCTGACTCATAGTTTATACCCCACAACTAAGAATTAGTACGAATGTGAAGTGCAAAAATACATATGAATTTTAATTTTATTCAAGATGGCGTTCCAAACTAAGATTTTGTATCTTATCAAAGGTTCAAGAGTTCTAATTTTTTTTTAATCCTACTCGTTTTTACTCCACAGACACTTGTTAGAATTAATTCAACTCATAAACAGTTAAACAATTTTTTAATTTTTAATTTCTTTTTAATTTTTTAAAATTTATTTCCTAAAAAGAAAAATAAATAAATAAATGAAAATCTAACAAAAATACAAAACTAACAAAAATGCAAAACTCCCCCCCATACCTAAATCATGCATTGTCCTCAATGTTTTCTTGCATACTACCCAAAAATGCACATGTATAAATCCACATATAAAGGAAATAAGTGACAATATCAAAGACTAAGGGAAAGATCACACCTGGTTGGTTTCGCACTGCACTCTAACAAAATAAAATTATGAACACGTAAGAATAATATTAGTACTCAAAGAGAATAATGAACCTAACTAACTAAACAAAACTAACACACTAAAAAGATAAAAATAAAATAAAATAAACCTACACTAGACACACAAAAAATCCTAAACTAACAATGTTAATCCTGATAGACAGGATCTTCTAGCAATGTTTCCTCCACCTCTTGACTCCTTAATTCTAAGAATGGTTTAAACCTTTGACCATTGACTTTGAAAATATCACCATTCTCAGGATTTTCTATTTCAACAGCCCCATGAGGAAAAATAGTGTGAACAATGAATGAGCCTGACCATTTAGAACGTAATTTTTCAGGAAATAAATGTAAACGAGAATTATATAAAAGGATCTTTTGACCAGGTGTAAATAATTTTCTAAGAATGTTCTTATCATGAAAAAATTTCATTTGGTCCTTATATCGTTTTGCATTTTCATAAGCATCATTCCTGATTTCCTCTAACTCATTAATTTGTAATTTCCTAAGAGTACCTGCTTTGTCAAAGTCAAAATTTAATTTTTTAATGGCCCAAAAAGCTCTATGCTCTAACTCTACAGGTAAGTGACAAGCCTTGCCATAAACTAGTCGATAAGGATACATTCCAATAAGGGTTTTGAAAGCAGTACGATAAGCCCACAATGCATCACAAAGTTTCAAGGACCAATCTTTTGTAGTTGGGTTAACAGTTTTTTGAAGAATATTTTTAATCTCCCTATTAGAAATCTCAACTTGTCCACTCGTTTGTGGATGGTAGGGTGTGGCAATTTTGTGTGTAATACCATATTTTTTCATTAATTTTCAAAAGGCCTATTACAGAAATGCTTTCCTCCATCACTAATGATCGCACGAGGTGTACCAAAACGAGAAAATATGTTTTCTTTTAAAAAATTTACCACCACCTTGTGATCATTAGTTTTAGAGGAACTTGGCTCCACCCATTTAGACATATAATACACAGTAACAAGGATGTAACACTTGCCAAAGGAATTAGGAAATAGACCCATAAAATTAATACCCCATACATCAAATAATTCAACAATAAAAATAGGATGTAAATGCATCATATTTCTACGGGTTATACTTCCTAATTTTTGACATCTCTCACATGAACTACAATATGCATGTGTATCTTTAAATACAGTTGGCCAATATAAGCCACATTGTAGAATTTTTGCAACTGTTTTCTTTGAACTAAAGTGACCTCCATATGCATGATCATGACAAAAAGAGATAACATCACTTTGCTCACTTTCAGGAATACATCTCCTAATGATTTGGTCTGGACAATATTTGAACAGATAAGGATCATCCTAAAAGAAATGTTTAACCTTGGATAAAAATTTAATACGATCTTGTTTAGTCCAATGTGTGGGCATTTGTCCTATGACAAGATAGTTAACAATATCAGCATACCAAGGTACTTGGGAAACAACCATAAGCTGTTCATCGGGGAAGGACTCTCTAATAGGCAATGACTCATCTATGGACTCCACAATTAACCTTGACAAATGATCAGCCATGACATTTTCAAATCCTTTATTGTCCCTAATTTCAAGGTCAAACTCTTGTAATAACAAGATCCATCTAATGAGGCGAGGTTTGTCATCTTTCTTACTCAAGAGATATTTTAATGCAGCATGATCAGAATAGACTATAACCCTAGACTCAGTCAAGTAAGACCTAAACTTGTCTAGCGCAAAAACTACGACCAACAACTCTTTTTCTGTGGTGGAATAATTGAGGTGTGCATCATTAAGGGTCTTACTAGCATAATAAATCACATGAGGGAGTCTATCAATACGCTGCCCTAAAACAGCCCCTATGGCGTAATCTGAAGCATCACACGTTATCTCGAATGGGACACTCCACTCGGGTGGTCTAATGATGGGTGCAGATGTCAACAATGTCTTGAGCTTGTTAAAAGCTTGTAGGCATTCATTGTCAAAGTAGAAAAAGGCATCTTTAGCAAGCAAGTTACACAGAGGCCTAGATATCTTACTGAAGTCCTTAATAAACCTACGATAAAATCCTGCATGACCTAAGAAAGACCTTATTTCTCTAACTGTCTTAGGAGGTGGGAGACTAGAAATCACATCAACTTTGGCCTTATCTACCTCAATTCCCTTGTGGGACACCACATGCCCTAAAACTATCCCTTTCCTAACCATGAAGTGACACTTTTCCCAGTTAAGTACAAGATTTATTTTTTACACCTAATTAACACTAAGGTTAAATGGTGTAGACACTCATCAAAGCTAGATCCAAATACGAAAAAGTCATCCATGAACACCTCTAGAAAACGTTCTACCATGTCAGAAAATATGCTCATCATACACCGTTGGAATGTAGCACGTGCATTACACAACCCAAAGGACATGCAACGATAGGCAAAAGTACCAAAAGGACATGTGAATGTTGTTTTCTCTTGGTCCTCAGGTGCTATGGGAATTTGTTTGTAACCGGAATAACCATCAAGAAAATAATAATATGCATATCCGACTAACCTTTCTAACATCTGGTCAATGAAAGGGAGTGGGAAATGATCTTTCCTAGTGGAGGCATTCAACTTACGGTAATCGATGCACACATGCTAACCAGTTTGCATTTTGGTAGGAACTAACTCATTATTATCATTTTTGACTACCGTAATTCCTGATTTTTAAGGGACTACATGAACAGGACTAACCCAAGAACTATCAGAAATTGGGTAAATGACTCCCACATCTAAAAGCTTAATTACTTCAGCTCTTACCACCTCTTTCATTACAGGGTTGAGTCTCCTTTGGGACTCACGAGAGGGTTTGACATTGTCTTCTAGGTGAATCCTATGCATGCACACTGATGGACTAATACCCTTAATATCTGCAATTGTCCAACCTATAGCTTCTCTATGTTCCCTAAGCACACTAATGAGTTTATTTTCCTGCTCTTTATCTAATTCAGATGCTATGATAACAGGTAAGGTTTCAGATTGACCTAAAAATGCATATTTTAGTGTCTCGGGAAGAGGTTTCAATTTAAGCTTAGGTGGTTTATCAACAAATGGAAGTGGTATGGATTCAGAAGGTGAAAGAGATTCAATTTTGGCTTTTCATTTGGTAGTATTCATTAATAGGGCAGATTCTAACAAATAGTTCACCTCACTAATTGTAGTATCGTCATCAAAACTCATGCCAAAATGAGCTAAACAACTTTCTAATGGGTCATCATAGGATAATTGTCTAAATGAATCATGGACAATACTCTCAATAACATTCACCTCACAGAGATCATCATGATCAGGAGGTTGTTGACAAATGTTAAACACATTGAGTTCTACAGTCATGTTTCCAAAAGACAATTTCATAACCCCATTGCGACAATTGATTATCGCGTTGGAGGTGGCTAAGAAAGGTCGTCCTAAAATCACAGGAATCTGGGCATTAACATTTTCTACAGGTTGAGTATCTATGACAATAAAGTCCACGGGAAAGTAAAACTTATCAACCTTAATCAAGACATCCTCTATGGTACCTCTAGGAACTTTGACAGACCTATCAGCTAACTGAAGTCTCACAGAAATGGGTCTAAGTTCTCTTAATCCTAATTGCGCATACACGGAATATGGCAATAGATTGACACTCGTATCTAAATCAAGTAAGGCCCTATCGATTACATGGTCACCTATAACACAAGAAATGGTAGGACATCCGGGATCCTTATACTTGACAAGAGTTTTCATTTGAATTATGGAACTAACTTGCTTGGTCAAGCATGTTGTTTTAGGGACATTTGTTTTTCTTTTCTGTGTACATAGATCTTTTAAGAATTTAGCATAAGAGGGCACTTGCTGAATGGCATCAAGGAATGTGATGTTTATGCGAACTTGCTTAAACACTTCTAAGATATCACTGTATGGTGTGCCTTTCTTTATTGGATCAAGTCTATGCGGAAAAGGAGCTTTAGGGATATAAGGCGCAATAGGTGTTTCGGGCTCTTTTGATTCTTTAGGAGTAGGTGACTCATTCGCATAATTATCTATTTTTTGACCAGACCTAAGGGTAGTGATCTACTTTGCTTCCTCAAGACTCCTATCAGGATTAGTGACTTCATACTGACCTTTGGGGTTAGGAACTGGTTGACTAGACAACTTCCCTTTCTCTCTCTCGCCTAAGGCGGTGGCTAATTGCCCCATTTGAGTTTTAAGCTTCAAGATAGACTGTTGGGTACCAAGGAAAGACTGCTGAGTGGTTTTCATAAATTGTTGCAAAGTGTTTTCTAAGGAAGGTTTTCTTTGATGGGCAACAAACTGAGATTGTGACTGAAAACCTGGAGGATGTGACGGATTCGGGGCTGCAAATTGTTGCCCTCCATAATTCACTAGAGGCTGGTTTTGCCTCCAAGACAAGTTTGGGTGATTCCTCCAATTAGGATTGTATGTGGTAGAAAATAGACTATCAGATGATCTCCCATAAGAATTTAGAGCATTTGCTTGGTCAACATAGCTCTCTAGAGAGGTATAAGGTGAATTGACTAACGATGCACATACTTCATTCCTAACACTCATCGCGGAATTTATGGTTTGACTCAAGGCTAGGGCTTCTACCTTCTTAGTAATGTCTCTTAAGGAATTTTTTACATCAAAATCGTCTCTTGCCTCATATAACTCCCCTTTCCTAGGCTTCTATATCTCATTAGAAAAATTCCATTACTGAAAATTTTCGGACAAGGTTTCAAGGAATTGCCAGGCATCAGTGCTACTTAAATTCAAGAATTCTCCTTTATTCATAGACTCAATCATATGACGATTTGACATGGTCAAAGCGTTATAAAAATATTATACGAGTCTCCATAATTCGAAACCATGGTGTGGACACCTTAAAAGTAAGTCCTTAAATCTCTCCCAACACAAATAAAATTGCTCACTATCGGTTTAACGAAAATCTGCAATTTCTCTTCTAAGGGCATTTGTTTTAGACATTGGGAAAATTTTTGACAAGAATTTACTAATTAATTGGTCCCAAGTAGTGATTGAATTAGAAGGAAGTGAGTTTAACCATGCCTTAGCCCTATCTTTTAGAGAGAATGGAAATAGACAAAGTCTCACAGATTCATCACAAAAATTCTGAAATCGGAAGGTTGTGCATATGTCTAAAAATTCCTTGACATGCATGTAAGGATCTTCTCTATCTAACCCATGGAATGATGGAATGAGTTGTATTACACTAGGTTTAATATCAAAATGTGTCGCTCGAGTTTGTGGCAACACGATGTAAGAAGGGTGATTAGGTGTGACTAGTAAAAAGTACTCCCTAAATGATCTCTCCTCACGTGTTAAAGGCTCAACTACTTCATTGTTATCATTGTCATCAGCCATTCTAAATGCAAAATTATTTTTCCTAATTATGTGAGCAAATAAGCAAATAAGCACACAAAGATAAATAAGAGAAAATAAATTTAAAAAAAATAAATAAGTAAAATAAAATTATTTCTAAGGTCAACATAAATAAAATCTAGACAACTCCTAACTGTTCCAAGTTTCTCTTTAAGGTTCACCAAATTCAAAATTAATCAACCACTAGCCAGGTAAGTGTAAGAACGGGGGAGTCTCTCCGTAAATACGGTGACTAATTAAATAAACATGTGTTCTTTAGGCGTTTACCTTTTGAACCATTTGCCTAGACACTAGTAGTTTGATTAATTTAAAATTCAAACTCCTCTTAGATTAACTTGTCTTAATTGAGCTCGAGAGTCCTAGGGGCTAACGTCTACTTGATTTTATTTGGTCGGTTATACAAAGTGTGGTTGTTTGTGGGCCAAGGAAGGGTGATGAAATTCCCACCTTATCTTGTTATGGGTTTTGCCCTTAATATTAGATTAAAAATTAAAAATGTACAATTAAAATAAAAACGGTAAACACATAAAATGTCCTAAAACTATATGAATTATGGAAGAAGAAAAAATTTGACGTAGTTCAATTCTCCAGCAATCACCACAATTTATATTTAACAAAAATAAAATTAAAAAAAAAAAACCTAAGCAAGATGTGCTCTACGTGTGTGAATGCATGAATGCAACAATTAGTTTCTAAATAATAAACTAAACTAAAACTAGTAGAAGAATTAAACAAAAAATAAATTAATTAACATTTCTAATAATCCCCGGCAACGGCGCCAAAAACTTGTTGTGCTTAAATTTTATAAAAATACTCGCAAGCGCACGAATCTATTGTAAAATAGTTTAATGCAAAATATGAGGTCGATCCCACGAGGATTATTGAATTATCAATTAAATATAAATTATACTCAATTCTAATCTAGTTAACGAAAGATGGTTTTTGAATTAATTAAAACTAAAAACTAAATATAATGAAAATCAAGACTAATAATTAAACTAACTTTTAATCAATGGAAGAAAATTCTGAGGTTCGGAATTCACAATATTAATTATGTATATCATACTATTTATTATCAATTCGGAGTAGCAATTTGAAAATTAATCCAATGCTTTCTCAAGATTATTCATTTAAGTTCATAAAAATATTTCGTATTGTAAATTCTTATTTTCAAGGTTAAATATATAAGACCAAAGCATTATATGTATCCGATATTTTGAAAAATAAATAATCTAAGATCTTAACTAAAACGTTTAAATCATAACCCGGATTAAATTAAATTAATTAAAACTATTCAAAATACATGAAATTATGAATGAAACAATTTAATTTAAATCAACCAAATAAATAAGAATTATTAACATTAAAACCAATTTGAGAATTTATAATAAATTTCAGAACATTATATAATTAATAATGTTTTATCCTACACCTCAGAAATTAATTTAGCAACACATGATTTTATTAAATACAAAGATTAAGGAATAACCCAACATTAGAATAGTGCCACTGATTTGTTGCTTTTGTGAATATGCGCGGCTGCTACTTTGGTTTTCGTGCCAGCTTGAATGATGTTTTTGTTGCTGCCTTGTTGCTTTTCCACGTTGGTTCTGCTTTACGTTGCTCTTATACGTGATTGCTTGCTTGGTGTATATTTCAGATTGCTTTGCACTCTTGTCTTCTTTTATAATTAGTAGCTTCAATTTCCTTTTCTCCTTCAAACTCTTTTCTTTTTTTTATCTCTTTGACTTGTGCAATAATTTGAAACTCTTTTTCATTCTTATCTTTTTCGTAGTTACAACTCTTTAGGTTTTTACATTCACTTGGACTTACAATTTAATCCAAAAACGGACTATTTAATTCTCAAAACCTGTGCACAAAAATAAATCTAATTAGAATAAAATTAATATAAAACTAAACTAACAAATCTATTTAAAGGGAAAATAAATGTATAAAATATATGCTCATTAATAGACAAGGTAATGGATAATATCCGCAAAAGCGAATTGACTAATAGTCGTGATCTTGCTTTCTTAAAGAAAGTTATTAATTGTCATGAAGTATCAAAATTATTTGTTATAGAGTCAATTCGAATATGGGAGCCAGATATAAAATGGCATTACTGCATTAAAAAACATTCAAAATATTAGTATATTACTCTTGATCTTTGGAATATCTGGTGTTCTACTTCTTATGATTTTAGACAATATTTATGTATGTTATATACATATATTTGGGCTCTCCAAACTATTGATATAGCAGGAGGGCAACATTATCATTTCATGACAGTGCCAAGACATCTGAACAAGGAATGCAGACCTCAGTATAATTATTCGAAGGTGCTACGATAAGCTACGATCGAAGCTATCGCAATAATTTACGAGCATCGTAGTACGCAAGGCAAGAAAAGTGAATAGTTTCTTAATTTTGCATTTAAGCAAGTAAGTGGCGATGAGATCAGATGTCCTTGTAAGAGATGTGTGAATGAAGTATGGAAGGAAGGAAGTGATGTCATGTGCGACCTATTCGCGTATGGGTTCAAGCAAGCTATAGCACATGGATCTATCATGGGGAAACTTGGTTTGATGAACGTGAATCTGAATCGGGATCCAGAAATGATGAAACCTATGACTGTACTAACATGATAGTCGAAGCTAGTGGTTCATTTTTCGGCTAGAATACAAATAGGGATGGTGGTAGCATCGAGCAAGATCCGAATGAGGGGGCTAAGGGTTTTTATCAGTTATTACATGAATTAACGACGCCACTGTGTGATGGACACGGTGAGAACCTAAATGTACATTAGGTGCTCACAGACGATAACGCTGACATTCGGCTAAAGCTTATAGCCGACAGCCCTGAAAGATCTATAGATACTTATACATGTTGCATCATAAACGGTTTTAGATTTAAGTGTTGCGATGTTGGGGTAGTCGTGTCGTCGACTCTGGTGTAGTAGTTAAAGGTAGTTGTTAATCTTTGGGATAATTGGTATGGACGATTGCTAGAAGTAGTCGTTCTCAAGTATTGGGGTAAAAAAGAGTTAGTATGCTTCAATTGTCATTGGTTTGATGTTTCTAATGCAGTTAGAGTAGATAAAAACTCAAGACTGGTGACAGTAAATGTAATATCCCGGATATTTGACAAGACTTTTAAATAAGATCTTAGATGATGAAATAAAGGTTGAAGTTAAAACCTAGATTTGGAGAAGTAAAAGGTGTAGAAAGTAAGTAAACATTTTACTCTAATTTCTGTGTTATGATTTAAATGTGTGTAAATGTAGGTTTTTAAATTTTAAAATCTAGAATTTGATTATTATGTATACTTTGAGGTATATTAAGAGTAAGGTAATATGATACCTTTAAAACTCGATGAACTATTCGACAAATAAGATTATGTAAGAAATTTTTTAATGAGGTATGTGAAACTTTTAATAAGTAAATAAATTTCAAATGGAGAAGTTATTGATATGAAATTTTATGTATAATGATACGAGTATATTTGATGAGAGTTATCAAGTAGTTAATTTAATTAATTTAAATTAACTAAATGATGAAAATGAAAAACAAGATAAGACTATGTTACAAATTAACATATCTTGAAAGTTGACCTTAAATGGTGTATGAGAAGATTGATAATTATAAAATAAATAAAGAATTATCATGACAATCATGGAATATAATTAACTTATTTAATTATATTTGTGTAAGGTTAAATTATTTAACTAATGTGAATGATAGCCTTAATGGGCTAAATTATATATTTATTTAAATGAGTAACTTAATTAATGTGTTAAGCAATAATATTAATTATTATTGAATAAACAACCCGAGATTATTTAGTTAACAAGAGGTTGTGTATAATGTGAGATTATACAAGTAATTTAAATTACTTTATGGTATGATCTAAATTATTGAAATATTATAATAATATTAGACAATTATTTTAATGACCCAAATTATTAATTTGGAAGGATAAGGAAAGTTAAAGGATTAATCACTCATGAGTTAGTTTGTGGGAAATCGTATTCTCGAGCCACGTGAAAATTATGGAGAGTTGTGTTCTCGAGCCACGAGCCACGTGCTTGTGCTCTTTTAATTGTGTGATGCCAGAGCTTTGTGCTCATTGGATAATTTGTGAAATATATATATATATATATATATATATTAATAAACTAGCTATGATTAATATAATTATACTCGGGTTAAGTGCAGGAATTGAGAGAAAGAGAAGTGATGTGACCCTAAGGTTTAATTAATGATGAAGTAATGCTTGCATTAGTAGGAGCAAAAAGGTGATGAAAGTGACTAGTTGGTGATGTGTGTAAGAGATGTGAAGACTATAAAGCTGTGATTAAGGGCTATGTTGTAGCTTGTGTGTGAGAAAAGAAGGAGTGATGAGAGTTAACCATTGTGTTGTTTAAATGGTAGAGAGTTAATCCTACATTGGTTAAATGGTGGAGAAAATAGAGGGAAAATAGCTAGATTGGCACAAGGCTCTATGTATACCTAGAAAACACAAATCCCTAATTTCCTCCCATGCAATGTCCTTTTCCCTAAATTACTCCCAAACTTGTCCTTTTCCCTAAATTAAGGGGCCATGTTTTCTAGGTAAATTAAGCCTAATTAACCGAGTATTGGTGGATTAATAGGACTTAATTTAACTTAGCTAAGTTCTATAAATAGAGTGCCTCACCAAGCTTACAAGGTTGGTTGTTTCATTTGTTCATTTCACCAAGATAGAAGTTGAGAGCCCTAGAGAGAAAAGAAAGAAAGAAAGTTTGGGAAGAAGCTTAAAGAGGAAGATGAAGAGATGATGATCAAGCTTGATAGGTCCATCATCCATCTAGCAAGGCTAGAAAACAAGCTTATAGATTCAAAAGGTATAAAACCTTCTAAAACCCTAGTTTTGGTATTTTCTTTGCTCTATATATGATTTTAATGGTAGAAAACCATTTTCAAAGCTCTTGATACTTAAAATCATGCTAGATTAGTATATATAGAGTTTAATGGGTTTAACATAAGTTTTGGTATTCATTTATACAAAAAAGTTTAACAAAACATGAAAGCGGTTTTCGCCATGAAAGCGGTTTTCGCCGAAAAAACCTTAAAACGTAACAGTCCGTTCCCTGATTTACTATTCACGTTCCATAAGTCGTATTTTTGATCCGTCAACTTTGGGTGGTATACCTATAAGATAAGAAAATTTTCCAAGTGGAACGACTGAAAAATATTAAACGAGCTATTGATGGTGATTTTTCTCGTAAAACAGTTCCTGCCGAAAAATTACAAAAAAAGCTACTGCCCAGAAAATGCAAGGGCCTGTTTTGGCCATTTTCATTGCTCTAAAAATTCCAAAAATTTTATATCTGTTACTATATGGTAATAAGCACCCACTGTAAGAAACTGAGCTCAATCCGACCTCGGATGAGTTAGTTATGACCCGATGTTTATTTACGTTTTAAAATGAAGTTACGGTTATAACTTGAAATGTATAACTCCAAATATTATGAAATTTTTAATGGAGATTTTATATGGTGGCAGTAGGCTTCCATACAAATTTCATAATTTTCTGATGAAAACTAAATGTTTAATAAATACAGAAATATTTGGACAGAAATGGACTATTTAAAAATAGTAAATAAAGTTGGAAAATTAAACAAAAATTATTTTGTGTATGGAATGAAATATACTAAATATATCCAAGAGTTACAAAAATAATAAGTCAATTAAGTATTTTTAATAAATACGAAGAACTTAAGAAAAATAAGGATAAGGAATAAAATAATTATGTATTATTCAATTTTAATTAAATAATACATAAAGGTTACTATTTATTATTTAAATAATATTAAATAATAAATAAATTAAATAAAAATAATTTATTTATTTATTTATTATTTAAATACTAAATAATAAATAAAGTAAAGGAGTACATGAAATTAATAAAATAATTATTTATTATTTAATTAATATTAAATAATAAATAATGGTGATTAGTTATCTAATTATTATTTAAAGGATATTAAATAATAATTAAAGAAAGATAAAGTTAATAAGGTAATTATTTGTTATTTAATAAATAAGGATGATTCATTATTTAATTATTATTTAAAGGATATTAAATAATAATTAAAGGGAGATGAAGTGAATAAATTGATCATTTGTTATTTAATTAATATTAAATAATAAATGGGGTTAATTAATTAAGAAGTTATTATTTAATGATGTTCAATAATCATTAAAGGAAATGAGGATAATTAATTAATTAATTATTATTTAAATGATATTAAATAATAATTAAAGGGAAATAAGGTTAAAAGAATAATTGCTTATGTAATGTTAAATAACATGTAAAGTTAATTAAATTATATATTTATTTAATTAATATTAAATAAATAAAGTGAAGAAATTAAGAAAATGATAAAGTGATTAGACAAGTTACATTTAATTGTTTAAGTCTGTAAATATTACTAAATGAGTAAATTATTATTAAATATTTAATGATAATAGCAAGTGATGAAATATTATTAAATGATTAATAATATTGATAATTAGGTGAGTATTATTAAGGACTTAATAATATTAGTAACCAATTAAGATGCTTAATAACGTTTGTAATTGAATGAGGTATTATTAATGTATAATAATACTGGTCGGTAATTATCCAATTGTCATAATATTATCCTATAATTTATGAGTTAGTAAATAGGGAAGTATGTGTTGTTGAGTCAATTTATTTGAGAATGATAAATAAATCCCTATGTGTGTTACTAATTGAAAGATAATCATATTAGGTCTTTCAAAGGAGGTAATTGAATTGTGTAGGTGTAAGCGAGGAAGCAATTCAGACAAGTTTTTCAGAACTTGTTGCTATGTACATTATTATGTTATAATGTGATATCAAATTGTTTATATGAAGTCATATAGATGTTATTGGTGTTATGTGAATAATCAATGAGTATGATTATGTGTGGATTATGTGAACAACATGAAGCATGATTACATGTGAACATGAAAGGATATAAATTGTTAAGCATGATTTAAATGTTATGTTGACGAATAGAGAAACATGTATAAAATGTCATACATTGGTATATTGTTAATCATACATGATGCATGAGCTACATGTTATGTGATAACTGTTAGACTTGCCGAGTCGTCGTGCTCACTCTTGCTTAAAACAAACACTTTCAACTGAGGACGAAGAAATCTAGAAGTCCCGGTAGCGCCCAAAAATCAAGAACGATTGTTGCTTAAGAAAAATTAAGGACTACGTTGTGGTCAATTAAGTCATGTCGTTATCTGGTAGTTAATGATTATAGTTAGACGCTTATGTTTTGTATTTAAACTATCGTCGTCATAAATTGTATCATGTGATTGTAAAACCTTTTAAATGAATTATGTTCCCTAGTTACAAGAGAAGATGGTTATAAACAGATAGACTTAATGTCACTGTAATTGTTAGCAAATGAGTTTTATGTACTCACAATGATTGTAATAGACTAGGTCATATTATAAATGATCTAAGTTTCTAGAGCATTGTAAAGCTTTCGATTCTGAGGCAGAGTTCAAGGGAATATTATAAAATTTTAAATTTATTGAGTTTTTAGCAACATATTATTATATAATGTTGGTTAATAAGGAGAAGGTTGTTCGTTGACGAACGGGGGTCGCCCGTGGCAAGTAAGGGAATTCCCGGGGCGTTACGGTAAATGTGAGTTCAAAATAAAATTCAAACGAGCCTTTTGTTTTAGCAAGTCAAGCAACGCAGGTGTACTACGCCAAGAGTGTGAAGACTCCCGCAAGCTCATGGTATGCTGTTATAACAACCAAAGCTCGTGGTTTTCAAGGTATAGCTCCTCGTCCAGACGATGAACCTTTACAATTGAAATCTACCAGTGTCACGCCTGGTGAAGTGACAGTTATTAGTGAGTCTAGTGAAGACGAGGATGATGTCATCGCTGTCAAAAGTGAAAACATTAATGTAGGGGAAGAAGATATACATGAAGATATTCTCGAGGATGAAGAAGATAGTGATGACAGCGAGAATGAAGAGCTACTGCTCGATGATGACGATTCTGACATTGACGACTTTGATGATATTAATGATTAGGAGTATGTACTTACTATTATTTGAGTTGCATCCATATGTACTAGTTTGGTATTTAATATTATTTGAGATTTATCCATATGTACTGCTTTGTAGTTGCATCCATATGTGTTAGTTTGGTATTTAATATTATTTGAGTTTTATCCATACGTACTGCTTTGTAGTTGCATCCTTATGCCTTTAATAAAAATGTCTTCTAATTTTGTGTTTATGTTAGTGCAGTGATATAGGTATGGCACGTACTCCACACGGTGATTGTGGAGGTCGTGTCAGTCGTGGTGGACGAGGGGGTCGTGGCGGTGCTTAGCGACCAACAGATTCAGGTACAATAACGTACTCACTTATTAATTTTAAGGATATTCGTTTTTACCTCTTATTGCTATTTTTATATTATCGGGATTATTCGTTGTATTCATTTATTCACATACTACACTATATAGGTGACCGCTCTAGGCCTCTGCGGGGACTAGCACGTGGCTTGCTAGGGAATCCTCCGCAGACGCCTCATCTATGTCGTGTTGGGACGCACAAGTTATTTTAGATTATGTTTGTACCATACTACTGATTTATTTTATATACAATGATGCAGTTAAATATAGTTGAGAATTGTTATATGTATTCATTTCAATTGCAGTATTTTAGACACGTGTCCTTGAAACACGCTACTTGGGATTGTCCGTAACCGATTCTCTAGTGTGTGGATGAGATGGTCGAACGTTGAGGACCGTACACAGCAACTGATTATTGACTAGTTTCGTGTTAGATGTTTCTTTATATACATGTTATTTTTTATCATTCATATGTAAATTTTTGTTATTTACTAATAGCGTAATGTGTTTTGTGCGTGATACTACAGATTTGAGGATGGCCAGGAAGACCGCGGCATGACTATCCTTCGACGATATTTAGAGACAAATTGACATAAATGGGTCTACGACTAGAAGAAGAAGGCCCAGATCAGGATAACGGACGGACAGACACTTAAAGATGTATGCCCAAATTTCATCAGGGTTGAGGTTTAGGATAACATGTGCGACATTTGGTAGGGCGATACTTTTAAGAAGATGTTAGAACAGCGTTCAACAGCATGTTAGCATAGTAGGGTACCGCATTGCATGGGGTCTCAGTCGTACGACCTTTATAGGGAGAGACTACAGACTAAACTTCAGCACCCACTTTCTCGCTTGGAGTTTTGGTGGCACGCCCACCAAAAAAAAGGTGACGGTGGTTATATCTCACCTGAGGCAGATGAGATAACTGTAAGTAATTTTCAGTTTTATTTTGTTTATATTTTAATTCATGCAATTAGTATTCATATTTTATCATATCTTTATGTTTTTATTTCAAACTAGGTTTGAGAACTTGACTGAGGCCCGGGCTACTTAGAGAGGTGATACTGAGGTAGATCTCTCTACTAGTGAAGCTGAGTAGATCAATGACTTGTTGCAGGCAACAGGAGGACCGAAGAAAAGTCAGATTCTTTGTATGCCAGAAGTCCCACTGTACACTGTAGTGCCTACTGCAAAAGTCAAACGTCACCCTTCTACTGGATCAAATGGTGCGGGTGCAAATGGATCGGGAGCTGGCCCCGATTTTTTTCAGAGGATCGTCGAGGGGTGCATGGTGAGCACTTCATTCTAATCAGGCGCCCCATCACGTCAGCGTGTCTACTAGCTGGCTCAGGAGATCGTACACGATTCCATTGATCCAGCTTCATGTGACGAGCTATGGGGTCTGGTCTCGCATGAGGCTGTTTGAGTAGCAGCGGTTGTCCTTCCAAAATTCTTTCGTCCACATATTCGGCAAGTAAATAAAAATCTTAATATATGTTTTTAAATATATAGTTTTTAATTATATTGATTATATAAGTTGTTAAAAAGTTATGAAAAAACATTTGCCTAACTAATATAATAAAAAACCTAGACAACTTTACGAAAAGTAGACCAAAACTCGCCCCGGGTACTGAAACTATGCGAAACCGCAGGCGTAGTACCTCTTACATAATTCACACGCTTGATAACTTACAAAGCTCAATTTGGAGTTACGGTGGCCGAGTTAGAAGCTCGTTTGCCAAACTAATATAATAAAACACTTAGACAACTTTACGAAAAGTAAACCAAAACTCGCCTCGGGTATCGAAACGACACAAAATCGTAGGCGTAACACATCTTACATATTTCATACACGTGAAAACTTACAGGGCTCGATGCGGAGTTCCGGTGGCTGAGTTAGAAACTCGTTTACCTAACTAATATCATAAAAAACTTAGACAACTTTACAAAAAGTAGACCAAAACTTGCCTAGTGTATCGAAATGATGCAAAATCGTAGGCGTGGTACCTGTTACATATTTCACATTCGTGACAACTTACGGGGCTCGATTCGGAGTTCCGGTGGCCAAGTTAGAAGCTCGTTTGCCTAACTAATATAATATAAAACTTAGACAATTTTACGAAAAATAGACCAAAACTCGCCCTGGGTATCGAAACGATGCGAAACCGTAGGCGTAATACCTCTTACATATTTCACATGCGTGATAACTTATGGGGCTCGATTCGGAGTTTCGGTGGCCGAGTTAGAAGCTCGTTTGCCTAACTAATTTAATAAAAAACTTAGACAACTTTACGAAAAGTAGACAAAAACTCGCCTTGGGTATCGAAATGACGCGAAATCGTAAGCATAACACCTCTTACATATTTCACACGCGTGATAACTTACGAGGCTCGATTCGGAGTTCTAGTGGCCCAGTTAGAAGCTCGTTTGCCTAACTAATATAATAAAAAACTTAGACAACTTTACGAAAAGTAGACCAAAACTCGCCCCGGGTATCGAAACGAAACCATAGGCGTAGCACCTCTTACATATTTAACACGCATAACAACTTACAGGGCTCGATTATGAGTGCTGGTGGCCGAGTTAGAACCTCGTTTGCCTAACTAATATAATAAAAAACTTAGACAAATTTACGAAAAGTAGACCAAAACTATCCCCGAGTATCGAAATGACACGAAATCGTAGGCGTAACACCTCTTACATATTTCGCACGCGTGACAACTTATGGGGCTCGTTTCAGAGTTTCGGTGGCTGAGTTAGAAGCTCGTTTACCTAACTAATATAATAAAAAACTTAGACAAATTTACGAAAAGTAGACAAAAACTCGCCTCGGACATAATTTATTTAAATATGGTTACATTTGTGACTTCATAATTAATATTTTATTTTTGTAGGTTCTTCTTAATGAGCATCGTTCCAGGGGTGTAGTGAGCGGCGATGGTGAGTACCCCAAAGGAACTGGTGAGGACCCTAAAGGAGATGGTGCAGACCGCCGAGCCGATGATGGTATTGAGGGTAGGACCGACAGTGGCACGATGGACGATATTCACTTGTCTGTCGATGGCGATGATGATGGGGGATATAACACATTATAATTTTTTTTTACTTTGATGTATCTAACAATAGCTAGTTTTTAGGTTGTACAGAACCTTGGCGATTTACATTTACTTTTATATATCTATCTAGTTATTTGGTTGTACAGTGATTACATTTTGTATTTAGTTACATCTTATGATTTATGTGATTACGTGCGTTGTGTATGCATTTGATGGTTGATTATATATATTTGATGGTTATTGGAAAACGTTAGTTAAGAATTGCATGTTTTTTTTTTGTTTATAACAGGTGCAATTATGTAAATGTAAAAAAATTGGGGGTTTTGCAAATTTCAAAAAAAAAATTGGGCTAGAAATAGTCATTGGCGACGACAAGTCCGTCGGCAATGAGTAATCAGCGACAGACAGGCCATCGCTAAAGGTAATATATTATAATTACTATATTTGAAAATGGTGACGGACTGTCCATCGCCAATGACTATTGCCGACGGATGATTTCATCGCTAATAATCCCGACGCTAATTAATCATTACTGACGCCTGTCGATGGCATAGAGGGGCGACGGAACTAGCCGTCGCTAATTGTGACACCCCCAAATTCAGGTACCAATACCTCGGATTTGGTGCTCACGATAAAATACATACATCACCTCTTAAACAACATATATTCCTAAATGCGGAATAAATAAACATAAGTTGTTCATTACAAAAGGCTTACTACGGTCCCAAGGTCTCAACCTTAATAAAATTTCATCATGACAATCCTATTAATATAAACAGGGTCCCATGATTTACAAAACAGGAATAAAAAGATTTAAACTATTCTTAAAGTTTGCCCTTGTCTTTGTCCTTCTTGGAGTGCTCAGGCCTAGCTGCAATTAGTTCATGATATATATAACAAGAGTGAGCAACTAATATGCTCAGCAAATTTAAAATAATACAAGCATATCATGAATAACTGCGAATAAAGTGAAAGCTCAACAATTTATAGAAGTTAATGAAATGACTGATAAGATAATCAAAATCCAAACGAAAGAATGAAAGATGATTATTTACTGCTGAGTGGTCCAACTGACCCTGAACGTTTCCAAGGAAACAACCTTCCGATTATCCTTTTATAAATCAGACTGTACTCGAGGGGATCAGCCTCTTGTACAACATGTATATGCATAACATTAAACTCTGACCATGTCGAACTATGACACTTATAATTCCTCATTTAGGGTTTGTTCTCTCAGTACAAGACTTCCACACCACTCAACTGGTTTGGAATAGCTTTTAAAAATATTTACTTTATATGTCCAGCCGAAACAAATGGCGTAGACCCATTTGTTGAACAGTTCACGAAATAAAGAACTTTAAATAATTTACTTGTTCAATGATAGAACATATTTTTCAAATGCATCAATGTGCGAATATCAATACTGGCATTTACATGGAATAATTAACGATAAATTAAACCATTTGACATGCTCAAAAATAATAGTTCGAGTTTGAGTTAGGAAACTTGCCTCAGTTGTTGACTACAGCTCACACAACTTAAATTACAGCCTTTGATATACCTAGTATTAAATAGGTTTATCTTTCAATTAGTATAGCACATAGAGATTCATATATTACTATCATACATACTGCTACTAAAGCACATAATCCTCTATTTAACAACACGTAGCTTTCACGACAATATTATCACACTTGGATAACATTTTAGTTACCTAATAATATTATTAATATAATATTATTAATATCAAGTTCATTTACAAATGTTATTAATAACTCAATAACATCTTAATTGAATACCTACTATTATTATTAATCATTTAATAATAATTTAGCGAGTTACTATTATTATTAATTATTTAATAATAATTTAATTACTTAACATTATTATTAATCGTTTAATAATAATTTAATGAGTTACTATTATTATTAATCATTTATTAATAATTTAATGAGGTACTATTATTATTAATCATTTAATAACAATTTAATTACATACTATTATTATTACTCATTTAAATAATAATTTAATCATTTACTATTATTATTAATCATTTAATAATAATTTAATCATTTAATATTATTATTAATCTTTAATAATAATTTAATCTTTTATTATTATTATTAATCATTTAATAATAACTTAATCATTACAATTATTTTAACTAATATTATTATTTAATAATATTTTAAATTACTTAGTAATGTTAACAACTTAAACAATTTAAAAGTAAATTGTTTAATTATTTTATTAATTTCTTTACTCATTTCCTTTATTTATTATTTAGTCATTTAAATAATAAATAACTAATTTAATTCCTTTTTATTTAATTTATTTATTATTTAATACAATTTAAATAACAAATAATTACCTTTATGTATTATTTAATAAAATTAACTCATACATCCTTAATTATGCTATTATCTTTATTTCTCTTAAATCAAGTGTATTTAACAAAAATACCTAATTGGCTTATTATTTTTATATCTCTTGGATATCTGTAGTATATTTTATTTTATACACAAAATAATTTTCTTTTAATTTTTCAACCTTATTTACTATTTTTTAAATGGTCCGTTTCTGTCCAAAATGGCATCATTTATTTAAAATTTAATTTTCAGAAGAAAATTCTGAAATTTCTACAGTAGCTTCCTGATATCAGCTACCACTTCTATTAAAAAATTCATAATTTTTGGAGTTATACTTTTCAAGATATTTCTGTGTTATGATTTTAAAACTTGAAAAATCGTTGGGTCATAACTCCCTCATACGACGTCGGATGGAGATCTTTTTTGGACAGTGGCTGATATATACCATATAATATCATCTGTAAAATGTAAGGAATTTTTAGATCAAGAAAAGTGGCCAAAACAGCCCTCACAAGATCTTGGCAGTAGGCTTTTCCAGATTTTTCCGGCAGGAACTGTTTTGCTAGGAAAATCACCATAAATAGCTCGTTTAATATTTTTCAGTCGTTCCACTTGGAAAATCTTCCTATCTTATATTACTATCACCCAAAGTTGACGGATCATGAATACGACTTACGGAACGTGAACAGTAAATCCGGCAACCCGCTGCTCAGTTTAGGATTTTTTCGGCGAAAATCGCTTTCATGTTTTGTTAAACTTTTACACATAAATGAATACCAAAACTCATGTTAAATCCATTAAACTCTGGATATATTAGTCTAGCATGGTTTTAAGCATCAAGAGCTTTAAAAATAGTTTTCTACCATCAAAACACATTTTTGACCAATAAAATCATTTAAAACATACATTAAAATGGAAAGCTATGTTTGAAAACTTTTAAACCTATTGGTAGCTCTTTTTCTTCTTGCTAGGAATGGGATGAGACTTGGATGATCTATCTTGGTATGGTTGATGATCTTGCTTCTTACTTGATCTTGATTTTTCTAGGGTTTCTCTTCCTTTTTTCTTACTTTCTCTCTATTTTGCTCTCAACTTTTCTTTTCTCTCTAACTCTTTTGCTCTCTAGCAACTTGGTAGATGAAAAATAAGATGATGGATGATAGGAGAGAGTGAGTGTATTAGTTGTTGTGTATACTTACAAATTATGTAAGTATACACATCATTCACATCAACCAAGCATAGGCCTACTAGCTTGTATTAATTCTTTGTTCTTCCCAATATAGTAAGCTTCCAAGGGAAGCTATAATAGCTCCCCATAACTCTCCTAAAGTTGCCGGCAATGAGGGTGCACAAGGCTCCAAAATTGCTTTATTTTACTTTTTATTTTAATAGCTACAAGTTGGTAATATATGTATATATTGACACATATATATATATACACCAACACAAATATGATTGGGCTAGGTTTTTGGGCTCTAGAAATTTAATTCATTGGGCTCCCAATTAATTCCACTTGGGACTTCAATAATTAAATCAATGGGCTAAGCAATTAATTCCATGGGCTAGATAATTAATTCCATGAGCTAAGCATTTAGTTGATACCCATTTAATCACATAATGCTAATTAGTAACATGAATTAATTTTACCACTTTAAGGTTAACATTTAATAAATTCATGGACTACTATTATTAAATGTTACACTTGGAATTAATTATATTAATTAACACAATTAGACTTGTCTTTAATAAATTAATTTAATCTATCAAGTAATTGGTTTAATTATAAACTCAACCACATTCTATTAAGTCATCGATTAGGGTTTCTAACTTATCGTTTCTTGATATTAATATTTGTAGGTTAGTTCATTTGGTTTAAATAAGATCACCGTGCGAACTTCCCTTTTTAATTAAATCATCATACACATAGATATGATTATTCATGAATGCACAACAAAATAAAAATTAAATTCATTTCATTGATAAATATTAATCAAATATATTTGAAATGCGTAGTAATATTCGCGGTCATTACACTAATGATATCATTGGCGACGGAAACAAGGTCATTGGTGACGGTTATGTCCGTTGGCAATGACTCTTTTTTTGTAGTGTATGGAAGTATATATCTAGATTTGATTATGTTTAATTAGTTTTTAATAAGATCAAGAACTCATTGATTCATGATTTTGTTGTCTTTATGTGGTTTAAAGCCTAAGTTCACGGTAGAATCGAGTACTCTGTTGTGTTTGATGTTATATGTAAGAGTGGAAAAGTGTAATACTTTCTATACAAGAGAGATATGTGCAACTGCAAAGAAAAACTTAACTATGATACCACTCCTCATCCATTTTTTGGCTCATTATATATATGGCTTAAAGCTGAAAATTGACTTTGTAGAGCCGTTTCTGGATTTAGCTACATGTAAGCTAAGCTCGAAGCTCTGTGGCCAGTAGATTTACTTCATTTGATAAATGTGTACTTGTTTCGTGGTTGAAACTGTGGCTATTTAAAGGGTTAAAATAGGAGAATACACTAACCCAGGTATTTCAAACATATCATCAATCAAACAACAAATTTACCATTTAGATAGGTTAATCTTCAGATTCAGACATAACCTTTTGTTAAATTCAGCACATTTAGATTTGCTATTTGGATTCAAGACTTGTCACTAAATGAAACAAGTGGCACCTTAGGCTCCAATTCCAAATAGAATAAAATCATTTAGGAACATTGTTTCATATACACAAACACGAAGAATAAATATAGGGTAAGAAATGAGAAAAAAGTATATAAAAAACTTAGAGAAATACACTTTCAAAATTGAGAAGCCCAAAGATTTTAGAGGATGATGGTCTATGAACCAAATGACTTCCATCCTTGTATGCCAAGACCGCTTTCAACTGTAAGGAAAAAATAGATACGCTTGTTTTGTTCAAGAAGTAAAAATTGAACTAAAATACACTTTGAAAAATGTTACAACAATGACAATCAAGAAACACCAAGTAGAAAGCATGCAGTCTAGACTGGTCATTTCAAAGTAGCGTTAATTTTTTGGACACTAAAATTTACACCACATATATTTCAATTTCCCATCCAGATCATGCATCATATACAGTGATTTGGAAGATCTACATCAGCAGACTATTTCTAGCTTGAGACAATTGATTACTTTTGTGTTAGATGGTATTTGTCTTGTATATGAATATTACATAAATTCTTTAATGTACAATAATTTTATCACATCTGATACACTATCTGTTGAAAATATAAACTTGATTTAATATTATTAATTTATGTTGGTACATGAATGAGTGAGTGTCTAAGTTCATGATACATGTATGTATATGAATGTATTTAGAAGTGTCTTGGAACATGTATGGCTAGATTCATGTACGGCTAGATTCATGTACATGTATTTGGTCATGTAGTAATTATTAAAGTGACTCTAGAAGTGTCCTAAGAGCCATATAAATAGTCTTGTATGTGAGTCATTTTAAAAAAAGTGAGTTGAATAAAGTATTGTAAGAATTAAACACTCTTTCTCACTTCTCTATAATTTATCCTCCTCCATATATTTTCCAACAAAGTGGTATCCGAGCCAAGGTTAAATACAAGGTATTTCCAAGCTTTAGACAAGTTGTCCAAGGTGACGACAAGGGACAGTAGACGACCAAATTGAGGTGACTTGGTGCTATCAAATAGTTTCGTTGGGTGAGTGCAATGTGTGCGCGTTAGAGTCCCGGAATGCAATCTAGTGAATATGCTAGTTGAGAAGAAATTTGAAAAAGAAGTTTGTGAGTGAAGCACGTCACAAAGGTAAATTATATTGATAGTGTTCGGGAGAGGGAAATTATAGAAAAATGATGTTTCCTATATTCGGTGACAAATTAGTGTTCACAAATTACAATGTTTGGAGTATAAGGATTCGAGCATATCTTGGAGCTTGCAATGTATGGCGAGATGTCATTGTAAATCCAGAAAAGTGTATTTCAAAAAGAGTTCGAGAAATGAAAGAAAAAAGAGCAAGGGAGATTTTGCAAGGAGCAATGCATGAAGAAGTTTGGAAACGTGTTGCGAGTTTCGATTCTCAAGCTCAATTATGGAATGAGCTTCAATCTATTTGCAATAACTATAAAGGTCCACCGTTACCTAATGAGTCTTGGGTACGATATGTTGAAGAAGATGAGATATCTCTTGAAGAAATTGACGAATTAGTTGAGGAAAAAGAATGTGAAAAAGAATTTTTTGAAGATGTCATGAAAGAGGAAGACAAAAAGATTTGTGTTGATATTACAAAAGTTGAAGATAAAAAAGGAGAGATTGAAGAGACGATAAGTGAAGAAGTATTTGAAGAGGTAAAAGAAGTAGAAAAAGAAAAGGAGGAGGTGATCAAAGAAATTGAATTAATTGACAAAATTGTCAAAGGTGAACTTGTTGAAATTATGAAAATAGAAGAAAAGATTGTTGATCAAGGCTATATGTTCAAAAATTTAGAGGAGCATGAGAAAACTATTTTGTGTGTCAAAATTGATTTGGGATTTATAGCAAGGAATTTTGTGGAAGACATTAAATGGGTCAACATAGAGAATTATTATGATCAAAGGGAGTTTGCAAATAGTAAAATGGAGAAACAACACAAGAAGTTCATGAAACATACAAACCATGAGAAGTTAGATTTCAAGATAAAGAAGATCAAATGGAAATTCCAAGCGTGCGTGACGAATAAATGTCGAGGCACAAAAGTAAAGACAAGAGATAAAATTCTCACGTCCAAGGAAATTGCAAAACTGATGAAAGTATTTCAACGTGCTAAAGACTCGAGTATGCCAAGACAATTATTTGTGCCATATACATCAATGAAGATGGCAAAAGAGAATCTTGCGATTGAAGACATCGGAAGATCAAAAAAGTTTTCCAACATTATTGAGAATTTCATAAATCAAGTTTAAGAGGGGATGTTGAAAATATAAACTTGATTTAATATTATTAATTTATGTTGGTACATGAATGAGTGAGTGTCTAAGTTCATGATACATGTATGTATATGAATGTATTTAGAAGTGTCTTGGAACATGTATGGCTAGATTCATGTACGGCTAGATTCATGTACATGTATTTGGTCATGTAGTAATTATTAAAGTGACTCTAGAAGTGTCCTAAGAGCCATATAAATAGTCTTGTATGTGAGTCATTTTAAAAAAAGTGAGTTGAATAAAGTATTGTAAGAATTAAACACTCTTTCTCACTTCTCTATAATTTATCCTCCTCCATATATTTTCCAACACTATCATGCTCCTTCGGTTTGATGTTGAATGAAGTATATTACTGATGGTACACTAAAGTCTGAAAGTTTGTTCTGTTTCCTTTATAAGAATGTGATTACCTTATAGCACTTTCAATGCCCCGACTTCAGGTTTCCATTCTTGTGGATGCAAAAATTGGAAATGTAAGTCCAAAATGCAATTTAATCTCATTATTTCATTAGTTAATGACTTGTTCTTATCCTCCCATTTCATTAGTTGAATTCTCATAATTCAGTGTATTATAGTCTTTATTTAAGATTATATTCGATTGTATTATACATCCAAGGAATCATATTTATTTGTTGCTAGATGTTAGAAAGTTTTTTGGTAGTTTGTCATAACGTGTAGTAATTATTTTCCATCACTTCTTTGTCCTGCATCTGACTAGGGTTGATGTTGTTGTAATGTAACAAGTAATTGAGCTAAAGTACCTTTATCAGTTGCTGTTAGTTTATGTCTGTTTCCTTAGTAAGTCATTATCAAGTAGCTCATCTTATGATAGTTACTTATGTATTGTCGAACTACTATTAAGGTTTATTTGAAAACCATGGGATTTATAGTTCATAATTGCCCGTACGTATCAGATTAAAGAAGAGAAGTTCATAATTATTGATCTTTCACTATATAAAACTACAAATATGTTATATTTCCTTTCTCCTTTATGTAATCTAAGGAAACAATATAGAAATGAAGCAATATATAAATATGTTTGCCAATTGCAAGAATTTTCCCAATTGTTTCCTTAATGAATTACCACATTTTAGGCGAGTAAGTTCTTTTTTGATTTCCAAAGGGTTTGTACTTGATGTTCTTTGCCCATGATTGCACCAACTAGTTAATTAGTGGTTCCAAAAGTAATTGGTTATAGGACGCACAAAGACACTCTGCCTTAAAAACAGAATAGAAAACTGTATTAAAAGGTCCAATGGTCTACAACTATATGCAGTACTGATTTCATAATATATACATCTTCTGATTTGTGTTTACTACAGGTAAGAACAACTTAGCTGCTTGATCATCTTCATATTTTTGTATATGTTCATAAAATATGATTCTATTTGTAGATTAGATCTGTGTATGCATTAAATGTCCCAAAATTTGTTATCTGATTGATCTCAATGTGCACCATTTTCTAGGGAATTAAGAGTGACGTTAGGACGAGCTCTAGTATGTTTTTGAACCTTCAAGAGAGAAAATATCCAATGGTACAGGTTGGTATATTCAATTTTTGCTTCAATCTTTCCTTATCAGGCTTCTAGATGTAATGTAAGATATTATGTTTGTTTATATGTATGTATCTGCACAAGAGTCCTATGCATTCTTTTTATATATTTACTATTTCTAGTGCCCTATACAAGTTTTTTGCCATCTGAAAGTGAAAAGGAATTCCCCATAGTAACCACCACATATCTCTTAATGTCATTACAAAATTAGGAAACCTTTAGACTTATTGCTTTCAAATTTTATTTTAGCTTGGTCAGCCAATTGAAAAACGAATATCTGTCTATTCTCAAGTACCAATTGAAAATGGAGAGCTCATCCAAGTGTTACGGTGGGTTTATGACTGACTTGTTTGTCAAATGCTTCATATGAATAGGAGTACTAATATGTTTTAGTATCAAGGCTAACATCTGTAGAAGCACAGGTACGAAAAAAAACCAATTTTACAGACCCCGTCATGACTAGTTCTCTGATACAATAAGTTTTTTACACCTTACATACATCTTCGTTACTGCTTAGTCTATGATATCCAGGGCACAACTTTTGCATGTATCATTTTTATCTTTTAATCTTTTCTCATGAAAGTGCTTTTAATTGCAGTTTAATTTGAGGCGTGGAGGTCAAAGAGTAGCAACAATGCTCATGTATCTAAGTAATAATGTTGAAGGAGAGTAGCAATAATGCTCATGCATCTAAGTGATACAATAAGTTTTTTACACCTTACATACATCTTCGTTACTGCTTAGTCTATGATATCCAGGGCACAACTTTTGCATGTATCATTTTTATCTTTTAATCTTTTCTCATGAAAGTGCTTTTAATTGCAGTTTAACTTGAGGCGTGGAGGTCAAAGAGTAGCAACAATGCTCATGTATCTAAGTGATAATGTTGAAGGAGAGTAGCAATAATGCTCATGCATCTAAGTGATAATGTTGAAGGGTGAGAAACATTATTTCCCGTGGTAATTGTATTTCAAACTTTGATGCTCAGATTTTGTTTTTTGAATTTAAAAGTTTTAAGTACTTCTCATTGATGTTAAAAACCAAGTATTCTTGAACAATTTTACAAAAATTTAATACATTTTTCCACAAGTTGCTACCAGTGTATTAGTTCTTTTAACTCAACCTGGACATGTATATGGCCTGCTACATAGACTTGGTTTTGATGTATTAAACTATCAATTAAAGTGAGGAAGGAATGCAAGTGTGTGTGTGTGCGCGCGCGCGCGTGCATGTGTGTGTGTGTATAGGTGCATGTGTGGATGGGTGGGGCTGGGGGTAGGGATAAGGGGTGAGGGGTGGGGAATGATCTATAGTCATTATGTCGTGAGCCATAGTTATCAAAGGTGTCAAAGGCGTGCATAGGCTCGAGGTAAGGCATTGTGAGGCTCAGGTAAATAGGTGGTGTTTTTTTGCGTTTAAGCTCAAGGCGAATTGCTAAGTAAGGTGTGCTAGAGGATCAACGTGACTTTATTTAAAAAGACAAATGAAAAACTCAAACACGGAAAAAGAAAAAAAATAATTGACAAATCCAAAAAAGTGCAATAACCATTTATGCAATATGTGCGACTTTGTCTAGCATTCTTGACTCTCCACAACTTTTGAGTTTTCATCTACCTCCGTGATCATGACAGAAGTCGTATTCTTCATTTGGGGTGACATATTTTTGTAGTGAATCTAGAATTTATTTATCCTCTACTTTCTTTTACTTTTGGTGAAATAAACGATTATCTATATTAATGGATATTTTTGGACTTGTGTTTTTAGTTTATATATATGCTTTCAAAATGACACATCCCTTGCGCCTGCCCTTGTGCTTAGGCTACAATGGGCAATGGATGGTCTGAGCATTAGGCTTTGATGCTCTTTAAATCACACGATTAATTAGAAGATGATCTTTTGGTTGGCCGATAAAATTGAAACCTGCATTTGACAATATGAGATAGCCTACCACAAACTAGTTTGGGAGTAAAGGCATAAGGTAAATTAACTTGATCATATGAAACACTCCCATAGATGTTAAAGTTGGATTTATTTATATAGTTATTTAATCTCTATCTATGTGGATTATACATTAAACATTAATGTTTTGAACCTCCATAGGTAAAAATATATTTATCTCCATGGCTTGTGGAATGACCACTGAAAGTAACATGTCTTTTTTCTTTCGAGGACTAGATGGCAGAAAAGTGGTTGGCTACAAAATGGATACATACTACTCCTTAATTCTAGAAGTCCCTCCATCCATTTTATGATTGTAACATACTCTTCCACCTTGACATGATAAATATAATTTAGTATAAAATTAGTATCAAAGGAAAGTAATGGACTTACATAGTTTGATAACCGAGAACCACAGTTAAAGTTTAAACTTTCTGTTATATTCTGATCTAAAGAAAAGATGATGTGATCAATGTAGAAAAGATAATGTGATCAATGAAAAATTAGTTACCCATTGTTTTGGCAAAGTATAAATTAATTTTACATTGGGAAGCCGAAAGCAAGCTTATATACTTGTTAGTATGGGTTGAATATTAGTTTAAACTATATATATATATATATATATATATATATATATATATATATATATGAATCTTTACCTTTATCAACATATATTTTTTGTTAAATTCATTTCGTAAAAATATATGTTCCCGAACTTGTTTCAGAAAACATTGGTTGTTTTTATAGTTGTCCATAATATTTTACACTGGTCACAAGTATGCTTATATTAAAGATCAAATATACTTCTAGTGCTACAAATGTGCTAATAAGAAAAACATTACAAATAGGATTGTAAATGTGTAAGTTAGGCTATTGTTAGGAACCCTGAGCGATGGTGTCTAGGTGAGTTTATTTTGGAAGGGTGAATGTTAGTTGATTTTATATGTCTGAGTTTCACATGTAAAAAGAAAATGACAGAGTAATATATGATAACTTAGAGACATAAAACCATGTTTTGATGTTGTTTTTAACAAAACAAGTTTAATTTCCATACATTTGCTTTTGATGATGCATTACTTAAATATATATATATATATATATATATATATATAATATGAATTTAAGCTTAAAGCCATGGAAAAGTATTTACCTGGAGTTACGTATTCAAAAGTTCCAGCAAATGAGGTACAGTTAGACGAGTCTGGCTTATAAAACTTTGCAATATCAAAATCAAACACGTGGGCCTCGTATTCTGAATTTAACAGTAAATTCTTGCTTGAAATATCTCGATGAACTATCGGTGGCGAGCAATCGTGGTACATATATGATAAAGCATTCGCCAAACCACTAATAATATTTAGCCTCTTTCTCTAATCTAACTGCATTCCTTCATCATTGTTATCCAATATTTTTGCCAAGCTTCCCCCTTCCAAAAACTCATACACCAACAAAGAGTGTAGTTGATGCAATATTATGATGTCATATTTTTGTCAAAACACGGAGCTCACTAGTAAAGCTTTTTACATTCCCAACCTCTCCCTTTTGTGACGTATGAAACTTCTTCACAGCAACAACTTGACCATTTGTCAACTCAGCTATATACACCGTTTCATAGCCTCCCTCCCCAATTCAATATGTGGAGCTAAAGTTCTCCATGGCTTTAATGATGCTTTCATACAGCATCTTTCCATCATAACTCCATATGGCAAACAAATTTTGACTTTTAACTTTGCTTGTGTCGTTGTTTACATTGCTTTTCGCTCTTCTATGACAATAAAAATTATCCCAACAATGGAAAATAAAAGAAACAAAAAGCCCCAAAGTGAAAGTGTGATCAAGATCACAATGTTTTTGCTTTTCCCGTGAATGATTCCACGTGAGCAAGGAATCAAACCTGTTAGATTGCCACACAAACCTTTGTTGTTTCTGAATGTCACTTCTAGATGACCTTGAATATTTTTGATGTTGGGGAGAGGACCTTCAAACTGGTTGTAGGATATATCAACAGATGTCAGACTCACCATTCCATCAAGCACTGATTGAATGAAACCAGAGAGCTCATTGTGAGAAAGATTAAGCATCTCTAAACTATTTAACTTTACAAGCTGTTGAGGTAGCATTCCTACGAGCAAGTTTTGACTAAAATCAAGATATTCAAGATACCGTAAATTACCTATTTGAAATGGAATATCTTGGGTAAATCTGTTTATGCTAAAACTCAGGCTCTGTAGATACATGCAGTCACCTAGTTGTTCAGGAATCGGACCTCTAAGATAATTATTTGCCAAGTTAAGCTTTTGCAACTTGGACAACTTGCCAATTTCTGGTGGAACAAAACCAGAAATCTTATTATCTTGAAGAGCGAGGTCAAACAATAAACTTAAATCTCCAAAACTTCTAGGAATTTCACCGATGATATGATTTGATGAAAGATCAAGTTGACGTAGCTGAATTGCTTTGCTTAACTCAGATGGTAGCCTTCCAGTCAGATTGTTATTGGAGATATTCAAGCTTGTCAAATTATGGAAGAGGCCCCACTTTGGGGACAACTCACCATAGAACTTGTTATGGCTCAAATCAAGGTAGGACAATTTGGGGTAAATGCCAAAATCATAAGATATATTCCCTAAAATTTGATTTCCTTGAAGCCTAATGCGATATAAGCTAGAACAATTTTTCAAGCTTTTGGGAATTGGTCCTATGAAATGATTGTGTGCTGCACCAAAGTTTTTAAGTGATCCCCCGAGGCATATATTATCAGGTAAACTACCGTTGATATTGTTATCTGATAAAAGAAAAACTTCCAAATGTGTAAGCTTATTCAGTTCCAAAGGGATGGGTCCTATGAGTTTATTATCAAAGAGTCTGAGGTCGGTTAGTTTACTCAACATTCCGATACTAGATGGGATTGAACCGGTCAGGTTGTTTGTCGAGAGTGAAAGTAGGATGAGAGACCTCAACATTCCTATCTCTTGTGGGATAGTCCCTGAAAGTTGATTTTGGTGAAGGTACAAGGTGGTTAGGTTGAGTAAGTTTCCAATACTAGATGGGATCGAACCGGTCAGGTTGTTTGTCGAGAGTGAAAGATCGACAAGAGACCTCAACATTCCTATCTCTTGTGGGATAGACCCTGAAAGTTGATTTTGGTAAAGGTACAAGGTGGTTAGGTTGAGTAAGTTTCTAATACTAGATGGGATCGAACCGATCAGGTTGTTTGTCGAGAGTCCAAGATTGACAAGAGACCTCAACATTCCTATCTCTTGTGGGATAGACCCTGAAAGTTGATTTTCGTAGAGGTACAGGGTGGTTAAGTTGAGCAAGTTTCCGATACTAGATGGGATCGAACCGGTCAGGTTATTTCTAGACAAACCCAATTCTCTAAGAGAGGTGAGCATCCCTATCCCTTGTGGAATGGTACCACTGATTTGATTTCGTTTAATGTAACAAATTTCAAGGTTTTTTAGCAAGCCTATTTCCGATGGAATCTCTCCGGAAAGACGATTGGCAGTAATGGATAGGTAGGTGAGCTTGGAAAGGCTGCCAACTTGGGAGGGGATATTCCCCTGGAGTGCGTTATCATAAAGTTGAAGGGTGTGGAGATGGGGGAAAGATGAGAGATTAAGATCGTGAAGCATACCTTTTAAACCGTAACTTGTAAGGTTTATATGGAATACATGGCTTCTAGCTTTGTTGCAACTAATTCCGGTCCAGTTATTGCAAGGGCTGCCTCCAGCCCATGAGAACAACAATGATTGGCTTCGGTTGTCGAGGCTTGATTTCCATGTCAGAAGAGCGGATGCTTCATCTTCTAGTTGTACTTGTTTTGATAATGCGGAAGAAATGATGAGCAAAATCACGAGTGTGAAAAACATCGAGTGTAAAAAAGAAAAAAAGTGGTGATAGTTTTGGTGTTTCATTGGTAATTTATGTTGCTACAAGGAATAATATTATGAAGGCAAAAATGGGTTGCTGAAGGAGGAATGATCGAGTGAGTACGTACGTAGTATGGATCGGAACAGGGGTATTTATATTATTGGAAAAGATATGTACTACGTCTCTGGTATTTATTATATAAAATTGGAAAATATATATATATATATGCCACATCAATCTTTTGAACGCCTTAGACCACCACTACATTCACATTCCCCTGGATTCAAAACAAACGAAGACTTAATTCCGTTAATTTCTCCGACATTCAAATCAAAATTGAAATTGGAAATAAGCGTATGTTAAAATTAATTAATTATATATTGAGTTGACAAATAATTTTTACTGAATTAATTGACAATTAATGAATAAAGAATTTTTTATGTTTCCTATGGCTGACTATCTATCTAGCGGTTCAGTCATTTTGATTAACAGAAATCATTCATGTTCCGCACATATATAAAATTTCAACAGAAATCATCATCCAAAGTTAAGATTCCCTTCTTTTTTTCTTTCTTTCTATTTTTTCCAATTATTGATGCTACTGTTATACTATGAATGAATGTGAGTTGTTGTAATCTAAATGCTGTAACTGATTGAGATTGGCATTTAGATACAGGGAATCAAAGTACATGTGCATGGATAATAAATAATTCACCCAGTAATTTCCACCCGCTTTTCCACATTACAACAATCAATTAATTTTCCCCCCCTTGAATTGATGTGTTTGTTGTTTTAAGTATATATCCATGCCGCATTTGAAAATATATATACAACTTATGAAAAAATACTTTTTTTTGTAAATAACGTAAACAAATTTACTATTATCTTAATTAATTACATACTCTACGTCCAATTTAGGTAATATATAAAGCATAATGTGTTATGATATTATCTTAATTAATTACGTTCATAAAATGATGATAAAAAGTTTTGTAATTAAACTGGTAAAATTAAATTTAAAAATTATTTTTTTCTATTAAAAATTGATTGTGTTTCTTTTAATTATTTTACAAATGTGAACAGTATATATTTAATTATTATAAATTTTTATAGTACTTTTTAAGATTCTTTTTTCTTTTACCAGAGACATGCACAATCTGCATCCATGCATAGGCAGCATAGCCATGTGTTTTCCCATTGTTTTCAAGGAATAGTTAATATTGGAAAAAATCATACCCCGGAAGACTTGTTCATTGACCTGAAAATAAAGAAGAAAGACTTGTTCATTGACTTGAAAATAAAAAGGATAAAAATAAAATTATGATATTAAATTTGAGGATAATATCTCATTTTATATTAATGTCAATAAAATGGTGATTCTTTTTATGACATATTAATGAATGAATATTAATTTATTTATTTTTAATAAATACAATAATCAATACTCTAAATTATAATACAAATAATTTTTTATTATTTTTGAAATCCTAAATTCAAAATAAATGCTCTATTTATTAATGTTTAGATGTCCATTAATAAGTAGATGTTTATTTTATGTGTTAATTTAAAGTAATACTGTAGTGTGTATAAATATTTATAATCTATAATTATAACATTTAAATGATATTTATAACATTTATAACACTTGTTAAATGATACATTTTAGATATATTGTAACACTATATATAACTAGAATAAAGGAAAAAATAATAAGTTTTAAAGTATAGTTCATTAATGAATAAATGTTAATTTATTTATTTTTAATAAATACAATAATCAATACTCTAAATTACAATTCAAATAAGTTTTCATTATTTTTGAAATCCTAAATTTAAAATGAATGCTCTACTCATTAATGTTTAGATGTTCATTAATAATAAGTAGATGATCATTTTATGTGTAAATTTGGAGTAATACTTAGGCCTGGCAAAAAGGCCCGGGGCCCGCGGGCCAGGCCAGCCCAAAAAAATCGGGTTTTGGGCTTAAAAAATACAGCCCAAAAAAAATTGGGCCGTTTTTGGCCCAGCCCGTTTCGGCCCAGCCCGCGGAATAATTTTTTTTTTTTTTAATACTTGACGTTGTTGTTGACAAAAAAAAAATAAACTTAGAAAATGAATTAAATGAGAATTATGAATAATATAAAAATAAATTTTAACATGTGATATATTGATATTAATTAATAATACAAAAAAGTATTATGAATAAGATATATATCACCTTTAGTCTTTTTATTTTTATTTTTTTACTCTCTTATCTTTAATAATTAATATTATATACATTTATCAATTAATTAATCACAATTTACAAGATTAGTTACATTTTAATGTATAAAAATATAAAATATCTATAAAATTATTGATTATTTTATTTTATTTAGTAATAATATTATATGATTAATTATTACTTTTGTTGCTTTCGAAATCCAGGACACTCAATTCGGGACAAATCGAAACAGCAGCAGCAACATCTTTAATATATATATATATATATATATATATATATATATATATATATATATATATATACGGAACATCAAGCTATAATGCATGTTAATATGTTATACCCAATTCTATATTAAAAGCTTTTCGCAACTAATAGAATAACTGAAAGAATGCCATAATAATTGCCGATTATATAGAAATTATGTATATATATATATATATATATATATATATATATATATATATATATATATATATATATATATATATATATCTGGAACATCAAGCTATAATGCATGTTAATATGTTATACCCAATTTTATATTAAAAGCTTTTCGCAACTAATAGAATAACCGAAAGAATGCCATAATAATTGCCGATTATATAGAAATTATGTATATATATATATCTGGAACATCAAGCTATAATGCATGTTAATATGTTATACCCAATTCTATATTAAAAGCTTTTCGCAACTAATAGAATAACCGAAAGAATGCCATAATAATTGCCGATTATATAGAAATTATGTGTCATAATTGTAAATAATTAAGGTTAATATTTATTTCAAATTATAAATCATAATAAAAAAATTTAAAAATTAAATAAATTTTTTTTTAAAAAAAAAAATTACTCAAATGACCCGACGCCCGGCCCCGGCGGGCAATGGGCCAAACACTTTGCAGCCCGCAAAAAGCCGGGCCGATTTTAGCCTAATCCGTTTTGGCCCGGCCCGTTTGTCAGGTCTAGTAATACTATAGTGTGTATGCATATTTATAATCTATAATTATAACATTTAAATGATATCTATAACACTTGTTAAATGATACATTTTAGATGTATTGTAAAACTATATATAACTAGAATAAGGAAAAAAAATAATGAGTTTTAAAGTATAGTTCATTAATAAATGAATGTTAATTTATTTGTTTTTAATAAATATAATAATCAATGCTCTAAATTATAATTTAAATGAGTTTTCACTATTTTTGAAATCCTAAATTTCAAAATGAATGTTTTACTTATTAAAGTTTAGATGTCCATTAATAAGTTGATATCCATTTTATGTGTTTGGAGTAATACTGTATTGTGTATTAATATTTATAATCTATAATTATAACATTTAAATTATATTTATAACATTTATAACACTTGTTAAATGATCCAAAAGTTATATTGTAACACTTGTTAAATTATATTTATAACACTTGTTAAATTATACATTTTAGATATTTTAACTTTATAATAGTAAAAATCAATTAACTATACTTAAATTAATTTATTTTAGTTTTTTAATATTATAATAAAAGTGTTATTTACTACTTTTTAGAAGTGAAATGACATATTTTAAAAATAATTTTCGTATGATAGTGAGAACTAATTATTATATAAGGAAGGTCACTTAAAAAAATATTTTGCTTATATATATATAGGTTATTCGGATACGAATTTTGGATACGGATCCGGATTTGGATATCGAATTCCGGATATATTTACGGTCGGATGTTAAACGAATACGTCTATATCCGTATTCGTATCCGTTTATTTACATTCACTTTCAAACCGAATACGGATATATCCGTTTTTTTTCGAATACGAATAATATTTTTTTTTAATATGGATGCGGAGACCAAACAACTCTACACAGGCAAATTTAGGTAATATATATAGCATAATGTGTTATGATATTATCTTAATTAATTACTTACATAAAATGATGATAAAAAGTTTTGTAATTAAATTGGTAAAATTAAAATTAATTTTTTTTAAAAAATTCTTTTTTTTTATTAGAGATTGGTTGAATTTCTTTTAATTATTTTACAAATGTGAATAGTATATATTTAATTATTATAAATTTTTATAGCACTTTTTAAGATTCTTTTTTCTTTTACCAGAGACCTGCACAATCTGCATCCATGCATAGGCAGCCTAGCCATGTGTTTTCCCATTGTTTTCAAGGAATAGTTAATATTGGAAAAATTCATACCCCGTGTCCCTGTCAAGCAAGTAACTTCATCAATTACGTCGGCAAAGCCGGAAGACTTGTTCATTGACCTGAAAATAAAGAAGAAAGACTTGTTCATTGACTTGAAAATAAAAAGGATAAAAATAAAATTATGATATTAAATTTGAAAATAATATCTCATTTTATATTAATGTCAATAAAATGGTGATTCTTTTTGTGACACTTTATTTTTCTTATCAAACTAGACTTCTTTAGTGAAATAGAGAGAGTGGTATTAATGTAACACATCACTCCCACATTAAAATGTCATATTTGTTATTCTAACAAAGAGATCACGTTATGTGATAATTTTTTTATATAACTTTTTATTAACAAATAAAAGGAGTAAGTTAAAAATAAAATGAAAAAGGAAACTAAATATTGCCTCCCTCTCCCTGTTTAATTTAGCACCACAAAATGTTTACTAATCTGGTGTATTCTCCTGTAGTCCTGTTCACTTTGTTAGCATATACCACAATATACTAAACTAATAACTAGTAATTATTTTTAGAATAAATCTAAATGCACAAATTTTGAGACACAAATTTAAACATAAACTCTATTTTCATCATTAAAAAGTGGGATTTGAAACTAAAATCCGCACCAGACTCTACTTTTTAATGGTGGCAATAGAATTTATATCTGAGTTTGTGTCCAAAGATTGTATTTGTAAACTTGTCCTTATTTTTAAGGAACATATGAAACCAACAATTATCCTTAATATTCCCAGTGTAGCATAAATTGTGTGTAAACAGAAGAGAGAGAAATAAAGAACTGGGCAGGGGAATTAACAATAAAGAATGATTGAATAATGCAAAAAGAGATTAAAACGAAGTGATTAAGAAAGAGAAATTAGAAAACCTGTAACAGAATCAACAAATTCTCCATTGATGAACAGCTTGGTGAACTTAATTTGGGGAATCTTGATAAAAGACTCTGAGCTTCCATTTTTCTCAGCTGCCATCCCTCTGTCTATGTAACTTCGATTATTGTGTAATATATAATAAGATTATGGAGCTCTTTTATGGTAACGTGAAAATTAGAATAATTTCACTTATTTATATTTTTACTTTTAATTAGAGATAAAAATATAAATAAATAAAATTATAAAACACTTGAATTCAATTTTTATGTTCAATTATTATGTCCGTATAAAGTTTTTCAAGATTATTATTATGTTAATGTTGGTTTGTAATAACTAATAAGCTGCTGCTCTCTCGCTCTTTTGTAAGATGTTTATGTTATCCTCTTCTTTTGGGAAAATGTTTAATGTTGGTTTGTAATAACTAATCCGCACATATATAATCAACAAAAATCATCCAAAGTTAAGATTCCCTTCTTCTTTTTTCTCTCTCTGTTTTTTCCAATTATTGATGCTACTGTGAATGAATGTGTGAGTTGTTGTAATCTAAATGCTGTTACTGATTGAGATTGGCATTTAGATGCAGGGGATCAAAGTAAATGTGCGTGGATAATAAATAATGGTCCCCCGAATTGATGTGTTTGCTGTTTTAAGTATCCATGCCGCATTTGAAAAAAATATATTAAAAAATATATATATATATTTTTATTTTTGTAAATAACGTAAACAAATTTACTCTATTATACTCTCTACCTCCAATTTAGGTAATATATAGTGTAATGTGTTATGATATTTTCTTAATTAATTACGTAAAATGATGATAAAATGTTTTGTAATTAAACTGGTAAAACCAAAATTAAAAATTCTTTTAAAAATTACTTTTTCTATTAGAGATTAGTTGGTCTTCTTTTGATTATTTTACAAATTTGGTTAGTATATATTTAATTATTATAAATTTTTATAATACTTTTTAAGATTTTTGTTTTTCCTTTTCCGGTTCACACTAGTCTCCTCTTTCTGAAGGACTACCATAGATATGCCGTTGTGCAAAACCTGCACTTGTGGAAAATCTGCATCCATGCATAGCCTGTGAAACAGGCAAGCAATTAACTTCATCAATTATGTCGGCAAAGCTAGAAGACTTGTTCATTGACTTGAAAATAAAAGGAGAAAATATGTTGTTACAATGTTTTTTTAAGTGGTTAATTGCAAGAATAAAATGATTTTGTTTTAATTTCTAGGCTTTACGGTGTTTTTAGTAAGAAAACAACTATTTTCTTGATATGCCTAAGATGAGTTTCTTAGAAACACTAATAAGAAATAAGAACTCACTCTGATTTATTCCGTAAGATTTAAATACAACTAAACAAATGTACTTTTAAAATTGATCGATGTGAATTTATTTAATTTCAATTAATGAATTAATTAATATTACAAATTACTTAAAAGATTTTAGAGGAAGCGGTATTAATGCAGCACATCACACCTACATTGAAACATGTGAAATACTTTATTATGTAAAAAAGGAGTCCGAATAAGCTATTTCAAAAAATGTCTTATCTACTTACCGACCCAACAAAGAGATCATGTGACAATTTTTTAATATAACTTTTTATCAACAAATAAAAGGGCCAAGTTAAAACGAAATAAAAAAAGGAAACTAAATATTGCCTCCCTCTTCCTGTTTAATTTAGGACTAAGTATACTCTCTTTTTTTCCCTTTTCCGATTCACCCTTATGGTAAGTTGTTTCCTCCATGAAGGAGGAACTTCTTTTTTCTCAAATATCCTTTCTACTGACAATAATTCCTCCTCTTCTTGTTTTTCCTTTTTCTTCCTTTCTACCAATTTGCTTGGTTTTTATTCATTTTCTATGTCTAATACTCCCTTCTCTATATTTTCCATCCTCTCTATTTTTCTCAGTTTGGAATGGTATCTAAGGATGAGAATCAATAAATCCAGGGACGAAACCAGGATTTAATCTTTGGGGGGGCCAAAAAAAATTTTAACGACATAATATATATTCCTCTCTAAAAAGTAAAGTTCCACAATTACAAAATATATTTTTACTAAAATAAATATGATATAGTAATAGAATTTGTTTTGACAAAGACAACAAAACATAGTAAGAAAAAGTCTTTTAGAACATAACAAAACTTCATGGCAGAGATATTTGAAATTAGGCTCATAGGTAAGCAAAGATGTGTCAGCATGATTTGATTGTTTTCTCTTGAAAAATAAATCAATAGTATGTGATTTTCTCAAGATTCTAAAACAAAAAATAAAAAATTCAATTAACTACAGTACAAGAATGAGTTAATCAATATTATTGGACCACTCATTGAAATTTTTAATAATAAAATTTTCATAAATTTACAATTAAATAAATAAGGGTTTTAGTTAGTTACCGAAAAATAAATTGAATATGCAATTGAAATTAACATATACAATATTATGATCACTCATTAAACTTTAAAAAATTAAAATATCAAGTTTCAAAAAATTAACAAAGAATAAAAAAAATTAAATAAAGGTTTTAGTTGATTACTTATTTACAAATGTATCATTCAATTGGAATAACACATATACAATATTATGTCCCAATTATACAAGCATGCAATTATAATGAATTTAATAATAAAATTAGTTTGCAATCAATCCCTACTTACACTTACTTTTCAACTCTTATAATATACAGTTATTCAAATTCTATATTCACATGTAGTATTTTTATTTTTTTTTATTTTTCAGCACATAGACTTTACAAAATTTTCAAACCTTTGGGGGGGCCGTGGCCCCCTCCAGTCATACACTGGTTCCGTCCCTGAATAAATCTATTTTATGGGGTAGGCTATTTTTGGAACGTAGTGACGTGGGTTTTCTTGACAATGATACGCACTTGTGGAAAATCTGCATCCATGCATAGCCTGTGGAACAGGCGAGCAATTAACTTCATCAATTATTTTCATTGATTTGAAAACAAAGGAGAAAGACTTGATCATTGGCTTGAAAATAAAGGAGAAAAGACTTGTCCATTGACTAGAAAATAAGAAGAAAATATATTGTTACAATGTTTTTTTAAGTGGTTAATTGCAAAAATAAAATGATTTTGTATTAATTTCTAGATTTTATTGTGTTTTTAATATATATAAAAAAAAAGCCACTATCTGAGTTTTTTTAGAGATAATAAAAATTAAAAAGTAAGAATTCACTTTGATTTATTCAGTAATATTTAAATACATTGTTTGTGTTCCACGAGGATAGTATGTCATTCATGCACGGTTAAGCAAAATGGGTCCAAAACTACTACTACTTTATTAGTATATTTCACGTGATGGATGGATTATGCGTTTCCCATTGAGAAGACGAGTGTTCAACCATTTTAAGCTAAGATAATATCAATATCACTTTTATTCAAACATAAAATTAATTAAACACTTATGTGAGATTTCTGTTTTATCATTTGGATAATGTTATATCATATATGCATAAATTTTTGTGATAAATAAAGCGAGTATGGTTTTTTTTTTTAAAACTAGAGATGTATGAATGTGGATATAGATTTTTCGTGAGGAAGGGAATGGTTACTAAGTTTTAATATTCACGAAGAATGAAGCGAGTATGATTTTTTTTTATAAAACAAGAGATGGAGGTAGAATGCGATCCCCACCCCGCTCCATTGCAATTCCTAGTGTGACTGGTGAGAGATGCTAAGAGAAAAAGAGAGAGGAGTTGACAGTGACAAAATCTCCCGGCCAGGACATGGGTGAGAATTGAATAGGTGATATATTTTGACAAGTCAAAAATTATAAATTCTCAATTGACTTGGTGGAGACCCATTCTCAGGCTTAAAAGCTGACGCAATTTATTATCGGAGGCTTTATTGAACACGAGGCTTACACACTCCTAGACATGCACAGTAGATCGGACTAATCTGAGCCTGGTAGGCTTTAACCGTTGACCAGATCAGGTCAGACTTTGACTTTTGGGCCTGTAGGCCGGACTTCTTGATCAAAGTCTGGCCTTTTGAGGCCTGTAGGCCAGGCGGGGCCAGGCTTTGGGTCAGGCCAGGCTTTGGGTCAGGTCAGGCCATTCCTTAGGTCGGGTCAGGCCAGTCCAGTCCTTGGGTCGGGCCGGGCCAGTCCAGTTCTTGGGGCAGACCAAGCCTAAAAATATAATCAACTAATTTTTAATGTGAAATATAAATATTAAATAAACTAACTACTACATTAATTAAATGTATTGACAAAAAATTAAAAATGAGTAATTAATCAATAATAAATAATGAGTCGGTTACAAATATTTTGCTTCAAAATATTTTTAAAATGTCTTTAAAATTCAAATCTTCAAAAAATTTATTTTCCTATCTTCAAAAAATATCTCTTCGTTATATTTTCAAAAAACATATCTTCAATCTTACAAAAATATATATATCTTCAATATTCATGGATGTGCAATTTCGTCAGTTTCTACTCCAACTTCGAGATCTTCTGAGCTATCTTGATCGTCTATTACATCTTGTACTCTTCTTTGTGCGGTAAGATAATCTCTATAACAAATGCATATCTCCAACGATTTTGGGCTAAGTCTACTTCTCTTTTAATCCAATACTCTGTCAGATAAAGAAAAATATTGATGAATTTATTTATCTAACTTTTTAAAAAAATTAATCTTGAAAATTTGAGTAGTATATTTTTAGATAATTTATAATTATATTGAATCAATTTTAAATTTAAATATATTTTAAAATTAATTTTAGAATACCCAAATTAATTAATTCTATTTTGAAACTGAAAAAGTTTATACAACATTAACCGGATTTGTCAACCAATTGTGATTAGTACAATGAACAGAAAAGTCAAACAAAGTTTTTCAAAGTTTATTATCTCCCTACAATGAACCATTTCTTCCCTTCATCCGTCTTTTTGTTGATTATATATATATATATATATATATATCAAGTTATAGTCTATAGTTAAAACGAATTAGTTAGGCTGGGCCAGGCCGGGCTTTTGCGTAGGCCGGGCCAGACCGGTCTTTTTCGTAGGCCGGGTCAGGCTGGTTTTTTTGGTAGGCCGGGCCAGGCTGGACATTTTCGTAGGGCGGGCCAGGTTGGGCTTTTTTGTAGGCCGGGCTTTTACGTCAAAATAGCAGCCTATTCAAAGACTGTAGGCCGAACCGGCCCGGTCCCGACTTTGACTAGGCTGGGTTCAGGCCAGGCCAGGCCCGCCTGTGGGCCGTAGTCTTTTTGTGCATCCCTACACACCCTTTTTCTACTTTCGTTTTCATTTTCAAGAAAAATTAAATCCCTTAGAAAATAAAAGAAAAAAGCGGGGGAAGGGTGTAGTGAAAGGTTGAACCAATTTGTTTATAGTAAATTATTATTTCCACAAAATAAATTTGATATTTGCCCAAAATCTTACTCACATGAAGGCGAGTTCTATTTACTATTCGTGTGAAACTATCAAATTCTCTTGTGAAATTATTAATTAATTATTTATTTATTTTTAATTAGCAAAAGACTCGTCAATTCATGCACAGTAGTTATCCCTAAACCCCTTGTCAAGTCTTTCTCCTTTATTCCATTATGTTTTTAATCCGTCATATATATGTTATTTTAGCTATAGTTTCAATATTCTTTGGAAATTAATATTTTTATAAAAAATATGATAGTTCTACAAACTCCCTCTTATATGAATAGTAAATAAGCCTCACACTCACGTAAGAGATAGTTTGTGAAAATATCAAATTTTACTTGTAGAAATGTTAATTCCTTATTCTTTTCTTTCTTAGTTTTAGCTGTCTTGAAGTGAGTCACATTGTACTATTCACATGATTTTGTTTTAATTTCTAGATTTTACGGTGTTTTTAATAAGAAAACAGCTACTTCCATGGTTTACTTCATCTGAGTTTCTTAGAGACGGTAGTAAGTAAAAACTCACTTTGATTTATTCCGCAAGATTTAAATATAGTTAAACAAATGTTCTTTTAAAACTAATGTGAATTTATTTAATTTCAATTAACGTATTAACTAATATTGTAAACTACTTAAAAGACTTTATAATTTGATTTCAGAGACGGTGGATTAGGCCTTACCACATTATGATTTAATTCAAATTCTGATTTTGACCTTTATTACCAACATATCAACTGTTTATATGCAGGGGATGAAAGTACATGCGCATGGTGTTTGTTGTTTTTAGTATCCATGCCGCATTTGAAAAAATATATTCGTGCAACTTGTCAAACAAATTTTTATTTTATTTTTGTAAATAACGTAAACAAATTTACTCTATTATACTCTCTACCTCCAATTTAGGTAATATATATAGCATAATGTGTTATGATATTATCTTAATTAATTACATAAAATGAAGATAAAAAGTTTTGTAATTAAAATGGTAAAACCAAAATTAAAAATTCTTTTAAAAGTTTTCCCATTGTTTTCAAGGAATAATTAATATTGGAAAAACTCATACCCTGTGTCCCTGTCAAGCAATTAACTTCATCAATTATGTCGGGAAAACCGGAAGACTTGAAAATAAAGGAGAAAGACTTGTTCATTGACTTGAAAATAAAAACGATAATAATAAAATAATGATATTAAATTTGACGATAATATGTCATTTTATATTAGTATCAATAAAAAGATGATTCTTTTTGTGACATTTTTTCTTCTTGTCAAATTAGACTTCTTTTGTGAAATAGAGGGAGTGATATTAATGTAACACATTACTTCCACATCAGAACATGTAAAATACTTTGATATGTAAATAAAGAGTTTGAATAAGCTGTTTCAAAAAATGTCTCATCTACTGTCCTAAGAAAGAGATCATGCCATGTGACAATTTTTTAATGTAACTCTTTATCTACAAATAAAAGGACTAAATTAAAAAGAAATTAAAAAAGGAGCCTCCCTCTTTCTACTCCCTCTTCCTGTTTAATGTAGTACTCATTCTTTTTCTTTTCTTTTCTTTTTCCGAGTCACACTTGTCTCCTCTTTTAGAAGGATTATGTGGAAAATCTGCATCCATGCATAGCGTGTGGAACAGGCGAGCAATTAACTTCATCAATTATGTTGGCAAAGCTAGAAGACTTGTTCATTGACTTGAAAATAAAAGGAGAAAATATATTGTTACGATGTTTTTTTTTTGAGTGGTTAATTTTCTAGATTTTATTGTGTTTTTAGTAAAAAAAAATAATCACCTACTTTCTTGGACTGCCTCGCACGTGCTTCTAAGAGACGGTAGTAACTCTCTTTCATTTATTCTGTAAGATTTAAATACATTATTTGTGTTCCACGAGGATAATAACTCGTTCGTGGTCGGTAAGCAAAATGGGCCCAAAACTACTACTACTACTTTGTCAGTGTGTTTCACGTGATGGATGGATGGATGGATTATGGGTTTCCCATTGAGAAGGACTACTTTAAAAAGGTGTAGATTGGACAGGATTGGACAGGCGTACGGGTCAGATCTGTTGCCTAAGTACGATAAAGTTGATGGTTTCGGACTGAGTTTGGGTTGGCCCCGCGGATAACTTGGGTTACCCATGTACTCTTATTTAATTTCTAGACTCTCACTACTAGAGTACTAGTTGATGCTTTTTTTATTAAAATTTATTATATAAAACAGAACGGCTCAAATTCCAAAATTTTAATATTTAACAGTCTCAAATTAATTTAGACTTTAATATCTAACAGTCTAAAATTATTTAAAGCTTCAACATCCAACGGTCACTAATCTATCACTCATTTCCCCCTAAATTCAACTTTTTTTTCAAAAATCTATCCACCTACATTTCCCTCCCAAATCAAATTTACCACTACACTATAATAATAATAATAATAATAATAATACAAATAATAATAATAATAATATAATAATAAAAGTAAATATAATAATAATAATAATAATAATAATAATAATAATAATAATAATAATAGTAGTAGTAGTAGTAGTAATAGTAATAGTAATAGTAATAATAATAATAATAATAATAATTATTATTATTATTATTATTATAATAGTAATAATAATATAAAATAATAATTACAATAATTGAAATAATAACAATAATAATAATAATAATAATAAATATAGTAATAGTAATAGTAATAGTAATAATAATTATTATTATTTTTATTATAATACTAATAATAATAATAATAACAATAATAGTAACAATAATAATAATAATAATAATAATAATAATAATAATAATAATAATAATAATAACAACAACAACAACAACAACAACAACAATAATAATAATAATAATAATAATAATAGTAATAATAATAATAATAATAATAATAATAATAATAATTAAAAATAATAATAAAAAAAAATAAGTAAATTAATAAATAAATAAAATTTGAATATAAACAACATGGGTCACCCTTTTAGCATTGACACAATTTTCCTGTTTTTCGGGTATTGCGGTCGTTATGTTGCCACATGTAAATTGATTTAGGTGAAAAATCACAAGGACAGTTTAGATTCATTCTAATTGATTTGTAAGTTATTTTAGATTGTAAAGAGTCTTTAGGTAATAAAATATTTTTAAAATTTTAATTTTCGTCGTGCCTTTAGAGACGGGCAATTACGTGTCATTTCTTTGGTGTTTTTGCGAGCTATATCGAGAGCAATTATTGTAGTAGGCTCTGACTCATGATATGATAATCTTTTATCCAATTTCAAGAAAAAATGTTATAGTGATGCGATTTAGTTGGTTTTATGACTATACTTTTTTGTTTGGACTTAAAGGACTCATTTTATATTTTTAGGTATATGCAAAAATATTTCTTTTAAATTTTTACATCTTTTTTTTTTCCTCATTGGATCCTACCAAATGGCTTGCAGTATTATCTTTTTTCTACAGACAATATTGTTCATGGATCATATTGATCGATGGTTAGAGATACTGGAGGCAAATAAATGCTGCCAAACTTGTGATTCCGTTTTGTCAATAAAGAAAAGGTGTGTGGAATATCCGAAAACACTATATTACATAAATTTGAGCCCGCTATCGTCAATCAATTAATTATTCAAACCTGTCAAGAACTAATTTTAAGTTGGGAATGAGTAGCACACTAATGTTTGCCTAAAAAAGAAACTATGACTGGATTGAGTATCAATCTTTTTGTATTAATGGTTGGACTCTCAGTTCTATTATGGAACTGAGAGTCTACAACAGTTTTAGATTTTTCAATTTAAAAATATTGAATACAGTACTCAATTGTTATATTAATTATATCGTGCCTTCAGGCACGGGTTATCCCTAATTTGCTTATAAATTAGACTTGGAATGTGAAGAATAAGAATCCAGGAGGAAGATGAAGGTGAGGAGAAGCAGGTTAATGCTGAGAATGAAGAAGATTAGTTTGATGCTAATGGCATCCTTTGTATCGTCTGATTTTCATCCCCTGGAATATATAAAAACAAAACCCTAAAAAAATAAAAATAAAACTAAAAAAAGGCACCATGCAAGGAAGATTTTCATTTGACCAATCATGATCCTTCAAAATGCTACAATGAAAACAATGTACATATTCGGTTCTTATTTAAACACTAGTCCTAGACCCATATAAACGCAACTACCTCAAGTTCATGGATTTGAGGATCTTGAATTGAAGAGAGGGAATGTGAGAAAAGCTTCATTTAACCTTCAACACAGTTGGAACTGTTTATGTAAACTTTTTCCAAGTTTATACTAGTCTACTAATTCACACATTGTTGTATATATAACTCACACTTCTAAATGTTTGAAAATTATCTCAAAGATAGACACTGATCAAAACACAAATTGGATGTTAAATTCAATTGCCATCTAGTGGTGCATATCAACCGATAAGGTTGGACAAATAAAAGTCAGACCTTGCAGAACAAGATTGGCAAAAATGTTCAGTAAATTAAATAGAATAGTATGAAAAACAACATCATAAAGAACTAAAAAGTAAGACCAACAAACAAAAAATAAAAATAAAAAGGTGAAATGCTAGTTCACACAAAATGCACATACAAACAATCACAGAAACAGAGATTTACAAAGGATTTGTCATTATCCATTTGCAAAACTAGGCCAAAAGAACCGTGTGCCATAATGTGATCAGTACCACCAATCCACTTTACTGTCGAACAACTATTACCATCAATCATGCGCTCTTCTTCCCTAATACCCCTCTTGTTGTGACCACTAATACTACTTACTCAACACCTTGTTTTAATCACCATCAATGTCTTGTACTTTGACGCCATTGCCGCCACCTCGAACAGTTCTTCCCACCACTATCAAACTATTGCCATCGCTCTGCTGACTGTATTATTATCAACTCTTCCCCTCAACACCAACCACTGTTGTAGCCATGGTTCAAAGTATCGGTTGTTACATAGAAATATCGGCGTATCAGTTAGCCAGTGCCGAAACACAACCTTTACACGAATCGTAAATTTAAAAATATTCATAATTATCGACAAAATTTTGGCAACTTGGCATAACGTGACGGTTTCAGACCAAATAAATGAGAAATCATGGCATAAAGGAGAGAAACGCCATAAATAAATAAATAAAATAAAATATGCTAAAAACTATAAAAGGGAGACGACAAAAGAGAACTAATCTTTCTCTATAAATTTTACTTTAATTGTACTTATATAGTACTTAGTTAAATATACTTTGAAAAAATGAAAAAATATTGTACTTAAAATATATTTAGTTAAGTTAAATTGTACTTATATAGCACCTAGTTAAGTACTCCATTCGTCTTCAAAAGGATGGCCTAAGGTACAATTTTTTTTATCCTCAAAAGGATGGCAATAAGTACATAAAGTAAAGCGCAAGTATATTATTTAGTGGAATCCACTAGTATTGAAAAAAAAAGAATCGTCAATTTATGTAATCGTGTGTGGCCGTCAGGGATATATTTGAAACTTTTTCTACTCTATTTTCTCTACTTTACTTTTCTTAATTTGTGTCAAAAATGTACCTAGGTCATCCTTTTAGGGACGGAATTAGTATTACTTAAAAATATATTAAAAAGAGAATTGATATTTTCACAAGAAAAATTGATATTTCCACAAAACTCTCTTCACATGAATAGTAAGTGGAACCCAACTTTATCTGAGTGAGACCTTGTGAAAGTATCAATTTTTCTTGTGAAAATATCAATGCCCTATTAAAAAATTAATAGACAATTAATGAATAAACAATTTTTTATGTTTCCTATCTATCTATTGACATATATATTTACCTTAAAGCAATTAATTCAAGAGTTTTAATTAATTCTTTTATTTTTAATTCGTTTCAATTCCGTACAATGATTCAAGTGTTTTGTTAGAATTAATTGAGAAGACCACCACTTCATTTGACATATTTAAGTGCATAACTTACTACGTCAGCGGTTCAGTCATTTTGATCAAGATTGGTTAGGAAATTTCAGTGATGGTTCCGCACATATATAAAATTTCGACAGAAATCATCCAAAGTTGCGTTTTGAGAAAAAATTCATACTTTTTTGTGTGTTCATTTTCCAAAAATTTAAAAAATGTATATTACACAATTTGACATAGATTCTTATATATATATATATATATATTACTCAGTAATGATTATTGGAAAATAATTATGTTAATTTTATTTAAATTTGTAATGAAATTCTATATAAGTGTTTATATTGACAAAATTTACTTGAAAATCTAGTCTTTGGATATAAGTATGAAGTTCAAGTCTAATAAGTTTTAATTTAATTATGACAATTAGTTAGTAATGAATTCATTATAATTTTTTTTTAACTAATTCTACAGTTATTATGTTTTAAAAAAATTCACATATATTAGTAGCACAATTAATTGTGTGATTTGATATAATTTTAAGTTTTAATAAATTTAGGTAATATATAGTATAATTTGTTATATTATCTTTAATTAATTACAAAAAATAATTATAAAAAGTTTTGTAATTAAATTGATAAAATCAAAATTAAAAATTATTTTAAAAATTATATTTTTTTTATTAGAGATTGGTTGAATTTCTTTTTATTACTTTACAAATTTTAGGTAATATATAGTATAATTTGTTATATTATCTTTAATTAATTACAAAAAATAATTATAAAAAGTTTTGTAATTAAATTGATAAAATCAAAATTAAAAATTATTTTAAAAATTATATTTTTTTTATTAGAGGTTGGTTGAATTTCTTTTTATTACTTTACAAATTTAAATAGTATATATTTAATTATTATAAATTTCTATAGTTCATTTTAAGATTCCTTTTTTTTTTTTTTTCGTTTTTCCGTTTTCCGATTCACACTTGTTTCCTCTTTCTAAAGGATTACCAGAGAGATGCTCTTGTGGAAAATCTGCATCCACGCATAGCCACATGTTTTCCCATTGTTTTCAAGGAATAATTAATATTGGAAAAATTCATACCCTGTGGAACGGGCAAAGCTAGAACACTTGTTCATTGACGTGACAATAAAGGAGAAAAGACTTGTTCATTGACTTAAAAATAAAGGAGAAAAGATATTAATTAACAAATTAAATTCATTTTTAGCTTATTATAAAATTAACAAATTTATAATTCTTGAAAGATGTAGAATAAATTAAGAATCGATTAAAACTATAGTCAACGCGTTAAGAGTCCGTTTATATTCATTTTTAGCTTATTATAAAATTAACAAATTTATAATTCTTGAAAGATGTAGAATAAATTAAGAATCGATTAAAACTATAGTCAACGCGTTAAGAGTCCGTTTATAATTCTCGTAATTGAGAGGTTTTATTTTTTGTGCATTTGAGTTTTTTTTTTTTTGTCGTCTGGATATTAATCATGAAATTTATTTATATTTGTAATAATATTCCTTCAAAGTAAAGCATTTAAAAAAAACAAAAGAAAAAATATGAATAACATTAGGAGTTTCAAATGATATTATATTAAATATTTTAATAATAATTTATGACATAACTAATCATACGATATCTTTCAAATCAATATTATAGTGAAAAAATCAATATGATCTGCCTCAATTGAAGAAAACAACAACATTGGGGGGCTCATTACTTCAATTGAGATAATGAAAAATCATTTCATCTTTTTAGTTGAAACTTTACTTTTTAGTTGGAACTTTATGCAGTGACCTAGGACGACAAAGCACTCTCCAAGGGCATGGAATGTCTAATTTTTTGCTTAGAATCTCCACAGTAATGTCTCTGTTAGATTCATAATAAGAAGTAAGAACTCATTCTGGTAGAAAGAAGTTTATTCTGCCAGATTTTAAAATAGCTAAACACATGTACAAAATGTTCTTTTAAAATATTTGAGTTTTAAGGACAACAACTTAATTTGTGATATCCTAAGATTCAAAATTAATGTGAATTTATTTAATTTCAATTAATGTACTAGTTAATATCTAATCATAAGAAACAATGTACATATTCGATTTTTATTTAAGCACCATTCCTTTTACCTCGAGTTTTTTAGCACATGAATTTGAGGATCTTGAAGAGAGGGAATGTGAGAAAAGCTTCATTTAACCTTCAACACAGTTGGAACTGCTTATGTAAACTTTTTCCCAGTTTATACTACTAGTCTACTAATTCACACATCACTATATATATCACTCACAAACTTCTAAATGTTTGAAAATTATCTCAAAGGTAGACACTGATCAAAGCACAAGTTAGATGTTAAATTCTCTTGCCATCTAATGGTGCATATCAACCGATAAGGTTGAACAAATAAAAGTTGGAGCCTGCAGAACAAGATTGGCAAAAATGTTCAGTAAATTAGATAGAATAGTATGAAGAACACCATCATAAAGAACTGAAAAAAAATAAGACCAACAAACAAAAATTAAAAATAAAAAGATAAAATGTCGACATATCAGTTAGGTCTCGGCCGGTGCTGAACCGCAACCTTGACACGAATCGCAAAATTAGAAATATTCATTTAAAGGGTAATTTTTGGCGAATTTTCGGCACTTGGCATAATGTGATAATTTTGAACCAAATAAAGGAGAAATCATGGCGTAAATGGGATAAACGCAACAAAAAATAAAATAGAATAAAATAAAATATGCTAAAAGCTATAAAAGGGAGACAAAAGAGAACAAACCTTTCTCTATAAATTATACTTAAATTGTACATACGTAGTATACATAGTTAAGTATAACTTGAAAAAATGAAAAAAAAATATTATACTTAAAATATACTTAATTAAGTTAAATTGTATTTAAATTGTACTTATATAACACCTAGTTAAGTACTCAATTCGTCCTCAAAATGATGACCTAAGGTATAATTTTTTTTATCCTAAAAAGGATGACAATAAGTAAAGTGCAAGTATATCATTTAGTGATATCCACTAGTATTAAAAAAAAATACTCATCAATTTATGTAATCTTATGGGGTCGCTAAGGATAAATTTGAAACTTTTTCTATTCTATTTTCTCTGCTTTACTTTTCTTAATTTGTGTGAAAAATGTACTTATGCCATCCTTTTAGGGACAGAAGGAGTATTACTTTAAAAAAAAATTAAAAAATGTACTTAATATATAATTAGTTAAGTTAAATTGTACTTAAATTATACCTATATAGTATTTAGTTAAGTACAACTTGAAGAAATTGAAAAAAATTGCGCTTAAATATACTTAGTTAAGATAAATTATACTTAAATTATGCAGAACATGTGTGCTCTACAGAATATGTGTGCTCAACCATTTGAGCTAAGAGCATCAATATCACATTTATTCAAATATAAAATTAATTAAACATATATGAGAGATTTTTGTGTTATCATTTGGACAATGTTATGTGCACTACATAGTATTTTTTGTGAACTTAATTGATCCATCTTATTGTTCTTATTATTTAGAAGTTTTTCATAACATTTTTGCTTTTTTTTAAGCTCCATGGTACGTATAGCGCGAAACCAATACCGAGTCAAAAAATGACTTTCCGAAACATAGACCGCTATCACAACTTTGGGCCATGACCAATAACTCAACTAGCGAACCACCACCACACAATATACCTAACAAGCGATTTTGGGTTTGCTGTTAATCTTTGGGATTAGGTGCAGGAAACTTTACTTTAAGAAATAAATTTTAAGGAAGAAATTATGAAGCACCTATGGTACAGGGGTAATTAGTCCCTTAGTGGCACAAAGTCATTTTGCTCGCTTAAGATCCTAGATTATTAAATTAGCCCTTAACATTGTAAAGACTTTGACATCTTATTCTAGGCATATTTCTTAGGATCCCCTTGTTCTCATTTTATTTGCCTAAACATTTTGTTATATGCCTATGTTCTCAACGCATTTGCCATTATATTATTATTCTTTAAGTAAAGCTCAAAGTTTTCAATATAATATCAAAATTCAAAATTGGAGTAATGTGTTCCACCATATTAAATTTCATTTTCTTTATGGTTATTATGGGACTTTGTCCTCACTCAACAATATAGTCAAAGGCAAGATTTCCATGTCGGTATAGGGGATTCAATAGTAAATACACGAGGCCTTGCCTCAATATGACTCAAACTAGCAACCTCAAGATTTTTCCTTGTATGCATTTACCAAATGAGCTAACTAACTCTTACAGTTCCATCTAAACTTCAAATGGCACTTTGCCTGCTTTCTGCAGGAAGGAATTAGAAACACACATCAAAATAGAAAATAGAACAATGCAAAGCTCCCAAGTATCTATTAATATCCACTTACCAGGGTACCATCATTTTTTGTATTTGTGATTATGCCAAAGGGACCAAGAACCAACACCGTAGTCAGTGGATATACACACAACCAATAAATAAAATTTAAAACCCATGCAATGCAGAAATAAAATGTACCTTTCGTCTTTCCAAGGTTTCAGTATCAGTTCTCTCTCCAATTGCTCTTGTGTAGTTTGATTGGTCGATTTCCAACATACTTCAAGGAAAAATTTTCAATTGTCTTATGATAAACCTTCTTTTCTGTCATACAAGAACAAAAACTAGTTTTTCCACTATTTTTTATATTACTCCTGTCTTGATATAGACTTCCTTTCTTCCTGTTTTTGATGTCCCAAAACCTTGTCACCTTAGTTTCTAAGGTGTACTTAACATTAACATATGGGTGTCAAGAAAATGAAAAGATGGGTTGACGTCATTCTTGGAAGTCAGCATCTTTAAAACTGCATGAAATTCAAATGTGGACACATCTAAATTAGGAGTATATCACTGGAGGAATAAGCTAACATTTAATTAAAATGTATGTGCTACTCAGAAACAAGTCTATGCAGCACAATAGTTTAAAATACAAACTTATCACCCAAGTAAAACATCTTTTCTGTTAAACAGACATATATTGTGTTAAAAATTGTTCATGGTGTGCCAAAAGTATGGAAGCACAAAGATGATGATGGAAGCAAAATAAATTTAATATTATTGGGTTATTATTATTTTTGGATGATTTCAATGTAATTTATTTATTTAGTAGATAACATTAGGCTATATTTAATTATATTTTTAGAATTCTAGAGTATTAATTATTTAAAGTAGTACAATTACTAGGATTTTATTTTTTTAATTAATTAGATTACTTAATATTTTATTTAGCTAGCCTCCAAGTATTAGGGCCTTTTCCTATTCCTATATAAACAGTTGAATTTTAAGCCTTGTGCTAGTGGCTTTTAGCCTTTTTTTTTTATCTCATTTGAATCCTCTTTATTCTTTCATCCATTTTTATCCTACATCAAAAGATCTTGCAAGAGAGCTTACAAGTAATGATTTTAATTACCATTTATTTCTTTAAGTGCGCCAGCAAGATCTGAAGGGTGAGCAAAACTAACAAATCCATAGCCTTTAGTTTTTCCAGTACGCTTTTCTCTGACAACCTAAGATCAAAAAACATGAAACATTATCAAGTAATGACCTACACGGATATAACAAGGAAATAACAAATAATGAAGACAGAGTGACCAATTCCAAATATAGAATATAAACACAATAGACATAGCACAAGCATGCACATTCAAACAAGTAAATAAAGCTGTGAGCCTGTGACCACTAAATACACGGTTTATTTTTTAGATAGAAGAAAAATATTTTTATTATATATGAGAGAAATGAATAACAATGCAAGTGCTAGACTAGAAGTCCTCCTATATGAGAAATTAAATAAGGCAAATAAAGTAAGTGGAAACATCATCGTGGTGATAGTGAAGCATCAACCGCTAATCCCTGTATAAGATAGATTGTTAACCTACGAATTTTTCATAGTTTATACACACGTAAGACAGTAAATATAGAAATCATTATATAAAAGATAACAGAGCACAAAATCAAAGAAAATTTATTAGAGCTTAAATAGATTTAGTTTTTAACGTTGTACATCTAGTTCATGGCATTGTTTCGGTTAAAAAAGGGGAGATTACTTGTTATGGGTGTTTCTTACAGGATTTGGATTTCTATATTATATTATTTTCTTGTAATTAATTTTCATATATTGATTCTTGTTCTATTTTTCTTTAGTAAAGTTAAACATCTTAGCAACCTTTATTTCAAATTTTCCTAAATTAAATACAAAGGATTTAAGAAATATATAAAAGTTTTTTTTGGGTTCAATTGTACTAGCCGGAATCTATCAATAAGATACTTTTAAATTTTCATATTATATTTGACAAAAGAACTCCTCGATAAGTTTCCATTGCGTGATCCCATAAAGATGTGAAATACAAACACACTATCCCAAAGTAAATCAACATTAGTACCCCACAACAAAATATCCTACCATTCCTCTAAGTCCAAATCACAAAATGGCAAAACAAGCACAACTCCAACGAATTCTCCTAAATTTATTGTCCACCAAAACGCCAGAATATCTTCACAAACCAACAATCACCCAACACATCTAATTTAAACACCACAACTGCCAACCAATGCGTAGAGAAAAAAAATGAAAATATGTCTTACTTTAATAAATGTAACACACATCAAGAGATAAAGAGTTATTACACATATGCTCCAATGCATGTTGCAAGTATTAAGCCGACCAATGATAAAAAAACCACACAAAATACTTGTAGTTTTTAAGGAACCTTTGACTTCCTAATATAAAAAAGCTAAGAGAAAAATGAAGAACTAACAAAACTTGAGTAAGTTGAGAAGTACCTGTAAGAGAAGGTTCTCAAGGCATCAAGGGTCCATATGCGTCTTTCCATGAATTGAAAAATATAGACTAAATTAAGAAGCTGAATAATAAAGGGTATTCCTACACCATCCTGGCAATAGGTTGTGAAGGACGTGAAAATATTAAAAAAAGGAACTCTTTTGGGAGAATTGTGCTCAAACATGAGGCAAAAAACAAGGGTAAGATAAAAAGAGACGAGATAAAAAATGAAAGAAGTTGAAGCATTAGATAATGGACTTCTAAAGACTTGAATGAGTAAAAAAAAAGGAACATATATTGTGTCACCCATTCTATTGAAGGACATGCTTTTTAGGATCACTTATTGTAACGCCCCCAAAATTCCAGCATTCGCTACGGCGGATCTTGTGCGTTAAAGTCCATACATTTACCAACTTAACCAATAATCCTATAATCATATTTGTTGAATTAGTCTATTTTAGACTATACATTAAAAATTTCTCTCACTTAGTCCCTAGATCTTTACTTAATCTCGATCTCATTATTTATACAAGTATCAATTTGTAGTTCATTCGTATAAATGGATAATACCACATATAACGGTTCCATTTTAACCTTAATATTTAAATATTATATAACTTTACATATCCAAGATTCACGACATTAAATAATTAGGATGGTTCATGGGAACAGAGAATCTCGCGATGAATGTTTGTATCTTCATCCGTGATAAATGTTTGCATCTTTATTTATGACAAATGTTTGTATCTTTATCCAGTGCAAAATTCTCTTTTCGCACAGAACATACCCAACTAGTTAAAACCCTCACTCGAAACACATTTGTTTATAGTGATATATCTTCATATCAATAATTCTACTTATCTGGCATTCAAAATAGTAGTAGCAAGCTCGTACTTGGGTTCGAGGAACCTAACGATGAATTCGACCATTTCACATCGATTAGTCCTGTCTCGGATGCTTACAGTACTCACAAATGTTATTTACCATCCTCATTCTGATAATTAGTTCATTACCAATACTGTATTACTGTTTTACTATTTATCTGAAGTTCAGAGTTTTGGCATAACATGATCAGTCCATATTATCAATACCCTCACTCGGATTTATAGTTCTTTAACAATTCAAGATTATATCAAAGTAAAGACATAACAACAATTTGATGATAATATTATTTCATAATATTCGGGTGCATGGTTTGCTTGTACGTATTACAACAATCATTATGACTTTATACAAATACAAGTAATAAAGCATGAAAACCTAATCTACGCTTCATCTTTATGTTCATGATCTTCTTAACGTTCATCTTTAAATATGTAAATAAGGTTTTATTGGCAAGAATGAACATAATGACTCAGCAAGTCTAACTAATAATACATAAATAGTTTATGCCTTCATATAAACTTTAACATACTTTTGACGTATCATACATCTCAATTAATAATCATGTTAATTCACATTTTCATAATTTATTTCACGTTGTCACACAAAGCATATAAATCACGTTTATAACTTTATAAACATAACACATAATAGTTAGAAGACTTGTCTCGAATCAAAATTAGGGTTTCCCGGTAAAGCGTTAAAACCTTACAAAACAGGTTACGCGTACCTGAATGTTAGTTTATCGAATTTTACTTCTAGATAAGTCTTAGAATAACTTAATTAGACTATTTTCATTAGTCTAATCATTTGGTTAAGTGGCTAACTCAAAATCACATTTTTAAGTGCTTAGATCCGAAGGGTCCCTTAATTTTTCATCTTCGACCTCTTTTACAGTGACAACCATAACTTTACATTTTCATAAATTTGCAAAACAGTCAGTGAACATGCTTTGTTCAAAATCTTTTAGGTTAACCATGTGAATCATGGTATCATTAGCTTTAAATGGTTAAGATATCATGTTATAAAACTCAATAATACTTGATAACATAAAAATAATAAATCATAAACCTTCTCATAGAAAGATTCATGACTTTTGCTCAAGAACACACGAAGAACGCGGAGAACAAAAAATCGTACATGGCTACGACTTATTTTCATGTGCTTTTGGATTTCATACTTGAAATAATTTGAGCATTAGAATTACTTACATATGTGTTTATGACACTTCATATTTGAAATAATTTGGTCATTATAACAGCTTGTATAATTGATTATAACACTTTATAACTATTGCTTAATAACATACGAAGAACACGGAGAATGACAATCGTTTATGGCTACAACTTGCGTTCATTGAGCCTTAGTTATAAAGTATGAAATGAATTTCGACATTATAACTACTATAAAATGAAGAAATCCTCAAGAACATGTGAAGAACAAGGAGAACGACAATCGTACATAGCTACGACTCGCGTTCTTGAGCTTTTAACTAAAAATAAACGAAGATAACAATGACTAGGGTTTTACCTCTTGAAGTGCAAACTTTAACTATTTCTTTGCACTTGATTCTTGAATCACAAAAACTCTATCTATTTTTTACTTTTTTTTTAGCTCTCAAATTGGTGAAGAACTAATGAACATTAATCCTTCTATTTATAAGCCAAGTAAACCTAAGGTATTTAGGTCATTAATACATTACTTTCTAGCTAAGTTAAGCCAAAAATATCACAAATGATCATCACATTTCCTCCTTGTATGGCCGGATTTCTAGGCCATTAAATGGCATTAAATTCATAGAATCATCACATTTTTGTGACATCATGTGACATCACTTGCTCTTCTTTGATTGGTCCACCAATTAGCCCACATTTGCTTAAAGGAATAAGAGTTCTATTTGCCTTTCTCAAGCTCAAAGTGGCTGGCCATTTAGGGGCTTTTTGGTCATTTTCCATGCTTGGTTCAAGGTTAGTTTAGTCCTTTCATAAGCCAGTTAACTTTCCTAGCTGCTATTGTTGACTTGGTTAGGATATAACTTAGTTACCTAACTTAGTTCATTTTTAACTAGGTTTAATTTAACCTAGTTCCATTCTAACTAAATATCATCTAACTTAGTTTCATTTTAACTAGGTTAGTTAGATAATTAGTTCATTCTTAACTAATCTAGTTAGATATCTAGTTTAATTCCAATTAATTAGTTTACTTTCTCTTTCATTCTCAACTTATTAGTTAGAAATCTAGTTTGATTCCAACTAATTAGCTAGCTTTTCTAGTTCTATTCCAGCTAGATTAGTTCATCCTTAACTAATCCAGTTCATAATTACCTCATTCTAGTTCATTTTTAAGTCTTCTAATTAAATTGATCTTTACGAATTAAAAGTCTGATATTACAGAGTTTTGTTCCGTATAAACAATATTTCGTAAAGTCGAAAGTCCAACAGACTTGACACGTTTTTTGGTGAACAGTGTTTTTCACTACGTTTTCTCAAAATATGGTTAAACGATCAAAAAGTCAAAAAATAATATTTATTTTTGACTTTTTTCTATTTCGTCTTATTCCCGACACGCTTTTCAAATAAAACTTTTATTGCTCATTATGCATCTGTGTTTCATACAAACACCATATCCTTCGACGGAACGTTCAAAAAATAGAAAGTGTTTACGTTTGAAGAGCGTTTTATGTTTTATTTTTGAAAAAATATCAGTGGCTCCCTAGTATTTATTCTCTGTATAAATACTATATCGTGAAATGCAAAAAGTCAAAACGTTAAAAAGAACAGCAAAAAAGACGACAAATATTTTCTTGTAAATCGTGTCATTTTCGTCTTTTTTCCCAAAAAAATTTGTTGGTTCCTTGACATTTAAACCTCATAGTAACATTATGTTGTGAAATGTAAGAAGTCCTACAGATAAAAAAAATAGTTAAATGAATGAAAAATATTTTCTCGTAAATAGTATTTTTACACGTTTTTCGAGGAAAAAAAACTTTTATTGACTATTACGTGTTTTCAAAGCATGAGAATGATGAATCTTGAAACGGAATGTCAATTTAAAGTACAAATTTTCCTCGAGAGCTTAGGTTATTTCCTAGGGTTTAGACCATATGGTTTAGGTTTTAACTCTTTTTTCAATTTAGATTTTTGCCTTAAATTGACTTCTTAATTTTATTAAGTGTTAAGTTTAACTACGTGAATCAAAACACAAAATTCTACATATAGAATAATCACATAACACATTTAAAAGCTCAATTCAAGCTTTACTAATCATATAACACAGATTATGTTAAATAAATTTTAACATTTAGTCATATACGATGGTAGTTTCGAGTCGTATTTTGTCTTTTAGATAGCTCAATGTATACTCGAGTAATCGTTCTTAAGTTTTAAATTGACAATCTTTATTAGATCTTGTCAGATCATATTTAAAATGTTTGGAATATTACACTTATACCAAAGACAGTTTGGTCCTAGAAAAAAAGCACCACACCCATTTGTCCACCAGGTTCTTAGATATTAGGTTGCTTAAGCCTAAAAGTGCAGTTCAAACATCACAACAGATAGTTGAGGCATGCTCTCAATTTATAAAGAGAGATTCACCCAAAAGGGATAAATTTCGAATGAGAGTTTTGATAATGAATTTTGATAATCCATTTACATTTTCAAGCAACTTAAGCTCTTTCCTGCCATCCTCTCTTATTGTCTCTTTGCTGATTTTTTCACTGTAAGTTCTTCCTTCGTTATATAAACTTCCTAAATATCTTTCGGCAGTATGTCCCCAACTACTTTTTATAGTAGTGACCAATGTTAGAGCATCAAATTCAAGATTATATGGAATAGATCAAGGAACCTGCAACAAATTCTAGTTTCGAAAGCTTCATATACAATTGTAGAATGAACTTGCCACACTCTCCCTCATGCAATTTAAATTGCAAAGTATAGTAAACAAATGCATACATGCAAACCAAACAACTGAAACCACTGGACTAGGGGTATCCCATATCCACTAGCTAACTCGGAGGCCATGTCAGACCGTCCAACCCATAACTCAAAGGCGATAGATTTCAAAATATTTATTTACACAAAGGTCCAAGAAAATTTGAGGACTCGTTTTTCTCGATCAAGATAATAAATCAATTACCATTAACTATTATATAATGTTACTTATACATAATTCAATGGATAAAAATTATATTTTTATTATATCAAGTAGATTATTCAACTCAATTGCCTTTTTGCATAACTTTACAATCATTTTTAAATTAAAATTAGATTAGGCTTCACCAGTAACACTCCACACCACAGCTTCTACTAACTAAATAACCACGAAAATTATCCTACAACCAACTTTATGCCTTCTATTAACCTCCGCCACAAACATAATCTCCCAATAGTCATGCACGGTAGGCTACTAAAATCTCTATAATGATGTATCACATTTAGTTAGGTGTTTATTCAAAAGTATCTTGGCTCTTATATACAAATAATAAGAATTATCAAATATCAGCCTACTAAGTAGACTTAAAGAGACTTTTACCTTAACATATAGACAAAATGAAAGAGCTAAACACACGCTTCAAAGAAACATCTGAAGAGGACATGCAAACAACTTATATACACCAAGCAACACGTATTTTAACTAGCTCAAAAATATAATTTAAAAAGATTACATGGGAACTTACCCTTGCCATGTTAAACGAGGGAAATCGTGAAAACGTTTTTGAGAAAGAACGCCATCATTCACCTCATTTCCTAGATCTCCGCAAAATAGACGAAAATAATTTGCAAAGCAAAATTGCCGCAAACATGAGACTAACTACAAGGAATCTAGAAGACAATGTAGCAACAATGACAACAAATTGGAAAATTAGTATCATAAGAATAAGACTAAATTACACTTTATACCCTAAACTTTACACGATTGTTGAGGTTTGCACTCCAATCTTTAAACCGTGTCTAAGTACACCCCATACTTCATTTTCACTAAACAAAACACACATTATGAGGCTTTAGCCGGTCAAAATTGACTTGTTATTCCTGTAAATTCATTTTTTGAAGGGTAAAATAGGTAAATTAATTTTTTGAAGGGTAAAATTGGTATAACATGTTTTAAAAAATGTATTCATTGTTAAGAAGGAAAAATCTTTTATTGTTATTAGGCATGCACAATAGGCCTGGCTCGGCCTGCCAGGCTTTGGTCGTTGAACATGTCAGGCCAGACTTTTGACTTTTGGCCTGCAGGCGAGGCCAAGTCAGGCTTGGCGCTCGAAAAGGGGGCCTGTTGAGGCTTGCAGGCCAGTCCAGTCTGATTCGATCCATTCAAATAGTTTTTTTTTAGTAATTTTAAATATTATTAAAACACTAATTAAAATTTTAAACTTAATTGATGTATTAATTAAAAGTAATGTATTACAAGTTACAAGTTACAGCTTTCAAATTACAATAATGAAAAATATCTTTTTTATTAATATTATTATTTTGCAAATGACTTTCTAGTTGTTACGCTATGTATTTATTAAAATGAAGATGCAATGAAAGATCTATAAGAAGTGTAGGTTGCTAGCTACACAAAGAAAATTCTTATATATTACACTAGTCAATGTGTTTTCATGAATTTCTTTATTTGTATATAAACAAACATGCATAAATGAACGTATTAAAAGATGTCAATTTTATTTTGTTTATTGAATGAGTTGTCACAAAGATGAAGTTTTCGTCTGCAATAGGATAATTAAAGTAGCGAATAAAGAAAATTGGTAGGCCGGACCGGGCTTTGGGTGAACCAGGCCAGGCCCCAGGCCAAGCCCCAGGCCGGGCCAGGCCTCAGGCCAGGCCGGATCTGAGCCAAAAAAATGTGGCCTATTCGTGGCCTTCACTAGGCCAGACTTTGACCAGGCCGGACCAAGGCCGTAGGTCATTTGTGCACCACTAATTGCTATGCATCCAGATCTTCAGAACCCCTATTTACACTCCAATTTCACTACAAAATTTCGTAATCGTCGCCTCGTCTCTCTTTTAGATCTTCCATTCCACTCTTTCTGTGAATTCGAATACTTTCTCCTAATTTTGAGTGAATTTTGTTCTAAATCACTTTCTCCCATTTGGGTGTGCTAAAATTGGGGTTGTGGTGTGTCTTACCATTGGACTGTGCTCCGGTTATGGACCTTGTAAGCCATCGCTGAGGGCGAGGATCATATATGGTGCCGAGGCGGGGTAGTAGGAGGAGATCAGTGGTGGGGAAGAAGAATTCGGGTTGTGAGTCAAGAACCCAAAAATGCATTTAGTTTTATGTCTAAATTGAGTGATTTTGCAATTGATGCTAAGTTTACTTGAATTCAAATGGGTATTCTCCATTTTTGCCTAATTTCTTGAATTTTGATGGAATGGGAGGTATAGTTGGTGATAAGAAGCTGAAAGTTATGGCTTCATCGAGTTTTAGTAATAAAGGTGCTTCGAGTATTAGGAAAATTTTCACCCAGTTCAATTGGGCTATTAGATTTCATTGTGAGAAAATCCTAATTGGGTTTGCTTCAGTTTGAGCTAGTTCTGAGGATTCAAATGGAGTGAGGGGTGATGGGTTTGGTGTTATGGAGGAGGAAGGTTTATCTTTAAATGGTGTTAAATCTAAGAATCCAAAAAAGGTGCTCATTTTGATGAGAGATACTGGTGGCGGTCACTGGGCTTATGTTGAAACTATTAAGGTTGCATTTAATGAAGAATTTGGAGAAAAATATTAGGTTAGTTTTTAATGAATTGAATAGGTTTCATTTAGTTTGGGAAAATGTTATTGGTATATTTGCATGACATTGAAGGTCAAAATTTGTGCGTGATATGATGACAAGTAATGGTGATTATGATAAACACTAATGTGGGACTAATTTGGAGTTAGAATTTGGGTCCATGGTGTGTCCATGATGATGTGGTGTGAAGATGATTTTGATGGGAGACTAGTTATTTTGGGATACAACAATTTGGGATTTGGACTTTGGGCTACGACTATGTTCGGCCATGACTAAAGCTATATGATGACAGGAGACAAATTGATAAGTCAATTTAAGACGTTGGATTAAAGGTTACGTTGGTGGGTGTTTTTTATGGTGATGATTGATGGACGGTGGTGGCAGCAGTGGTGGATCGAAATGGTGGAACGGTGGTGATTGGATTTTTTTTCTTTTCCCAGTCATGAATTTGGAAGAAGACGAAGAACAATGATTGAGGTTGGGGTTTCTAATTGTTTAAAGTAATCTACCCAAATTACCCATTTGTAATAAGCATTATAGGCTTAGCAGGTCACTTTTGATCGGTTAAGTCATAAAAGTGTACTTTTTGTTTAGGTAAAATGAAGTTTGAGGTGTATTTTGACACATTTTTCAGTTTGTGGTGCAAAAGTCAACAATAGTGTAAAGTTTGGGGTGTAAAGTGTACTTTAGTCTAACAATAATTACCAGAAAAACATGATAACACCAAAAAGGTATAAATACGAATTACTACCATGAACTCTTTCTGTCTTGTACTTTTTTCCACTACAGAGATCGTTCTTTTAGATTTGTATCATATTCTTTATTTATTCTAATTTGGTTAAATTGAAGTTGACACATCATAAATTGATGACATGTAATGCATAGGTGGGCTCAGGGTAGGGGTGTTCAAATTTTTCGGTTTTTTCGGTTTTTTACCGAACCGATCGGTATCGATTTTTTCGGTATCGTTTTTTTTTGTACCGATTTTTTCGATTTTGGTTTTTACGATTTTTTATATTTTTCGGTACCGGTAGCAGTATGGACATTTTTGAATTTCGGTTCGATTCGGTATACCGAAAGAACCGAATTACATAATATAATAATAAATTTATATTAATTATTATATAATTAATAATAATTATATATATTATTATATATATAATAATATATATAATTAATAATAATTATATATATTGCTAATCGGTAAAAATCGAAAATCGAACCGAAAAAATCAAACCGAATTTGTACCGAACAGGTACCAAAACCGGTAATTTGGTTCGGTTTTCGGTTATTGTTTTAGCGGTAATTTCGATTCGGTACCGGTTCGGTTTTTTCGATACCAGTTCGGTTTTTTACCGATGGACACCCCTAAGCTCAGGGTACTTGGAATCATCATTTGCACCAGCTGGTTCTAGTGCTGGTTCGTTTTGGTATTCTATCAAGGGCTTGATGGGTTCATGGATACTGGGATTTTGGTGGGATTGTTATTGTTTGGCATTTACAGAAATTGCAATGTAGGAGAGAAGACTATAATTTTTCTAATTGGACTATCTGATAGTAAAGAGAAGCTTACCAACTCTTATTTTTTTAATGACAATTGGAAAATCAACAAAAATATGATGGTTATTGAACCCCAAGTGAATCAACACAACCTGGTGATATGAATCAGACGTCCTACCATTGCACCACTGATCCACTACCTTCTGTTTAATCTTTTATTTCTTTCTTAAAGTAAAAATTTATTGAAAACTCGCCATAATGGACAAACCTAAGCAGAAAACCATTAAAGCAGCTGAGACACATAAAAAAGAGAAAATTAGACCTCTCTAATGAACTACTAATTAGTTATTCCTCAAGAAAAGGTAAACTAGATCTCCAAAACACTGATTTTATACCCGTGTCTCAAAGATACTAGATTTCTGCACAAAAACTGTGCTCAATGACCAAAAAAGTTATACACACCCTACCAAGGAAAGGTTCCCAAATAACAAAATATAACTTCTATCAAACCTCAAGCTCACCCCATAAATCCACCAGATGTATAATAGAGCCCTTTAAAGGCTTATGGAACCAGAAGGTTTAGCATCAAAATGCACCTGGGGACCTCTGGCTCAGTGATCTCGACGCACCCCCTCAACAAAGACTATATTATATTATGATGCATAAGGCGAGCTGCATGTCATCGCCACTTCCTTTCCCCGCTACCCACTCTAGTGCAGCACAAGCTAGCTAATATAGCCTTAAATGGTCTGCAATAACCCAAAAACCCCAAAGGGAGAAAAAATAACTAATAACATGTGAGAGTTTCGTCCACAAGAAAATGAAGTAGTAGGTCACTCACATTCTCCCATAACATCCTTCCTTTTACTTATCATCCCTCCCCGCCAATTTTCCTTCTACAAACAAACAGTCCAAAACAAGAACCCATAAGCCCAAATAAAAGAAAATAATATTGAAAAGATAAGGGCAAGCATTGGTCCAACCGTCCTAAAGAAGAAAACATTCTGGAACTAGGATGAATGAGATGCTATATCAATGAAGAATCGCCATGAAAATACAAAAACCAATCTTCGGTGCACTATATAATTATATGGATACTCACATGTTGAATGACTGATTAATAACTTATGAGTTGATAACCTATAGCGTCTAATTCTCCTATTATTGATACGCAATTTAGGATATTGGGTAAAGGAGGACATCATTAATTTATGTGCTAATTTATGGTTGTGTTTATATATAAATTAATAAGGTCATAACTAAGGTAATTAACTGTGATCATCTTTATTGATTAAACTGAGAAATCTAATTTTCAAGGAGATTAATTACCATTTGAGAATAATGATATCGAACGAGATATCAGTGTACTTAGTTTCACATATTTAGAGTTGCCATTTTTTTCTTTTTCTTTAGTATCATGTCAGGTTTTTTAATAGCGTGACATTATTTGAGAACTAAAGTAATACTCTAAAATATAATATAAGAAGATTTATGTGGGAAAAACACATATATGAACTAAAATAAAATTAAACCAATAGTACAAGAACCAAATTGATCATCTTGACTTCGCAACCCAAACCACATGTTCAAAAAAATTTAATAAAAATAAGCACATCAGGAATATCTAATTGAGCCTCAGTCCATTCTAATAAAGATTTAGAAGCCATTACTCCATAGGTCCAAGGTGCATCATATTTGGGCTGGCTTTTCTCTTAAGCCTATTATGATTTTCTAATTTGTTACTTTTGTCCGAAAATAGGAAGGCATTTCATTAGTCCAACTTCTGAATACCTTAAATTAAAGCTCAATTTTAAAATTAATATTTCAAATCCAATAGTAATTTAAAAAATTTATCAAAAATATTACTCCCTACATTCCACAAAAAGTCTTCCATTTGTAAAAACATTTTGCTCCAAAAAAAGCTTTTTTTCGTATTAATTTTTTTTTTTAAATTATTAATAATAGTATAAAATGGAAACTAATGTTGGCATTGACACTAATTATACTCTTAGGAAAAGAATACATGAAAGCAAGTTTTGTTAAGTAATTGTATGGTCCAATTAATGTAAAGACAACGTCATAGTTTCACCACACAATTTATTTCTGTTTAAAAAAAATATTTTTTTTAGCAAAATTACTTTTGGTGGTAGAATTCATTTTAGGTACCTACGTTTGTTAGAACTTAAAATGGATACTTTTTAAACTTCATTTGTATCTGATCTTAAAAATATGTTAAAATATTTATTTGTAAATGCTACTTTAGAGTTTAACTTAAGTTGTAAATGAATATATATGGAAATTATATTTCAATCTAAAACACGAATAATCGAATTTCATATTATTTTATATAAGTATATAGATTTAATTTTAAAAATAAAGTATAATGAAAAAATATATCAAAATTGAGGTACTAGATTATGGCGTGTATATATATGGACGTGCATATGTCTGCTGCTGTAACTCCTGGACTCTTTCTTTCTACTATACATACATCCAAGGTAAGCAAAACTCTAGCTAAGATCCATTCTGTCTCTCATAGAAATTGACTGTTATTTGTGTCAAATTCTGAGAGGTTAATCTCTGGCGTGAAATTGAAGTGATTTTTTTTTAATTGAGATTGAAATTTCATTAAAACCCAAAATAGTACAACTGTGGCAACTCCAAAGGGTTTGGAATTATGGCCACATATGAAATACATTTGATTACATATTAAAGAAAAACCAAAAATCGTAACATATTATCTATTTGTTTGTAATATAATTTATATTAATTTCAAACTAATGTATTTATTTATAATGTAATTTATATTAATAAAATTAAATTTTATTATAATATAAAATTTAAATTTTAAATAATTAAATTATCATAATAATTGATAAGGTTAAATTTTATTATTTATAAATTTATTTATACAAATAAATACGTTCAACATGATTAACAATGTTAAACAAAGAAGACATTCAATTGAAAAGAGGGTCCAAGTAGGGTAGAGATTAAAGCTCCGCCTTCTCTTTAGGATACCCCCTCCAGCCGGTCCTTTAATCTGTCCATACCCCTTCTGTCGGCTCCTTACTTTTCACCCCCTTTTCCTGCGGCCCACACTTTTCCTCCTCTTCAACCATCATTCACTTGATTCTTGCCTTTTTCCTGACCGGCTGATCTTGTGTGAGTTTCTCTCGAAAGCTCCTTTCTAGCCTCTTGGTTTAAGTCCGGTGTTCCTAGGCTATTTTACCTTCTTTGCCCAGCGAGTAGAGGAGTTTATGATGGTTTATGGCGGTGTTTGTGGATCTGATCTGGGTTGGGTTTGGTGATCTGGTGTTGGCTTGGGGCTTCGTGATGGGTTTTGGGATTGGTGTGTGCCTGGTTCTTCTGTTGAACTAGTGCTTCTTTTCCCCAGCTTACCCATAGCCCTTCTCGGCGGTTCTTTTCCTCGGTTCCTTTCCCCTCAAATGGGCCCACCAATTCTTTCTTGGGAGGTTTTGATCTGGTTTAATGGGGTTTGTTGTTTGTGGCGATCTGTTGCCGTTGTTCCCCTCCCCTCAAATTGGCCCACCAATTCTTCCTATTGAAGCATTGATCTGGTAGGAGGGGGATTTGTTGGAAGACCCTTTTGGGTTTGTGGCGATTTGCATCTGCCAGACAGGGTTTTGCTTTTGGGTTTGTTGGTGGCCTCATCAGTGCTGCTGCCGGCGTTTCTCTTCAGGAATCATGTTTCTTATGGCTTTGCTTTGCGATTCCTGTTGATTGTTTAAACCCCTGCACCTTGTGGCTCCGATCTGTTCTTGGGTTAGATTTGGTGTCCTATGGGTTTGGTTTGGTTGGTTTCCCTAATTTCCAGCCGCGCTTTGCTTCCCCTGTTCCTCTTTTCCCCTTCGATGTATGCCTCCTCTCTGGACTAGAGGTGTTAGGGGTTGGGGAGGGGTTGTCGGCTATGGACTGCTGTGGCTGAGGTCCCTCGCCGGAGGTGTTTGCAGTCACCGAATTTCACGCCGGTGCGTTGGAGCAGGGGCCTGCAGTCTGTAAAGCTTCGACCTGCGTGTTGTACGTCTGCCTTGCAGCCCCGACTCGCGTGCCTGCTGAGTCTGTACGGACAGCTGATGGTGGGGCCGGGCCTCTCCTTGGTTTTAGGCTGCTGGTTTTGCTCTGAGGATCAGTTTCATGATGGCTAACTTCTCGGGTTGTTTGAACTTTTTTTTTTTTTTTTTTTAGTGGTTAGGCAATTGTCTCCTTAGTTTTGTCTCGGTGTTCCTACTCTCATCACGAGATGGGATTAGTGTCATAACTTTCAATGTAATATCTTAAATTTTTTTATGAAATTAATATATAAATAAATTAGCAAATAAAAATGTTAAATTTAATTATTTAAGTAATTATTTATACAAATAAATACATTAAATATAAATAATAATTTTAAATGTTATTACTTAAAAAATTATTCATATAAATAAATATATTGAAATTAGTTGACAATTTTAAATTTTATATTTAATAAATTAGCTATATAAATAAATACATTAAAATTATTTAAATTTAACGAGAATATTCAAGACATTTTTTCATAAAATTACTAAGAGTAGCGGAAGAATTTTAATTTTATTTGTCTGTCGTTATTAGAAATAGCGAAATTTTTTTAATCTCTATTAATTTTACACGTTAAATTTTGCATCGGACGGTGGGAGATACGTTTGTTGAAATAATATCCGTAACAATTATTTATTATGAATCATTTATATATATATATATATATATATATATATATATATATATATATATATATATATATATATATATAAAAGTGATCCATAACTAAAATTGGATAGGAGAAAATTTTCATCCAACTTAATCTTGTTTCTCCATTGCAAGATCTAATGACTAAGGGGGTGTTTGATAAAAATTGAATGAGCTGAATCTGAATCTGAATGAAAAAAGTTGTTTGATAATTAACATATCTGAAAGATCTGAATGACATATTTTTAATATTTTTCCCCTCTGAAAAAATTCAAAGTTGTTGTAAATTTATTTAATATTACATAATATTATTTTTTTTAATTTTTTTTTATTTTTTTTTAATTTTTTTTTCTCCATTCAGCCACCATTCAGCTCATTCAGCCACAAATTCTGACCTTAACCATTCAGCCGCGCCATCTGACCGATTCAGCCATTCAGACGAAACAAACGCACTTAACCATTCAGCCACTTACCGATTCAGATTCAGACCCCCATTCAGCCACTAACAAACAGCCCCTAAGAAATATACATACCGCATAACAATTAGTAGCACTATCGCACAATTGTTATGCGGTATATGACCCACATAAAAAATGTTCATATTACCCCTTAGAGACAATGGCTAAATTTTTTAAAAAAGTGCATCACATAACAGTTATGCGGTACCTAATTTTTTTTTTTGGGTACATCATAAATGTTATGCGGTAGTCAATTTTTTTTTTCCAAAGAACTGCATAACAGTTATGCGGCACCAAAAAAATTTGGGTACCACATAACTATTATGTGATACCTAAATTTTGTTTTTGGGATATCGTATTACTGTTATGCAATATTTTTTTAAAAATAAAATTCTCTTACCACATAATTGTTATGCGGTACCATTAAAATTTTATTTTCTTCTCCTACCGTTTTCCTCGGGCCTTTGAAGTAGGTCTCTTCCTTTCAGATTATGGGTATGGTCACAATCTATATACCTCTCATAAAATCACTCAAACATTTCAAGTGGAAAGTACTGATTAAATTATCAGTCCAGCACTTCATGAAGCTTCGCCAATTCAATCAAATTTCAAAATCATGAATGCGCTTCATCTGCATCAGAGTCACTCCCTAAAGGACTCCTCGAGTCCGAATCTGTCAATCAAAAGCATAACCAATAAGTTCAGTATAATCTTCACCAACTGTAGCATCTTTTCCTAAGGCAAACTTTGTAACCCAACTTATGATTCTCTTCTATACTCATCTCTTAACTATTGACTACATATTGGTTGAAATTGAAACCATTTAGGTTGAAAGCTGTAGTAAATCAGATCTCTCTCGCTTATTAGGATCCTTTGCTCTGGACTTTGGTTGCTTCGTAGTAGGAGCCCCTTTAACCAGCCATGTTGGCTTCATAGGCTGAGCTCGCATTGGAGATGGAGTTTGCACAGGTGGTTGAATTGATGGTGGATTCGAATTCGAGGGGTTTGAAACACTTGCCTGATTTAGATTATGCACTAGTTCAGGAACCCGCTCAAGCTTTTTTGGAATTGAACTCATTAAATTGGTTTTGGGCTTCATGGTTCTCTCTGGTGTTTGAGTCTCATTCCAACAACTCCCTCGCAACTCATCATTAACAAATCCACTCTGTTCTCTTTGAATATTGCTCCGCAACTTGTCCTGAATCGGTCTAAACTTGATCTGAAATTAGAACAAAATCTGACCTGCCATTGAATGAAATTCATGTCTTCGAATTATATAACATAGCATTATTAAACGTTAATCACACATCCGAGGAAAAATCAGCCGACGAAGAATACAAATTCCTTGCAAAATTAGTCTTCACAGTTCCCAGATCCATCGATTGTTTAACAATCTAATGATAATCATGAAGACCCAAAGTAATAACATCAACTGACTTATTAAACACCCAGCTATGCTTAAGCGGTATGAAAATGATTTTTTTTTAAAGGTACCGCATAACAGTTATGTGGTACCCAAAAATAATTTTTTGGGTACCACATAACAATTATGTGGTAGGAGAAAAAAATAATTTCCAAGGTACCGACGGCATAACAGTTATGCGGTAGCAAAAAAAAATTAGTACCGCATAACCGTTATGTGGTATATATATATTTTTAAATTTAGTCATTGCCTCTAAGGGATAATATGGACATTTTTTTATGTTGGTCATATACTGTATAACAATTGTGCGGTAGTGTTATTAATTGTTTATGCTGAATGTATATTTTTTAGCCATTGGATCTCGCAATGGATGGACAAGATTGAGTTGGATAAAAAATTACTCACATCCTACTTTGGCTATGGATTACTCCCCGTATATATATATATATATATATATATATATATATATATATATATATATATATATGTGTGTGTGTGTGTGTGTGTGTGTGTGTGTGTGTGTGTGTGTGTGTGTAATGACGAAGCCAAAAAAAATTGTCATTGGGGTCAATTATATGAGTACCAAACAATAAATCAAAGTTGATAATTATAGTAACAAAAAATCATTTAAATATATAACCAAAAAATATAATATATGTTATTATTGTAGTCTTCAGACTTATCCACAAAAAAATAACTAGTGTAATATAGTACTTACAATTGTCCTTTGCGCATTCTCATTCGTTGCAATCGTTATATAATACTTTCATTGTCAATGCAATCAAATACATCATTCTCAATATATGTAATCAAGCAATCATTCATCAATTGATCTGCCATTTTATTGCGCAACCTACTTCTGATTATTTTCATCGATGAAAAAGCTCTTTCAACAGTAGCAGTCGCAATAGGTAAAATTAATGGCAACTTTAGAAGATGATATACCAAAGAAAATACAATATGCTTCTTAAGTACTTACAAGCTTCTTGCAAGACTGCTAATCCCTTGAACTTCCAAAAACTCTTGATTTGTCCGCATATTAGAAATGTAATTATTTAGTTGACTATCAAGTTTCATAATATCCATTAGAGAAAAGTCATTTGAATAAAAATCAGCGAGACGAATCAATTTGTCCTTATTAAAACTAGCAAAACAATCACTAGGATTTAAGCATGTCACTGATAAAAACAACTAAGTACTTGCTTCAATAAAATGATCATTTAATTATTGAAGTTGCCAATCCAATACAGTACAAAAAATCTCAACATAATAATGGTGAAAATTTGCAATACCTAGAGATTTTTAACTTGATCTCATATGGAATAAAACATTTATATCTACAATGTCAATGTTGTGTTTGTTTCAAAATAAACAAACTTCATCAAGTAGCTTTTTCCATCCCTCATCTCTCATAGCCTTCAAAAGTTTCTTAGACACTTTAACTAAATCCACAATATTTACAATGTCTTAATCCTTTCTTTGCAATGTTTGTGACAATTCTGTTAGGACAAATGCATATTTAATTTTATGATGATGAGATAATGTATATTTATAACCAATAGCTTTTGTGAAGTCCTTAAAAGTGTAATTGATATAAAAGGACTTAGAGTAGAAGATCAAGCTTGTTAGGTTGATCTATTGAATGATTTGAATGTATAGACTATAAGAAGTTAAATGATCATAAAGATGTTCAGATGATCGTTCGATCGCAACGTCTGCTCAGAGATCTTAAGGTAAAATGAATATTGCAGAAGAACGTAAGGCAATACAAAAATCGTAAAGTCTGCTTAGAGTTTATAAGGGAAAATGAAGATCACAAAGTCTGCTTATAGATCGTAAGGCAAAATGAAGATCGTAAGGAAAGCAAAAAATAATAGAGTTTGCTCAGAGTTTGTATGGAAAAATGAAGATCGCAAAGGTTGCTCAAAGATTGTAAGGCAAAATGAAGATCGTAGAGCCTGCAGATCGTAAAGCTTGTAGATCATAAAATTGATTGTAGAGCTCGCAATTGGCAGAGTAAGCCAAACCATATACTATATGATTAGAAAAAATGTAAAGTATACTAGCTCTAACATTGGACTGACAATAGGAAGACTTGCAGAGTGAAGATCTTAAGATAGTTGTTGATCATCCTAAGTTTAAATGAAGATCAGACCGAGTTATGTCTAACAGCTAGTTTGGTGAAATGACATCACCTACGTGGTTGCCTTTGCAACAGTCTGATGTGACCTATCAGAGCAGAAAGCAAGCTGACACATCCTCTCTAAAAGTCAACATCAGAGATCTTCTAGGATTGGAGCATTAAATGAGCAACGATAACTTTCCAACAGTAAAATTTTGAGGTCTTCTATAAAAGGGCACGAAGATTCAATGCACAGAGGAGTTGTTGATTAATCACGAATTACAAGCTGAATCGCTGCTCAAATTTCAAGAATAATACTTTACGAAAAAGAACAACTTGTTATGTTGCTAAGTAATTATTCATTGGACTTAAAGCTACTTAGAAGCACCTCAAATATCACTTAATCTCTTTGTGATTCCTGGTCTTAGTGACCTCTTTTAAACAAGTTTAAGTGACTTGAAGAGTTCTTTGTGAACTGGTCTAAGTGACAAATACCAAGTCTTAATGACTTAAAGGAATCTAAGTGATTTGTTGATTGTAATAGTTCTTGGTGAACTGATCTAAGTGACCACTCTCATCCTTAGTGGATTCCTTACTTGAAGAGTAGAAGAGTGGATTACAAGATCTTTGTGCTTCGAACCACTTAAAAATTTATGTCTCTTTACTTTCTACACTTTCATTTATGTATTATCTTTTATATCTGATTGTGACTTAATTCCACAAGTAAACTAAATTCAAAATTGAGAATTTCTTTAAATCTATAAATGGGGTTTTAAACTAATATTCCGCTGTGCATAATCAAATTAACTTGCTTAATTTACAATCTGGTAATCTTTATTTAAAAGAAAAAGTGTTGAAGGATCTATTCAACCCCCCTTTTACATCTTTTAGTGCCTTTGGGAAACAACAAATTCATTTGTAATTCCTAATATCTTTTTCATCAATATTAGATCAAATATAAAACCAAATGATTGTATTGACTCTAGTAAACCAAGAGTAATACCTTTTTGTTGGTATACCAAATCATCACCTGAAACCTCATCAAGTACATCAATCATTGAGGAGAACATAAGAATCAAGTTCAAAAGTATCTCATAATATGATCCCTAATGTGTATAACATGCCTGTTTAAGCATAGTTTTTTGATGTAAGCCTTTCCCACTTTAAAGTTCATTATTCATCAATGTTTCCTCGACTCTAGCAGCTTCTTTCACTCGAAGACTATCTCGACGGTTGCATGATGCTCCAACCACATTTAACAACTCAAAAACCTTGTTAAAAAATCAAACAATGTGTTTATGCTTACTAGCAATAACTACAATAGTTAATTGGAGTTGATGAGCAAAACAATAGACATAAAATGTAGAAGGATTCTCATTTACGATTAAAGTTTTAAGACCATTAAATTCACCTCACATGTTAATGGTTCCATCGTACTTTTGACCATGTATTCTAGATAAACTTAGTGTGTGACTTGAGAAAATGGTCTCAATTGTTTCTTGAAGCAACGAAGCAGTGGTACTAATAACATGAACTATACCAACAAAACATTAGACAACACATCCCTTTCTATCCACATAGTGTAAAGCTATGACCATCTGTTCTTTGATTAAAATATCACGAGACTCGTCAACTAATATTGCAAACACATCATCTCCGATATCACTAATGATAGCAATGGTAGTTTCTAATGTAACACAATTTATAATATCTTTTTGAATATCATTTGACACCAATTTTAGATTTTTTGGAGCATTTTGCAACACAACATTGTTGATACTTTCATTGTGATCAGCAAGAAATTGTAGAAGTTGCAAGAAATTTCCTCTATTACTTGAATCGTCATTTTCATCATTACCACAAAAGGATAACCCTTAATGCAAAAGAAATCTTAAGCAATTGAGTGATGCATTTAAGCGAATTTGATATTCAAATCTCGTTTATTCAGATTGTTTAATAAAAACATTCTGAATATTTTATTTTGGTTTTATCAAATCTTGACATTTACTTCAAGCTTGGTTATGAGCACTATTAGGTCCACTAATATGAATATCAAATCTCTCTTTCTTGTTCCATATTGTGAAACAGTTAGTAATGAAAGAATCACCACCCGCTTGTTTTTCAGTGTCCGACCTAAATAGATAGCAACAAAAGCAAAATGCCGCATCATTAGTTATGCCATACTCCAACCAATTTTCATATTCTTTAAACCAAGAAGGATTAAATCTATGTAAGTATCCCCCAATTTGTGTTTGTGGAAAGTTATGTTTGAGAGGCTGACAAAGACCTTTTAGCATGTATACTTTTCTTATTTCATCTTAAATATTAGGATGATACTTTGATATTTTCTTTCACAACCCGGGCCTGCTTCGAGATTTTCCAAATCTACTTTATCATCATTTTTTTTATTAGAAAATGATTCTTCAAGTTCAGAAGCTTTTTTGAATACAAATTTATCCATAGATATTTGACTTCTAGCTGCTTAAATATATTATGAACCTAATTATTAATTACGTTCAAAGTATGTATAGGAAAAACACACAAATTACAACCAAAAATAAAGTACCGAGGTTTTCATTTAGTTAATATTTCTGGGGTTTTCATTTCATGGAAATATAAATACTCATGATAAGGACATGCTTAGCTTAGATGTCAAGGAATGAAAGCTTGGGCGGATTCAGTTCAAGTTCTAATTGGGCCAATTACGAGGGCAAGAGCTAAAAGGTTCAAGAAAGGGCTTAATGGATTAATTCAAGAGGCTTGAGCTAAGCACATTTCAAGAAAATCACCTAAGGAAGAAGATCTGAAGTTAATTCGATTGATTCAGGCAAGTTGTAATACCCCGAAAATAGCCATAGAGCAAATAAATCAGAATAAAGATCATAGATGATAGTAAAGCATATTATGGGAATGTTAAAAAGTAAGAAATGAGAAAGGAAGAGAAGAAATGAGAACATTACAGTACATGACGTCTTGTGACTAGAAAGAAAAATGTTATAAAGTTTTAGAGAATTATGATTATTCGTATGTTTTTGACCAATTTCCTAACTTTAAATTCCTCACTTATTTGAGCAAGATAATTTTCAGTTCATCAAAATTATACTTTTTCTTGTCTCACAGTGAACTCGGGGTAAGTATCCATGGAGCTCATTAATCTCTTTCTATAATTTTAAACAGAAATATATCTCATTTTTAAAATTGAGTTAAAAGAAAAATATATCTTTATTTCACATCATATACCAAAAAATATATATTAAATGACATTAGTATTAGCTAAGAAATTATCCGATGACATCAATATTAGTTAATATGAGATACATTTAAAAATATCCTTGCCTTTTACAAAAAAAAAAGTCTTATTTGAGTTTGATCATAATTAATTTAATTTTTTTTTAAAATGTGATGTGGATTTATTTGTAACTTTTCTAAATATAGTTTATAATATTTATTGTATTAATTAAAATTAAATAAATTAAAATCAAAATTAAGTTTTAGAAATCTATCTCATTAGACTATCTGTCTTTCCTTTTTTCTTGTGTATGGAAAAAAGACTACGTAACCGACCGGCCGACCTCTTTCACGTCTCTCACTATCTCAATTTTGAATTACCAAAAATAAATTAAACGGTCAATATCAACTAATCTACCCTTGTAATTTTGGAGTGGGTTTTAGGTGGGCCAACATTTTGAATACCACTGCCTTATAAATCCGTGCTGCTACAATCTATAACGGTCCAACTAATACTTTTTCTTCCACGTAATGCATATTTAAATCGAGTCAATTGACTAAGGTATTAACACCAATATTATAATATATATATATATATATATATATATTGAACAATCTTGTATAATAAATTTATTTGTAACATTAATAAACTAAAATATTTTATATTATACAAATAATATTAGACGATTAGGATATCACACCTCTTTAATGTGATCACAACGTTACAATAACCGCATGCATAACATGTTCATCTAGTCTAGACCGGTTTAGGCCTGTCAAGCTTTAGTCGTTGACCAAGTCAAGCTAGCCCTTGACCACGAGTTTGCCTGGCCAGGTCAGACTAGGTCTTGGCGCAAATTGAGTGACCTGTTGAGGCCTGCAAGTTAGTCCATGCCTATAGGCTGGTCTGATCCATTTTTTTTATTTTAAATATTAAATATCAAAAATAAATAATATAAAATATAAATTAATAAAATTTTGTAATATTGAAATTTTTAATGAAGATGTAAAATTGTAAACTAATAAAACTAATATTTTTTTGTAAAATTGAAATTAATTAAATGTATTTACAAGAAATCACTAATAAATAATTAAAATTTTAATCTTTATTAATGCATAAATTAAAAATAATGTATTACAACTTACAAATTACAATAATGAATAAGTATCATTAAATTGTAACTATTAAATATTTATTCAATTAATAAATATTGAATTATATATTATAGGTTATTTCGATTAATTTTTAAGTTAAATATTTGGATAGAATGTATATTTATTTAGTTATGATTATGAGAAAATAATTATTTTAATTTTATTTAAATTTGAACATCTAGAAGATGTTTATCTGTAAGGGACACTTCGAAAGAAGGAAATCAATTATAATAAACTGGACCATTACAGAGACTAGTTTCAACAACTCCTAAGAAAGAATCAGCAACTTTATTATGTCTAGTATCTCTTAAGGCAAACATAACACATATATTTAAACATTTACGAGTTAAAGGTCTTAATGGAATTTGAACATAACCCAAATGTACATAATTAAACTTTTCTTTATGTTTTAAAATATCATTATCCAATAATCTTATTGGTCCATTTGTTTCCGAAATAGGAATAGCTTTTTCAACAATTTTATTATTGTTTTTGGTTTATAGGCAAAAGTACCAATTTATTAAATTTCACTTGGTTTAGGTAGAGCCTAATTTCTTAATTCTTGATTAACATCACTCTAAGTGATTTCTTCACTATAAATGTCAAATCTTTTACTACTACTGTTATGATATACATTTGGTCATTGGAATGATACTCAAGGGTCAACCATCTCTCAAAGAGGTGAAAGTTCTTATAAAAGCCCCTTAAAGGAAACAGAGTCCTCAAAGGAAACAGAAAATACAGTTTCCATGATAAAGGAAGAAATGGATTATATCCATATAATAGACAAGGTAATGGATAATATCCGTAATAGAGAATTGACTAATAGTCGTGATCTTGCTTTCTTAATGAAAGTTATTATTTATCATGAAATATCAAAAGTATTTGCTATAGAGTTAATTTGAATATGGGAGCCAGATATAAAATGGCATTATTGCATTAAAAAACATTCAAAATATTAGTATATTACTCTTGATCTTTGGAATCTCTGGTGTTCTTCTTCTTATGATTTTAGACAATATTTATGTATGTTATATACATACATTTGGGCTCTCCAGACCATTGAAATTAAGGTCAAGCTTGCCTTTGTGTTGAAAACAACTATTTAAGCAAAAATATTATTGGATAGGAAATCAGAGTAACTATTGGTTTCCTACGATTGAAAGAATTCATAAAATTGAAGAAAAGTTTGTTGGAAATCTTTTCTTAAACATTAAGTTTGAGGAAATTTTTGAAAACATATGCTTTCTATGTGGAAGCAATAACGTAAGCAATGACGAAGATGATGAAGAAGACAATGAAGGAGAAAACAATTATGATCAGCCTTAATGGAAAGTAAAGATTCCTTGCCTTTATAAAGCAGTTTGACAAATAGCTTAAAGCTACTTTCTTAAAGTTACTTTATGTAAAGTTATTTGTTTGATTAGTGGTTTCGTAAGCACTCACGTATTGTGACGGCCCCATATTTGAGTGCTCGCTACCTCAGATATAGTGGTCACTATACACTGTACTACCTATTATCTACTAATTATATTATCATTACTAGTCTATTACATAATTTACATCATGTACATAATACATCCCAAGGTCTCTACTTTATTACTATTTACGTACAACTATTAATGTTATGCAGTTAATGCATGATATATACACAAACTATCTGCCATTCTCTTCCTCTTTTACTGGTTCTTTTCCCTTACTTTTTGTATGAGATCCTTCGGCTATTTAGGATAAATTTCACTTAACCACCCAACGCTTACCCATTTTGTAACTTCACTACCTATGATTTAAAAGTCGACCCTTAAATGCCTGAACTATTGAGGTGAAGTGAAAATGTTACTGTAGATACCAGAAATTTTCCACTTGTCTTCTAACCATGGCAGGAGGGCAAAATTGTTATTTCACAACAATGCCAAGACATCCGAACAAGGAATGTTGACCTCAGTATAATTATTCAAAGATGTTAAGATAAACTACAATCGAAGCTATCACGATAATTTACGAGCATCGTAGTACGCAAGGCAAGACAAGTGATTAACTGGCATCTTCAGGAGGATGTTTATACCTTTCGCTCTATCTTCCCATATCCAAAGTTGTTCAAGCCTTATGTCATTGTGTAGCCCTCAGAAAGAGCTTTTTGAAAAGGTATAACACATCGCCTAACTCTTCTCGGATTGTAAGTTATGGACGTTCCAGTATAAAAGTATAAAAAATTGACATTGAGGCACGAGAATCGAGGTTGTGGGACCCACTCCAGCCACCCATATGTGTGCTTATGGCCAGTAATAGGTGTACCTGTGGCCAAGCCCAAATCAGTATAAAAGGCGATTGTCATCTCATTTTCAAGGATATAACCATTTTTGGAGAAAGAAAATTTGTAGTGTAGAGAGAGGCTCCGATTTTAGGCGATAAATTATAACTTAGAGAGAGAAATAGTAGATCTACACTAGATATATTATATTTTGTCAATTCCACATATAAATTAGAGTAATTCCTGCAAGATCCACCCTCTCTGAGGCTCACTCCGTCACCCTAAGGTGAAAAATACGATCTTTGTACATTTTATTGTAGATCTAGTATAGATCTCTTGCTATATGTGACTTTTATATTGTTTTATGGGTAAGGATTCAAACTTTTGATATTATATTTATAGATCTATTTCAAATCTAGCATTCTTGATACATTACAATACTAAAAATGTGATCTTTATGTGTTTTATCCATAGATCCATTATAAATCTATTATTTTTTATGCGTTAAGATATTAAAGATTCGATTTTTAATACGTTTAACTATAGATCTGTTATAAATCTAATATTTTCGGCATACTATGATACTAAAGATTCAATTTTTAATCTAGATCTGACTTATATCTGTTAGATCTACTAAGTTATTGGATTAGGATGGCGAGAGAGGATCTCGAACGAATGATATTTCCTCCTTGTCTCCTGATGATATCTTTTTGATGATTTTATCGATATTTTAAATATTCGGCTCCCCTTTTATCGGATATTTTATAAGGGAGTTGAATTATTTTAACTACGAGGTTAGCCGCACTCCCTGTCCTAGACCTATGTCTAGTGATATAGCTGATCCTAAAGTTTGGCCGCATAGGACTCCACATAATGGAACGCACTGATAGCCAAATTGGGATATATAGTCGGTTAAATCATTTTTCGCACCACTGCGTGAATCTAATCGCATTTTGACTTCTTATCGTTTTCTCTTTATTTTAATATTATTATTTTTAACCTCTTTACGACTTATTTTGATTTGCGTTATGTGAGCCTAGGATGGAAGTCAAGGCCCTTAAATATTGATTTAAGGGATATTGATGGAATTCCGACGATGGACGATCTTTGCGAATGTAATAGTTACGATTCCATTGCCTTGTAAAATATAAATCTTGGGCCTTAAAGCAACATTGAGAATATCAAAAGACGAATTTAAGGCCTCATAATAGTGGAAATTTTATTTGGTGTTTGGGGCTATTTTGATGGCTTACATGCCCGTGGGTAGCTCCATACACATTTGTGATTGGGTGATTTTATCTTTCGCATAAAAAACGATTTTCAAACAAAAGGCGATAAAGGTCTTATAAAATTGAATCAACTTAGGGTATTTGATCCAATAAGTTAAAATTAGAAGTAATAGAAGACCTCGATTCCTATTTGACTAAGCGTTTGAAAATAATGTTTTCCGAAACGTCACCCAAAAGCGTTTAATCAAAACAAAAATTGCAATAAATTATTTTAATAACGATTTCCAAAATACATTCAAAAAGGTTTTATTAAGACAAATTTTTTCAAATTAAACGATTTCTGAAAACGACATTCAAATGCTTTTTATCCTTTCAAATCAAAATGAGTGCTAAAATAAAGAAATTTTATCAAAACAAAAGATAAAACTTTCCTTCAATTTAAATCATTCGTGCATAGGCTCAAAGAGGTTCGAAGTTACTTTCCACATAACGCACTTCTCACGATTTCGATTCACAAGCTAAGTGGCGATATTCCAGGTTTTCTACTAAATCACACAAACATACACGTACACACACATATTCCCCATCTCAAAGATATTTTAAAGTGTTTTAAGGAAAGCATTAAGAAAGAGTTAACCGTGTTTTCACGGAAGTCGGGGGGTGCCTAACTTGCGTGATGTCGCAAGCACCCAAAAATAAAATCTTACTTTGGAAAAATAAATATGTAGTAGTGCAAGTAAGAGTCGATCCCACAGAGAATGATTAATTTAATTTTATGTTTTAGCAAACAAGAATTGGGGGGTTTTTAATTGAATAAATAATTTAAATAAAATTAACTAAAATAAATATGCAAGAAATAAATAAAAATAAAAAGCCTTGGTTTAAGTCAAAATCCACCATCAAGAATTTACAACTGATCACTGATGCAAAAATAAATCAATTAATATTTTGAAGATTCACCGTAGAAAGAACTACTCGCAGGTGGAATAATTTTTCTCCTCTCTCCTTAATTTTAGATAAGTAGAGCCACTTGGTCTAAATACCCTTACTAATAAACAACCTCCGGCACTTGCTAAAGATTTAATTTAATAGCAGCATAAAGAATTAGAGAGATCGTTGAACTAAACAACACAAGCCACTTGTTTGCATTTAATTTAGATGAATATTCTTCCTAAGATAAAATAATCTTTTGATCTGCAAAAGAATTATTAAACTTAGTTGCTTCAAAAATAGCAGTAGATTAATATGAATAATAAACTAGTAGCGCTCCTAGCAATTAAACAAATCAATCGTAAAATTAAGCACAGAAAAATATTCAATAATCAAAATATAAATTGAACAATTAAAATAAATTAGATCTCACAGTGTATAAATCTTGATAGCTTCAATCACTTAAACCAAGAAAAATAAATTAACTACTCATAAATATAAAGAACACTAAAGAATAGAAGAGAGAATTTTTATTCTAAGAAAAGTTGTGTATTACATTGTGTATCAAGCCCTCTATTTATAGGCTCCAAAATCCTCCTAAACCTAGTAGAATTTACAATTAAAAATAAAACAAAAATAAAATAATTATTATCTTAACCCTAATTGGAAGTCTAAATAAAATACTAAAAATAAAATAAAGAATTATCGCTTCCTTTTCCAAATTAAAATCGAATTTTTATTCTACAGATTTGTTGCATTGCAGTGTAGGAAATCCAAAATAAGAAAGGGAAAGGAACAAAGCTGCCAGCCGCCACTTTCTCTTTCTTCTCTGACGCGTCAGCGCGTGCTATGCACACGCCTTATTGTTACCGCTAGCGCGTGTTTGTCACGCGCCTACTGTCTCCGCCAAACGCTCGCGCATTGCGCGCATTGTTCTTCAGCGTCCGGTGTCCAAAACGACGTCGTCTTGCTCCGCTTGCTGATTCCTTACCTGCGCCATGCGCGTGCTGACTTTTCCGATAATTACAGATTTGTCCCCGAAGCTTTGCAGAATTTACAGATTTTGCCCCCAAAGCTTATTTTTCCTACAAAATAAAATATAAAATAATTAAAAATAAATAAAAATAATATAAAAATACTAAAAATCCTAAAAACACATAATAATAAATAAAACACCTAAAACACTAAAAATAAATAAAAACACATAAATAAAAATAAATATAAAAATACTATAAAATTACCTAAATTAACATAAATTAACTAAAACCCTATAAAACCTATTAAAACCAAAGTAAACTAAATAATTAAACATTTAAGCACACAATAAATATAAAAACTAAGTATTAAGGAATAAAAATATCGTATAATTTAACCCTATCACTAACACCTTCCCCACGCTTAAGTAAGCCCCCGAACTCTATGAATCTCGGTTGCAGACCAATTAATCAGAGTCACATACGGGCCATCTTGATTGCAAAAAATTAAAATTTGGATGAGTTAGTACATCCATTTAAACATTTACCAACTAACAGATTTGGTCAATTGGCCCATTATCAGAATTAACATTTCAAAACCCTGTTGACATTCGTGCCGACTTTTCCTAAAAACACCCCTCTAACAAAAAATGAATAGTGATTTAATAAAATAAAAAGGGCACTTTAGGGAAAGACCAAAATTCCCCAGCGTTGACAAATGGCTACTACGTTGCGGACTTTAGAGGGCTTAAGCCGTGTTTAATCGTAATGCTTTTCTTTCCTAAATCTGTGTATTGCACGAATGAATGAAATATGTTTTTACGATGAATGCCTTATTTACTAGGATATTTTATGCTTACAACAAGACACGATCAATGCAGGCGAATGTATGTTGGTATTTGCGATGAATGCCTTATCTGTTTAGATACTTTATTTTAATGTCATCCTATGCATATGGTGAGATATGATTAAGGTATGTTGTGTGATTCCTCCACCATGAGGAAAATCCATCAGATGCTGATTATAGGACTCAAATGGGCATTCCCCTACGAGGCTCAGGAAAGGCACCACTTAGATCCGCTCCAATCGAAAGAACGAATTAATTCCCATCGAGTAGATTGAGAAGATCCGGGGCCTTCATGCCAAAAATCCCATGAGAGTTGTGACACCCCCAAATTCAGGTCTCAAATACCTGGATTCGGTCATCACGATCCAATACAAACATCCACCTCTAAACAACATACAATAACTAAGTGCGGAATAATAAACATATGTTGTTCATTCAAAAGGTGTTACTAGTCCCAAGATACGATAACCTTACACAAAAGTACACAAATACCCATAATAAAGTACTTAAGGTTTATATTACATAACAAGTAATTTAGTTAACTAAAAGGCTGCATCCTGAAGTCTATCACTTCATCCTTCCCTTACCCTTGTTCTTCCCAGAAGTCTAGGGTTTCACTGCAATTAGGTTCCATGATATAGCAAGGGTGAGCAACTAGTTTGCTCAACAAGTTTAAATAACAACAAGAAACAATATATCATGAATGAAAGGGAATAGCTGAACAATTCAATAATATGAATAACATAAGCAGGAATAATGATTTGCTTTTAAAATTAAGATAGTCAAATAGACTATTAACTATAAATATCTACTAGAGTCAATAGCAGATTGACCCAATGGTTACTACCAGAAATATGTACCCGATGGGATCAGCCTCAGTACAATATGTGTATGCATAACATTTAATTTCCGTGTTTTGTACCTGATATTAGATACAGGGTACTCCCCTATAATAAATGGGTGTTCATTATAGTTTAAGAATCCCCATCTTCAATGATTTGGATAGTTTTTAAAATCTTTAACATAAATGTCTAGCCGAACAATGACTTAAACCTATTTTGAACAGTTCTTTAAACAGTAGAACATTAATTAAGGTACAAGTCAAAGACTGTACAAGATTAAGTGCACCAAGTGCGAATAACAATAATATCGATGTGGAATAATTGTAAAGTAATTTAAACCACTTAAAGCATGCTCGGAATTATAATTCAAGCTTAAATAAATAACTTGCTCAATGAAATGAGTTTAGAGATAAGGAACTTGCGCAAAATAAAGTTCGAAGTTAGGAAACTTGTCTGTCTGCTCAGCTACAACAACCTAACTTTAATTAAATGACATTGAAGGACCTAACATTAATCAAGTCGGTCTAACAATTAGTACTGTGTATACTGACATGTTTGTACGCTTACTATGAACTTATCTAACAAATAATTTCAACACAAAATTCACATCATTCGACATACTAACATAATCCCTACATAAACACACTTAGGTTAATGATTTAATAACCGATGAGTATTCATCCTAAGTATTAAACACTTAAGGAACCTTAAACAATTTAATCCAATTGCAGAATTAGTGAGTTATTAAGTACGTTATATTTAATTAACTCTTATTTATTTAATTACCATTTGTTCTTAGTTAAATAGTAATTAATTAACTACCTTTAGTTATTATTTAATTATAAATAATAACTAATTAGTCTAACATAAGTAATTAGTTTATTTATTTTAATGATTCTTAAGATTATTTAGATAATAATTAATTATTTAATTTTATTATAATCTTCTTTAATTATTATTTAATTTTAATTAAATATTAATTAATTAATTAATTAATTAACCTTACATCTCTTTCATTAATATTAATTAAATAGTAATTAATTACTTAATTCTCCTTATTTATTATTTAATATAAATAATAAATAATTAAATTATTAACTTTATTTATCTTTAGTTATTATTTATTAAATACATAATAATTAATGACTTCTAAACTCTTATTTTTCTTTAATTATTATTTACCATTAATTAAATAATAATTAATTATTTATTTATCTTTACTTCTTATTTAATGGTTAATATGACAATTAATTAAAAGATAAATCTTATTTATTTTGGATTGTCATTGATAACCAAAATCAAAAGTTTTCTGTTCTCCTATCGTCGGGTGAATAATCACTCAACGATTTGTACAGTCTGCCTTTGCAGACTTACTCCACGAATCAAATGGTTTGCCTCAGCAACTTAGTCGACGATCAAAAGCAATTCTACGACCGGAGTGATTTCACCCTACGATCATTCTGTAATAGCTGAGACCTGGCCGATGCTACCCTATGATAGCCGAAGGCTTTGGCCGAGAACTCTACGATAGCCGAAGACTCTGGCCGAGACCACTCTACTGTTGCCGAAGACTTTGGCTGTGGCAACTCTACGATAATCGAAGGCTCTGGCCGATGCCACTTTACTGTAGCCGAAGGTTTTGGCCGAGGTCACTCTACGATAGCCAAAGGCTTGGCCGAGGCCACTCAACGATAACCGAAGGCTTGACCGATGCCACTCTACGATAACCGAAAGCTTGGCGGATGCCACTCAACGATAGCCGAAGGCTTTGGTCGAGGCCACTCTACGATAGCCGAAAGCTTGGCCGAGGCCACTCAACGATAGCCGAAGGCTTTGGCCGAGGCCACTCTACGATAGTCGAAGGCTTTTAGATTTCAGTTTTAAACACAATAGTAAACATATTAACCATTCTGATTCTTTTAGACAGTTTATCATTACTTGGTGATTCTACTGGTTTCTTTAATAGGTTGACATGAACACAGGCTACATCAAATCCATAATACAGCTTATATATATTGGACTCGTCATGGTTCTTCATAACAAATTCCTCCCAACAGCAAGGAACCACAACAACCCATTTTAACATAATATGAAACAATAACTAACTTCCTTAAGATATTAAACAAAATTATTTATACCTTAAAGCTGGTTTGAAACGAAATGGGTTTCTAGTTGCTGTTCTTCTTCTTCTTCTCCCAAGTAGGTGATGTAATCCGAGGACATCCACTTCACCGTTACCACCACTGGATACTTTACTCACAATTTCCCGATGGCTTCCTTGCTATATCTCTCACTCACTACACTCCCTCTATAATTCGGAGCTCACAATGACTCTCTTGCATCAATATTGAATAACCCAGCAAGCTTTTCCAAGAGAAAACATGGTCTCTATTTATAGGAAATCATTACTCGTTGGTTACTGAGGTTTAGGTGGAAACTTTACCAACCCATCTTTCAGCCATACCCCGAAATCACCACTTTAGGTTGTACTCTGCAGAGTAGGGTCGCTGACTGAGCTCGGCAGATTGTACACATACACAAAAATAATATATTAGATTAGCCGTTAACAGTAAAGGACCCCATGCCGGGTCATCTCTGATTTGGGACAATATACTGACTTAACTGCCCAGCAACCCATACACTCAATTAACTATTCTCTCTCCTCCTATTCCATGGTAGGTTTGGGGATTTGTGTCCCAAAAGATTGTCAAATGTTAACTCTTTTAACAAATAATAAGTTACACAATTAATTCCAAGTGGGCTCATGCTTTGGACTTCATTTACTACCCAATGGACTCCTATTAAATGACTTGAACTATTATTTAATCAAGTCCATTTAATTTAACACTAGCCACTAAATATAACCCAATGATTGGTTATTTAATTTAATTAAATATTTAATTAATGACAACTTATCAATTCTTTTGATATTAAAACTTTAGTGTTTGTTCACTAATTTAATAACATATTAGTGACCCCCTTTAATTAATTATAGTAGTTAATCACATAATCATTTAATCACGTAATTAATTAATCACATAAAAAGATTTAAATAATCTCGTAAAACTAACTCGTTAGAAATTAAATTAATAATTTAATTAATAATGACGTGAAAATTCTAGGACATTACATTTTCCTCCCTTATAAAAATTTCGTCCTCAGAATTGAAAAATAAGGTTATTCAAATAAAAATGGGTAATTCGCTCTCATTTCTTCCTCTAGTTCCCACGTAGCTTCTTCAATTGCGTGATTCCTCCAAAGTACTTTGACCGAATGAATTATCTTATTCCTCAGCTTTTGTTCCTTCCAATCGAGTATCTGGATAGGAAATTTTTCATATGATAAGTCCTTCTCGACTTGAATTGGTTCATAGGAGATAACGTGCTTGTAATCTGGTTTATACGGTCGCAACACTGACACATGAAACACATTGTGAATGTGCTCAAGTTCAGGAGGTAATGATACCTCGTACGCCATTTCACCGACTCGCCTCAAGATTTCAAACGGTCCTATGAACCTAGGGCTCAGCTTGCCCTTCTTACCAAAACGGATCTTCCCTTTCCAGGGAGATACATTCAGAAAAACGAAACTGCCCACGTCGAAGTCAGGCTTTTGGTGATGCAAATTCACGTACTTCTTTTGACGATCTTGAGCTGCTACCTGTCGATTTCTGATAAGCTGTACTGTGTCTGCAGTCTGCTGCACCATTTCAGGTCAAAGCAGTCTTCGTTCACCGACCTCGTCCCAACACAATGGTGTTCGGCATTTTCTTCCATAAAGCGCTTCGTATGGTGGCATACCGATACTAGCGTGATAGCTGTTGTTGTAAGCAAACTTCACCAGTGGCAAATGGTTATCCTAACTGCCCTTTAGGTCCATCACGACCGCTCGGAGCATATCCTCCAAGGTCTGAATCGTTTGCTCGCTTTGGCCATCAGTTTAAGGATGGTACGCTGTGCTTAACCTCAACTGTGTTCCCATCCTTGCTTGCAGACTTCTCCAGAAATTTGACGTGAAGCGCGGATCTCTGTCGGATACAATCGATACCGGCACTCCATGTCACGACACTATCTCCTTCACATAGATCTTTGCTAACTGGTCCAGATTATATCGTATTCTGATAGGTAGAAAATGGGCTGACTTGGTCAGGCGATCCACTATTACCTAGATGGCGTCTAAACCTTTATGTATCGGTGGCAAACCCACCACAAAATCCATCGTGATGTGCTCCCACTTTCACTCCGGAATCTCTAGTGGTTGAAGCAGTCCGCTCGGACGCTGGTGCTCTGCTTTAACCCGCTGGCATGTCAAACATCGACTGACACATTCTGCTACTTCCCTCTTTATATTCGGCCACCAAAAGTATTGTCATAGATCCTGATACATCTTCGTACTTCCGGGATGTACTGAGTACCTCGTACTGTGAGCTTCTTGAAGAATCTCTTCCCGAAGCTCCGGATCTAACGGTACCCAGACTTTCCCTTCGAACCTTAGCAACCCTGTGCTATTAATCTTGTATTTAAGCTCATCGCCTTCAGCAAGTCACTTCTTAATATTATCACAATCTTCATCCTTTTCCTGAGCCTCTTTGATCTTGTCTAATAAGGTCGGGCTTGCTAATACTGTAAATAACTTCTCGTCCGTCTCCATCGGATATTTGATCTCCAACTCCAAACGTTCGAAATCTCTCACCAACTCTTCCTGATTTGTTAGCTTCAACAACTTCTCCCTGCCTTTTCTACTCAAGGCATCTGCTACTACATTGGCCTTGCCCGGATGGTACAGAATCTCACAGTCGTAGTCTTTGATCAATTCTAACCATCGGTACTGCCTCATATTCAACTCCTTCTGAGTGAAGATATATTTCAGACTTTTATGATCTGTATATATCTCACACTTCTCGCCATAGAGGTAGTGCCTCCAAATCTTCAGGGCGAAAACTACCACTGCTAACTCCAGGTCATGAGTCGGGTAACCATTCTCATAAACCTTTAATTGACGTGACGCATACGCAATAACCTTGCCGTGTTGCATTAGCACACAACCAAGACCCTTGTGTGACGCATCACTGTACACTACGAAACCTCCCGTGTCGTCTGATAAAGCCAACACTGGTGCCTGACTCAACCTCTTCTTCAGATCCATAAAACTTTTCTCACACTTTTTTGACCAAACAAACTTCACAGTCTTTCGAGTAAGATTGGTCAACGGTGATGCTATCTTCAAAAAATCCTAAATGAATCTCCGATAATACCCCGCTAACCCTAAGAAACTCCTGATCTCAGTCGGCGTCTTCGGCTGTTCCCAATTGATAACTGCCTCCACCTTCACTGGATCCACCGAAGCACCGTCTTTGTCGATAACAGGACCTAGAAACTGAACCCTCTGCAACCAAAATTCACACTTCAAAAACTTGGCATACAACTTCTCCCTTCTCAAAGCCTTCAATGCGATCCGTAAATGTTCTGCATGTTCTTCCTCCGTCTTCGAATACACCAATATATCATCAATGAATACGACCACGAACTTGTCCAAGTACTGCTTGAACACTATGTTCATCGACCACATGAGCCAAATAACCTACGCACCCTTTCCTGAGCAACTTTCATGCTTGCATCATCGTCAGACAACTTGATTGTCTTGGCGATTTACTATCGTAAAATATAACTTTTGTCCTATTCGGAGTCTTTAGGTGCACACACTTCTTTTTACAGTCAATAACCGCTCCGTGACTTGATAGCCAATCCATCCCTAGGATTACGTCAAACTCTCCCAGACGAATCGGTATCAAATCCACGTTAAGTCTAAACCCTCGTAATTCAGCACAACAGTTCCTATGAATATAGTCTACGGGAATGATTTCTTTGTTTGCTACTTCTACGTTCATAGGGTGTTCTAGCTTTTCTTGAGATAAATCTAATCTCTTAGCAAAATCTTCAGAAACAAATGAGAAGGTAGCACCCGAATCAAACAATACATATGCATTAATATCATTGATCGGGATGATACCTGACACCACGTCCGTGGAGTCGACTGCATCCTGCACAGTCATATTGAAGGTTCGCACTGTGGGTCAGTTAGCCTGGCTGGCTGGCCCTCCAATGTTCAGCCTACTACTGTTGTTGTTGTTGTTGTTGTTGTTGTTGTTGTTGTTGTTGTTATTGTTGTTGACTCTGTTGCCACTCCCAGCGTCTCCCTTCCTCTTCGGGCAGTCCTTGGCATGATGATCGGTTGCTCCACAGGAAAAACATACTCCATTCATCTTTTTTGGGCATTGTGGAGCCATGTGCTCCAGTTGTCCGGAGCTATAGCAAACACTCTTTCCTTTCAAGCATTCGCCCGGGTTCTTACCACAATTGTTGCATTTACCCACTTTCTTAGCCTCTCCTCCGGATTTGTTACCACCGGACGATTGGCTCTCATTCCACTTCCGTTTATTGGGGTTGCTGCCTCCACTGCTCCCCGCCTTCTGTCCTTTATGACCCTTCTTCCTCTCCTGGTTGAATTTAGTCAGGGTCTCACTGCCACCCTCTGCAATGATTGTTCTTTCCAATAGCTCTACAAAGCTCTTCATCTTTAATACTGCCTCAGAACGATACACCCACGACTTCAGTCCTAGCTCAAACCTCCGAGCCTTCCTAGCCTCCGTATCAACTTGATGAGTTGCAAACCTTGCCAACTCATTAAACTTGGCCGCATACTCGGCCACAGACATACTTCCCTGTTTTAACTCGAGGAATTTCACCTCCATTTCTTGCTGCATGCTTTCTGGAAAGTAGTTTTCCAAAAACATTTCTTTAAAGCGTTCCCAGATGATGACGCCTTCTCCCGCATGGCCCTTGTTGGCCTTCCACCAGTAGTTTGCCTCCCCCTTCATCATGAAGGTAGCGAAACTAGTATTCTGTTCTTCGGCCACCCTAGCGACCTCGAACACCTTCTCCATTTCCTCGATCCAAGTCTGTGCTTCGATTAGGTTTAAGGTTCCCTAAAACTCTGGTGGTCCAACCAGTTGTGTGGCGCTGGCTGTGGTGCTGGTTGTACTACTACTGGTGGGGGTCTAGCTTGCATGGCTTCCGCCAGCATTTCTGCAAACATCCTCATAGGATTGGGTTGATCCCCAACCTCATTCTCTGACTCTTGGATACGTTGATTGCGTGGTCTACCTCTCGGCATGATCTGCTAAAGAGCAAATCTTATACTTACGCTTATAGTTCTACGCATTATGTTAGCCAAATTAACATTTAAATTCAAAACTATATATCAAGCACATTTGATTTAAACAAGGAAAAAACTACATTTATATTCATATACCAATGCTTTAGTACAGACTCAACAAGTGGCATACTTCTATAAACGCTCAAGGCACAAGTTGTCTATCAACGACTATCCTCCAATGAACAAAAAGTGAGGATTTACCATCTACCCCTCTAACAGAACAAAAGTTGGGGTCTAACTGACATACTATGCATGCATCAAAACATGATGGCTTACAATAGCTGAAACAACCCAAATAGAAACAAAAGGTGGAACTCACTATTACTAGGTACAAATAAGATAACAATAATAAATCACCGCCTGCTGCGGCGAACAATCCTACGAATAGCCCTGCGTAAAGCCTGCTGGGTCAACTCCTCCACTGTACGGCAACGAATCCAGCATCTACTGTTACCCGCCTCCCTAGGGTGCCTCATAACCCGACGCCTCAGTCGATCAAACGAAGTGCCAAGAGCATACTCTAAGGTGTCGATCCTAGCGACTCTCTCCCTATCAAGCTCAGCCATGATGGTATGGAGAATTGTCTGACTCGCCATCTCCCTAGCATCTAATCTCTCCACCGTCTGCCTCAGCTGACTATTCTGGATCATAAGCTGCTGTACAGTAGGACCCAATGAAGGTGCAACGCTCTCCAACTGCTGAATTTTGGCCTGCAAATCAGCCATCTTCTCCTTTAGCTCCATGTTCTCACCAGAGAACATGTAAGCTGCGTCCCTATACTGCTCCTCAGTCTGCTGGTGAATCTGATTATGCTCCTCTAGGTGCTGAACCCTCTCCTCTAGCTCATCATTAGCCGTAGTCAGAGTATCGATGATGTCACTAGCGGTAGTGCCTATGCCATCAGCATACTCAGCTGGCTCCTCATTCTCCTCCTCACTGTATGGTCGCATCACTTCGCCCCAGATAGCCTCCTCTCGATCTCCCTCCTCGGGATCTGACTCTGGCTCCTCAATCGGTACAGCCACCTGTGGCTGTGTGGTATCCATATGGATATTAGTATAAATCACCTCATCCACCGCAATACTCGAATGTCCTATCTCCGTCATCCTATAATCCCACAAATAACACATGTTAGTACAGCAATAAAATATATTCATTGATGAAATGAAATGATATTTTATCATGTACATCTCGGCTCGATGGATTTTCTCAATCCATCTCCAAAAATACAAAACATGATGAATCTCCCCGATTCATCTCCTAACGCATTCGATAAGAGTTTAGTACTAAGGTTATAACATAGGTTTCACAATCCTAACGTTTCTAACCTACAGCTCTGATACCAACCTGTGACACCCCCAAATTCGGGTCTCAAATACTCGGATCCGGTCATCATGATCCAATACAAACATCCACCTCTAAACAACATACAATAACTAAGTGCGGAATAATAAACATATGTTGTTCATTCAAAAGGTGTTACTAGTCCCAAGATACGATAACCATACACAAAAGTACACAAATACCCTTAATAATGTACTTAGGGTTTATATTACATAACAAGTAATTTAGTTAACTAAAAGGCTGCATCCTAAAGTCTATCACTTCATCTTTCCCTGACCCTTGTTCTTCCCAGAAGTCTCAGATTTCACTGTAATAAGGTTTCATGATATAGCAAGGGTGAGCAACTAGTTTGCTCAACAAGTTTAAATAACAACAAGAAACAATATATCATAAATGAAAGGGAATAGCTGAACAATTCAATAATATGAATAACATAAGCAGGAATAATGATTTGCTTTTAAAATTAAGATAGTCAAATAGACTATGAACTATAAATATCCACTAGAGTCAATAGCAGGTTGACCCAATGATTACTACCAGAAATATGTACCCGAGGGCATCAGCCTTAGTACAATATGTGTATGCATAACATTTAATTTTCGTGTTTTGTACCTGATATTAGATACAGGGTACTCCCCTATAATAAAGGGGTATTCATAATAGTCTAAGAATCTGCATCTTTAATGATTTGGATAGCTTTTAAAATCTTTAACATAAACGTCTAGCCGAACAATGATTTAGACCTATTTTGAACAGTTCTTTAAACAGTAGAACATTAATTAAGGTACAAGTCAAAGACTGTACAAGACCAAGTGCACTAAGTGCGAATAACAATAATATCGAGGTGGAATAATTGTAAAGTAATTTAAACCACTTAAAGCATGCTCAGAATTATAATTCAAGCTTAAATAAATAACTTGCTCAATGAAATGAGTTTAGAGATAAGGAACTTGCGCAAAATAAAGTTCGAAGTTAGGAAACTTGCCTGTCTGCTCAGCTACAACAACCTAGCTTTAATTAAATGGCTTTGAAGGACCTAACATTAATCAAGTCCGTCTAACAATTAGTACTGCGTATACTGGCATGTTTGTACGCTTACTATGAACTTATCTAACAAATAATTTCAACACAAAATTCACATCATTCGACATACTAACATAATCCCTACATAAACACACTTAGGTTAATGATTTAATAACCGATGAGTATTCATCCTAAGTATTAAACACTTAAGGAACCTTAAACAATTTAATCAAATTGCAGAATTAGTGAGTTATTAAGTACGTTATATTTAATTAACTCTTATTTATTTAATTACCATTTGTTCTTAGTTAAATAGTAATTAATTAACTACCTTTAGTTATTATTTAATTATAAATAATAACTAATTAGTCTAACATAAGTAATTAGTTTATTTATTGTAATGCTTCTTAAGATTATTTAGATAATAATTAATTATTTAATTTTATTATAATCTTCTTTAATTATTATTTAATTTTAATTAAATATTAATTAATTAATTAATTAATTAATTAATTAACCTTACATCTCTTTCATTAATATTAATTAAATAGTAATTAATTACTTAATTCTCCTTATTTATTATTTAATATAAATAATAAATAATTAAATTATTAACTTTATTTATCTTTAGTTATTATTCATTAAATATATAATAATTAACGACTTCTAAAATCTTATTTTTCTTTAATTATTATTTACCATTAATTAAATAGTAAATAATTATTTATTTATCTTATTATTTAATGGTTAATATGACAATTAATTAAAAGATAAATCTTATTTATTTTGGATTGTCATTGATAACCAAAATCAAAAGTTTTCTGTTCTCCTATCGTCGGGTGAATAGTCACTCAACGATTTGTACAGTCTGTCTTAGCAGACTTACTCCACGAATCAAATGGTTTGCCTCAGCAACTTAGTCGACGATCAAAAACAGTTCTACGACCGGAGTGATTTCACCCTACGATCACTCTGTCATGACCGAGACCTGGCCGAGGCAACTCTACGATTGCCGGAGACTCTGGCCGAGGCCACTCTATTGTAGCCGAAGGCTTTGGCCGAGGCAACTCTACGATAACCGAAGGCTCTAGCCGAGGCCACTCTACTGTAGCCGAAGGCTTTGGCCGAGGCCACTCTACGATTGCCGAAGGCTTGACCGAGGCCACTCAACGATAGCCGAATGCTTGACCGATGCCACTCTACGATAGCCGAAACCTTGACCGAGGCCACTCAAGGATAGCCGAAGGCTTTGGCCGAGGCCACTCAACGATAGCCGAAGGCTTTTAGTTTTCAGTTTTAAACACAATAGTGAACATATTAACCATTCTGATTCTTTTAGACAGTTTATCATTACTTGGTGATTCTACTGGTTTCTTTAATAGGTTGACATGAACACGGGCTACATCAAATCCATAATACAGCTTATACATATTGGACTCGTCATGGTTCTTCATAACAAATTCCTCCCAACAACAAGTAACCACAACAACCCATTTTAACATTATATGAAACAATAACTAACTTCCTTGAGATATTAAACAGAATTATTTATACCTTAAAGCTGGTTTGAAACGAAATAGGTTTCTAGTTACTGTTTTTCTTTTTCTCCCGAAGTAGGTGATGCAATCCGATGACATCCACTTCACCGTTACCACCGCTGGATACTTTACTCACAATTTCCCGATGGCTTCCTTGCTATATCTCTCACTCACTACACTCCCTCTATAATTCAGAGCTCACAATGACTCTCTTGCATCAGTATTGAATAACTCAACAAGCTTTTCCAAGAGAAAACATGGTCTCTATTTATAGGAAATCATTACCTGTTGGTTACTGAGGTTTAGGTGAAAACTTTACCAATCCATCTTTCAGCCATATCCCGAAATCACCACTTTAGGTTGTACTCTGCAGAGTAGGGTCGCTGACTGAGCTCGGCAAATTGTACACATACGCAAAGATAATATATTAGATTAGCCGTTAACAGTAAAGGACCCCATGCCAGGTCATCTCTGATTTGGGATAATAGACTGACTTAACTGCCCAGCAACCCATGCACTCAATTAGCTATTCTCTCTCCTCCTATTCCACGGCAGGTTTGGGGATTTGTGTCTCAAAAGATTGTCTCATGTTAACTCTTTTAACAAATAATAAGTTACACAATTAATTCCAAGTAGGCTCATGCTTTGGACTTTATTTACTACCCAATGGACTCCTATTAAATGACTTGGACTATTATTTAATCAAGTCCATTTAATTTAACACTAGCCACTAAATATAACCCAATGATTGGTTATTTAATTTAATTAAATATTTAATTAATGACAACTTATCAATTCTTTTGATATTAAAACTTTAGGGTTTGTTCACTAATTTAATAACATATTAGTGACCCTCTTTAATTAATTCTAGTAGTTAATCACATAATAATTTAATCACGTAATTAATTAATCACATAAAAAGATTTAAATAATCTCGTAAAACTAACTCGTTAGAAATTAAATTAATAATGACGTGGAAATTCTAGGACATTACAAGAGTAACCCTATGGTATGTCAACCTCATACAAACCCAACATTACGAGAAGTCTCTTTATGCCCTGTTAGTCCGTATATGATGTCACTTGTCTCATATTTAAATTAATCACCTTAGATATTGTCGCCTTGTCAAAACAAAATTGTTAACCCATGTTTTGTAGGAAAAGATTTAAGAACCACTGAAAACATGCATATTACATTAACATGCGTCTGAACTTTTGTCGTAACAAAACCACTAACTCTGTTTTGGAGGAAAAGATTAAAAAAACTCTTGAAAATAGACATCTCGCATTAACATACATCCATATTCTCCATTTTTTTAAAACTAAACTATGTTTTTTTTATTTGTAGATTGGTTCTTAAACTCGTCTACAAACTCAAAAGGTCCGAACACCACCTGCCAAAATGTCCAAGGCTTCTACACCAAGCCCTACTTGTGACACCCCAGGATTTTATAAGAGTTCTAAATAAGGATTATGATTAATTAAGTAAAGGTTATGTGATAAAACCTGTAACACCCCAGGATTTTATAAGAGCGCCAAATGAGGATTATGATTAATTAAGTAAAGGTTATGTGATAAAACATAGATTTGAAGGATAGAGTTTAATGATAAGTGATTAATGTGAATGGTTATATGAGCAATGTGATATAAATGACCTGTGTGGTTGAAATAGTAAGAAGGACTCTTGATTAAATAAGGGTCTATAAAATGTTTAAGGATCAGTTAGCTATTTAAAGTGCATGAGTGACTTGATGTACAAAGGAATAATAATGAGTATGAAATTCGATGATTAAATGATAATATGGCGGATTTAAGACGAATGAGTGATGGTAATACCCACAATAGGGTTGTTTGAAAAGAATTAAGGTAAGGTACAGTGATGTGTCAGCAGGGAATGTATGAATATGCATATATGTATGTATTTGAGCAGATAGAGAAAGAAAAGTTACAATTAGAGAATAAAGGAAATGAGTAAGGTATATTGGAATTGATGCATTAGTTATGAATATTAAAGACAAGTTAATGAATAGGCCTGGAGAGGCGATAGTATGAAAAATGACAAGGTAATTATGTATGTGCAGTGAAGAAGGAGCAGTTTGACTTAAATGGGTATATTAAGGATTAAAGAAATAATAAGAATAATGATTGAGAGTATTTGAAGTTATTAAGAAATGGAATTGATCTTGAATAATGGAAATAAGATAATCGTGATATGATGTGTAAATATGGAATGTAATACTCTCAGGGATGAGTAAAAGGAATATAGATGGCCTGAATGTTGAGAATTGGTATTATGTGTGCTAAATAAACAAGCGAAAGGAAGTTAACGTCATAATAATGTTATATAAGTTTAAAAGGATTAAGGGCGATGAATTTGGTAATCCAGTCGAAGTTCGCTTCTCGAGGAAGCAATTTATAGAAAAAGTGATCGTTTTGAATATTGGAGATATTGGAAATTGAGGTTTATTGAATATGGAACCGGAAAGGTTTGTAGAAATTATGAAGTTAATAATAAGCAAATTAGCCTTATTATAGGTTAAGTTAATAAGTTATTGATGAAAATTAATTTTGAAGTGTGACAAGTATTTTGGGACAAGCCAATTATGGTGTATTTGATGATGGAACAAAATTCAAGCATGATGAAACAAGTATGAATCAAAAAGGACTTCAATTGGAGCAAAATTGAGCAAATTATGATTTTAAGGAAATAAATTTTCTAGGAATTATGGCCAATGACCATATTACCCTTGACAAGTTTGGAAATGACTTTTGAGTCCTAAGATGGTATAATGACTAAACCATCTTTGTTTTGTGATGTGAATTGTCTACAGTGCCCCTAACCATGCAAGTTAAGTTTACCAATGTTGAGTTAAGTGTTGGAGCACTTTTATATTTATATATATGTATATATCAAGCAAAGCAAAGCTTAATTCATTGGAAATTTTTAGCAAAATTCGAAGGGGCTAGAAAGCTCAAGAGAGAAAAAGAGAGAAGGGCTAGGGTTCCATGAAAGTCCAAGAAAATCTCACAAAAGATTGTTCAAGAGAAGTTTAACTAGTCAACAAATGAAGAATAAAGCTCTAGCAAACTTTGAAGTTAGGAGGAAGTTAAGTTTATGATGGTATAATTATGTTTTTACAATACGAGTTGGTATTTATGCGTTTGTGTGCCACCATGCATGAATTAGTTACTAAAGGTAAAGATTATGTGAAGTTATATGTTATATATGTGATTATGTATGAAACCCTAGGCTTAAAAGTTGAAGAACAAAGTTGATGGACTATTCATATATGTTTTGAAGCTAAAAATCATGATTTTTGGAGAATCATGTGTTCTATGCTCATAGTTTTGATAAAAACTTAGTTAGAAAGGATGATCATATGAGAAGTATGAGAAATTTTATGTTATATGGTTTTAAAGATTCATAAATGGAAAATAAACATGTTTTGTTAAGGGAAGTGTATTATTAAGCTATGATTTTATGTTATATGTAGCTTGAGATCATGAAAACCTAGATAAAAAGGTTAATCATAGAGGAATTATGTGTAATTTTATGCTTGATAGCATTCTAAGTTCTGATTTGGATAAAGAGCATGACTTGGTTAAGGAAAGTTTGAATATTAGGCTATAATTTGCCATTAAATCAATTTGTAATTTGTAAAGTGCATTAGAATGTGCAGTTAGAAGCTATGTGGACTTACAAGGTTGTTAAAGGTGTATATGATTGCCTATGTGTTGTGTTGAGTTTAAGATGTCAAGATGAGTTTAGTTTTAAAAATGAAGAGTTAGAGAATTATGATGAAAATCCAAGTCATAGGTGATTTTTGGCAATTTTGAGAATCCAAGTCATAGGTGAGTCATTTTCATGTTATTACACGTGTTTAGGTTGATTTGGAAATCAACGAATAGAAATTTGAGCAAAATGACTATTCGAACGTTCGAAAACGATCGTTTCGACCTTAAATGGATTTTTACAGACAATTCTCGCCTCGTGCGAAATTTTATAGTTTTAAAAGTTTGGACATGTCATAATATACGAGTTATATGAACTATGTCAAGTGTTAAAATGAAGTTTTAAAGCTTATGGCCAAAAATCACAAAGTTGGTTTTGAAGTTGAAAAAAAAAATCCAAGTCTGGAAATGTTTTGAACAGCTCTCCTAAGGGCTAGTGTATCTCTATTTTTAAGAATCCAAATGAGGCAAATAGTATTTTTGTAAAATACTAGGTAGTAAGGTCTAGATGTGGTCCAAATTTGAATTTATTTGGATGTAAGATGAATGAGTTAAGAATCGGCAAATGTAGTACAAAAATTAAAAATCTTGTTTCTGAACATTGCGCCCCGGCGCAATGTTTTGTACTAAACATTGCGCTGGGGGCACAATGTACTGTTCATAACCGAGAACATTTTACAGCCAGCGAGCTTTGACGGCGCCGAGGCGAGATTGTTCTGCATTTGAAAATTTTTTAAGCTTCTAAAAAGCTATATTTTGATATGGGATGATAGAAACAGGTTATATAGACCCTAGAATTGATAAGAATGGTCAAAATAAAGGGTGTTAAAGCATAATGGGATAATGAATGGCATATTATAACATGCCAAAGCTAAGCCAAATCATGTTAAAGGTTATGGTGTAATACATCAATTGTGATATTAATAGAGATTAATGGTTATGTAGTTATGGATTGAGTTTAACAAAGATTATTAAGTTATGATCCTATAATGATGAATATAGATCGTATGTTTTCAAATAAGGTTCGAACAAGCAACCTGAGTTAAGGAAGGATAGCAGGGCCAAGTGAGGTGACAAATGTTAAGTAAATAAAAGCGTACAGGCAAGTTTTTTAGACTTAAGTGTAACAGATATTCTATGTGAACTATGTGATAGTAAATGAGTTGAAATGTGCCATATGTGCAACTATGTGGTATAATTGCTAAATGAATTACGTGACATTAAGCATAGCATGTTAAGGTAAAGGATGCATAACGCATATTATGAACTGAGACAATGAAATGTGCTATCTGATTAACTTGCTGAGCTTTATGCTCATTCTTGCTATTAACTAACATTTCAGGTAAAGTACGAGAAGGCCGGAGGTTCCGGTGCAGTTAAGGTAAAGAATGTGAATAGAGGGATAGACGAGAAGCAAATTTGTTATATGTAATTTGTATTATGTGCAAGCAATAAATGTTGGGAGTCTATAGGGATGGATTTTGTATGTATGTAAGAATCAAGAAAAGTTGTATTAATGTAAAATTAATGTATATTTGATAGTCGAGTTTGATATGTAATAAACTCATATGTATGGATAAACATGTGTATACAAAATGTATATTTGGATAGACATAATGGATAATCGTAAGAAAATAGGTTCAAGTGAACAGGAACATGTATGAGTAAATAGGGCCATGTGAAGCAAAATTTTATTTTCAGATTATGTAAATATATATATATATATATATATATATATATATATATATATATATATGATTATAATAGGTCACAAATTATTAATGTTTGACCTAAGTTTAATAAAGGGTAAGTGAACGTTGTGATCCAGAGGCAGGTATTGATTGTAAGTTTTAAAATAAAAAAAAAATAAATAAAAAAATATGGACCGTATTATGGTCAAATAAAGATTTTTAAGATTAAAGGTTAAGTTTAACGCACGAGATCGTCGTGAAAGTAATTTATGATTATATAAAATATTTTTAAAGTTAATGATTATGATATCCAGAGATAATCGGATATAATTAAAGAAGGTTAGAATATCGGTGCGTTACACTACTCCCATCTCTCGATAAGAGTTTGAGTCTTTCAATAAATAGATCACCGAAATGACTGCTCTACTAATGGAGAAAAACAAGCTAAACCAAAGATCTAATGATCATCGTTAATCCTCTATACTGGGTAAAACCAAATTCCTCTCAATATCAACGACACACAAGTCCCTGCTTTAATGTTTCAATTCAACAGTAAAACCACCAAATGTTCCACTAGTAAGGGTCCGACCAAAGAAATCGTCAATGTCACCAAGGATGGAGAGGCCAGAGAGATCCAGAAGAAAGTCACGCAGATGGTAGAGGCCATCAAAACCATAAAAGGGATAGGAACCTACGGTAGCGTCAATTACTCAGAGTTGTTCATTTTTCCTTATGCTTGATACCTTGATATATTCCAGATCCCTGAGTTTGAGAAGTATAACGATTTGTGTGACCTCTATACCCATTTAAAAATCTACATTGGGGAGCTCAGATCATACGCCAAAGACGAAAGCCTAAGGGTGCAATTATTTAAGAAAAGGCTGATCGGAGAAGTGAGGACATGGTATGTCTAACTTGATAATACCAAGATTAACAATTGGGAAAAATTAGCCCATGCTTTCCTGTTATAATACAGTTTCCAATCCCAAATGGTGTCAGACCGTTATTAAATAACCAAGATCAAAAAACAACCCATTGAATCTTTCCGAGATTATGCTCAAAGGTAGTGGAGAATGGCCGCTCAAGTAAACCCTCCTATGGATGAGAGCGAAATGGTAATAACTTTTATAAATATCCAAGAAGCACCTTATTACAAAAGAGTACTGGTGGTATTGGCAAACCCTTCTCAGAAATGATCAAACATAGTGAAATCACTAAAACGAGTTTAAAGATTGGGAAGATCAAAGATTTCACAGCCTTGGGGGCCTTGCTGAGCACCTTCAAGCAGAAGATTATGGCAGTGTACCTAAGAGGAGACGGGAAAAAGAAGAAGAAGATGTGTCCTTTGTTTCACAAGGGCAATCTTGGATACCCAACAACAGTCCCCCCTACCTGGGTAAAGGAAAACAATCTGCAACTACAACAACATGCCGTATTCAATTAGAGCCAAGACAGGCAAAGAAATTTTGAAAGAACAAAAAATCAAAAAGTCACTCCTTTAAGCGATTCCCTTGAGAACATATTGGCATTATTAGTTGCCTAGAAGAAAATTACTGAATTAGTTCCACCCATGGATCCGAGAAGCAAAAGATATGACCCTGAAAATGGTACGCTTACCACTCAAGATCTCCTACGCATGACACTCAAGATTGTTGTTTGTTAAAACATAAGATACATAACTTGATCGATAGATGGGACATTGGGATTGAACAACTCAAGCAGCCCAATGTCAACACTCTACCATAACACGATACAGAGGGAGTGAACATGATCGGGTCATGAAGTATTGAAATGGACCCAAATCGCAAGCACATACGGAGGGTAGAAGAATACCCTGAAAGGAACGGAACAAATGTCCTAGGGTCGAAATATCTAGAGGAGATTAAGGCCGTAAGACAAGAATTGGAGATGATCAGACATCAAGTGAAATAGTTAGTCGAGCTGGTAGTATGTTAATTAAGTTACAATACAACTCTTCACTCAACTATTAAAAAGCCAAGAGAAAGATGAGGCTAATAAGAATTCGAGTATAAATCCCTCCAAAATGATCCAACTGGTTGAAGAGGATCAAAGTAGGCTGAAAGGGCAGGAAAAATGGAATAATAAAATTACCAGACGATCACACCAGTGGAGCTCCAGAATTTGCTCAAAAGAATGCGAACTCCAGAAGAGGAATGATCAAACAACATCCTCAAAAGACAAAAAATTCACCTCTTTAAACAAATCAAACAAAGAAATATTACATCTTTTGATAAGCAAATGAAAGATTACAGAGTTGCTGCCTCCTATGGATCCTACGATGAAGAGATATGATCCCACCAAGTTCTGTCTCGACCATTCCAACTCACATGGACATGCAATCGAGGAATGTTGGGCACTAAAACACAAAATCCATAATCTCATTGAAAATACAGATCTAAAAGTAGCGGGCAACATTGAAGTCTCCATGATCAGAGAAGATAGAGAGGAAATGAAAAATTTAAGGTTTCCACCCGAGACAGATGATTCAGAGAAATGGGTAGCTATGATTAAGAATATTGATGGAACACATGGTGGACCGATTATAACTCAAGAATTAGTGAAAGATATAGGAAAAGATTGCCCGATAGTGATATCTGCCTCCAAGCCCTTCGTCTTAACTGCCAAACCTCAATACCCTTTCATGAACATGAAGAAATATGGTGAGACATCAAATGAGATTAATGTATACAGAACATTCTTGTAGAGCCCATTGTATCTACCCGAGCAAATGATTAGACCAACAAAGAGGCCTATTGAGAAGGTATCAAAAGAAAAGGGTGTCGGGGAAGCCATCCCGCCAAATAATCTAAAGCTCATGCCCTTTGTCAATTGGTCCAGATTGGACGCCTACAAATGGTGTGTCGAACTGAGTAGAGATAAAATCTCGGATATCATTGAGGATATTCCCAGTGCAGAAATGACATCCATTGCAACTGTCAAAGATAACATGACCACCGACAAATAGACTATTGAACCTCGTATACCCAAGAAAGGGTAATTTTAGAGAATATGGTGCGAGTCCCAAAAAAAATGTAGGGATGTTATCATTTGCTTAGCTTTATGTCTTGTTTTATTTTTCCTACATTGCTATGTTATGCTTTGTTTAAAAAAAATCAAATTAAGTCAATCATTTTTTTTTCCTCAAAACCTGAACTACGTAAGACCTGATCTCCATTCCTAGGAATACGTAGGCAACTATTTATGGTGCGGTCTAATTCTTATAAAAAATTTCAAAACCCTTCGATAATTCGACAATCGCGAACCACGATCCTTCTATAAATTCCTCACCCTTAAACTAAGTAAAGACCTTATAGACAACTAACAGTGGTGCGATCTCATCCTTACAAAATCATCAAAATCCTTCAACAACTCGACATCTTTGAACTATGTAGGCAGTCTTCATGACGCAGTTTACCTTATACCCGGTAACTTGTTTCCTTGAAATGGAAACCATAAATCAAAATTTACAGATCGAACTAGGCCCAATTGAAACCATCACATCATAAACGAAGATGAGCTCTTAGATCCAATTCAATGGAATTCGATGGCATCTCGACATCAATCACCAACGCTGAAGTGATAACATGAAATGAGAAACACAATAATCTATCAAGCAGGATCATCAGCAAGGACAGATACAACCCAAGACAATGAGAAAAGTAAATACAAAGAAGGACACAATAAATTTCGACCCAACGATGCAAAGTAGCTATTCGACGACCCCTCTCCTCATCCTCAAAGAGCTGACACATTCAATCACAAGCATTCGCCAAAGTAAAAGCATCAAAGCCAAATGCAACTACAAGTTTGAAGCAATGGTAAGGGTACCCGAACATTAGAACTTGAGCCCTCTATATATCACCACATGGGTTATAAGGAAAAGGATTCTTGGCATCTCAGCATCTTATCAGCCCACCACTCAAACACACAACGAAGCAACTACCCTGACAATGAACAAAACTGGGGCAATTTCTAAACCAACGACAACTCAACATTGGGGCATTTATCAACTATCTAGGAGAGGATAATACACAATCGGCACCTATGACACAATCCCATCAGCATATACCATCATCGTCAGAGCCTCATATCATTTCACTTGGCAACGGTACGATCATTTGGTCTTTTTCATGCATATTTTTCTTAGAATACAATAACCCTCATAAAAGGTACAATTCTTTCTCTCTTTGTTTGTTCTTTATCTCCATAAACTAAGGTTGATAGATAGTCTAATTATAGATAAAATCTCACATTATTTTTGGAAAGAGAAAAAATTATTTAGCTTGTTAGGAATTAGATTAATTCTGACAAGCGTCTGTGGAGCAGAATCATGAGTATGATTATATGATAAAAACTATTCAACCTTTTGATAAGGCACATCACCCTAATTCAAAACACCGTTCGGAGTAGAATCGACCTCATGTGCATGCTTGTACTTTGCATTTACGCTGACTTTCAGTTGTGGGGTATAAAGCCATGATGATAATGATAATGGTTGCTGCAAAGTTAGACGGTAAATAATGGCCAATCTAATGTCTCTAATCGTGGCCTAAAGTATTTGAGTAATTAAGCTAGAAGGGGTGTTTTCACACCTGGTGCCTTAAAGCCGTTTGGTTTAGGAGTCATTAGCCCAACGCTCGTTACACGGGTAACTTATAGCCTAAGAAAACGACCATTGCGAGAGGGAGATACTGGAAGAAGAGAAGAACTGAGCAGATTCAAATCGTGGATTTAGTTATTCGAGTAAATAAGCCCGATGGGGTGTCTTCACACTTGGTGTCCTAAAGTCGTCTAGTTTGGGAGTTGTCGGCCTAACGCTCACTACACGGGTAACTTAAGCCTAAGAAAATGATTCTTGCGCAAAGTCAAGCGAGGAATAAATGGAGTAGCACACTAGACTTGTCTCAAAGTGTGGCCTTTGTTACTCAAGCAAGTAAACCCGAAGGGGTGTCTTTACACCTAGTGCCCTAAAATCGCCTAGTTTGGGAGTCATTAGTCCAAAACTTGTTATATGGGTAACTCTGAATAGCCTAAGAAAATGAGATAAGTTACGTGGGCTAAAAAAAGAAAAAATATGAAGTCAAAAAGAAGAAATTTTTTGGCTAGAGGAGAAAGGTCATCTAAAGTCATGGAAAAGAAACCCCTACTAATGGGTGCATCGCATGACGCACATGTCATATGAAGTTAATCTTGTGAAGACTAGTGACTAGAATGAAGATGAAGTGTTTTTGGTAAGGGAAGGTAGTTCTTTTGAATTGGATCTTACTTGTGTAAAATGACCATGAATGCTTGAAAGTTTTCTCACAATTCTATAACTTGTTAAATAAAAATCACTAAAATGAAATAAATAAAAATAAAATTGAAATTAGTGTATGCACGATTCATATCTTGCTTAGAAAAGTGTTGGTCGAAATCGGAACTCTTTATTAATATTTTATTTATTAGTTAGATTCCGATCTCGAATTCGTTTGAATGAATAACGTGCAAGCATACACGGTCAACAAGTACTAAAGTGAAAGTAAAGTATCGATCCCACGAGGAATTAGTTTTAACGAATTCCAAATATCGAGCCTATCAAGTCAATCTTAGTTAAACGGTTAATTGAATGGTATGAAAAGAAATAAAAATATGCAATTAACAATTAAACTACGAAGGAAGTAAAGATAGATGAACCTATGATTACATTTTCTCCCAATATTTCATTTAAATCTCCTCACTCTCCCTATTTGGTCCTACGGTCACGATGACTTGTTAACCGAGAAAACAATAGTATTTACACGCCTCTTTTGGAGGACATATAAACATACCAAATTCAAACCTATCCCATTCGGCAGGATTCAGACAAGGACACCCAAGCTAAGCATTTCACTATGTTTGTGAGAAATAGCAAAGCAAGAATTTAAAGCACAGATTCTCACATTGGTTACACGTGGCGTATAGATATATGTTTATCCTACACACAAATTATGAATTCATTCCGAAGAACAAATAGCACAACACATGCTATCATAGTTGGGTCCAAACCTATAATCCATTTTCCAATTTGATATAGGTTACCAAATTAATCACTCAGCCAAGCAATTTAATATGAAGAACTAACTATGACAGTCCGATTCATATGGTGTCATCCAAGAGACTACAAACCTAAGTCAACGAAGCAAAATGATAAGCTAAATACAAAACAAACTTCACTTGGACAATTTATCGAACACTTGGCGTGCACAATGAAATTCTTCTTTCAAAGAACTCACAAATGCAACAACCACCAAATAAGAAAGAGAGATTCAATTAAACTAAGCATTAGACACCCAACATAATCAAAGATTCCATGCTCAAACCAAAACAAATGAGTAAGATCACATCCAACAAGCATACAACATACACATAGTTAAATGAGATCAAAACACAATTTAGCATAGCTAAAACATGTTATAGATTCAATACCCAACATAGATACAAGATCAATGGATAAATATTAATCCATTTTTGTTCCAAAAAGTAATCAACATCAATGGAAGTACAAATTAAAGGAAAGAAGAAAAAGATAGTTGTCACCAATCTCCAAGCTCAAAGCATTCAATCCATGGCTTCCTTAGATGTTGAATTCCATTCCTAACCTCCATGGAAGGTAACTCTCTTCATCCTTTGGCCTCCAAAATTGCCTCTAGCCGCCTCCCAAAGAAGAAGAAATGAAATTAAAATGTTTAGGGCTGCAGTTTTCCTCTTTAAAACTGATTTCTGCGCGTAGGAACAGTACACCGCCGCGGCGGTCAAAGCCAGCGCCGCGGCGGTCAAACATTCTACTTAATTCAGGTTTTGTACCACCGCTGCGGCGGTGGAAATCACCGCTGCGACGCTCATACAAACTGCCCAGAAATGATCCCTTTTTGGACTATTGCAGCCTCCTTCCGTGTTTTGGGCATAACTCTCTCATCCGGCCTCCGATTGGGATGATTCAAGATGTTTTGGAAAGCTGAGAAGTATATATACAACTTTCATGTTGGACGAATTGAGAGGTCATGGCTGGATCAAGGTCGAAATTGAGCTGTAAGTGGCTGCTGCTTAAACGGCAAGCAAGAAATCCAAATCTGGCAACTTTAAGCTTTGATCTACCAAGCCCTTATTCCAAAATCCTACAAAACGAAGTAAAAACTTATAAAAGTAATATAAAACCTAAACAAGATTAAATCACATAAAAACTAACATAAAATGCTAAAGAATTCACGAATTATCAAGCCTAAAAGTATCCAATAAATAGGTATAAAAACCAATCATCAAAAAGACCCATTGTCCTACTCGATTTCAAGTTCTTTAGCGATAAGATAGAAACACCACGGACACGAGCCAAATTACAGAGTCTATGAATATTCAATTTCATGTACTTTAACTTTATATACTTTGTTGTCGAGATTAAAATAATTATTATGTCAAATCCAACCCAAACGACCCGAGCTGTCAAGCTTTTGCCATTTATTGTTTGCCTAATGTGCAGGATATTACTCGTTATGGGTAACTCAGCGTGATTAACGAAGCGATTTTCCTATACGAGCCTCGATAACAACACGTCCAAAGGCTTGGGCATTTTAAGAATCATGGAAATGGACTGAGTCTGAGGCTATCGTCAGAAGAAATGGGAGACTCTAAAAAAAATCGTGATGAAGAAAGCTCAATACAACAAGGGAAGGAAAAAGACAGAATTCTCGATACAAGAGAATATTTAATTTAAAAACGAATGTCCTGTCGGTAAAATCGTGTCATTTGACTAACCAGGGGTCATTTCTATCTAGCCTATAAACATGCATCACGATAGTATAAATGAATAACTGAGCACATGAATAGCAAAGTGAATCTGTACATAAAATATTTGTTAATCCATGCGTGCATCGTTGCATACATATATGAAAAGACCAAAATAAAATATATAGAAAAAGCATAAGTGCCTCGCATTCGACCTCACAAATGCCGGTGCCGCTTATCAGAGGACCATGATGGCCTTATTTCACGACATGATGCATAAGGAAATTGAGGTATACACAGACAATATTATTGTGAAATCGAAGAGAGAAGGCGATCACACAGTTTAGCTTAAGAAATTATGTAATTGGCTCTAGAAATACAACTTTAAGCTTAATCCGGCGAAGTGCTTTTGGAGTCAAATTAGGCAAGCCTCTGGGATTTCTTGTCAGCAATAGGAGCATTGAGATAGACCTCGCTAAAAATGTCAAAGGCCCGAACAAAGAAGAAAATATGAAGCATCAATTTCATCAGTCTATTCATATCACAGTTGACGACCACCTATGAATGGATTTTCAAATTGCTAAGAAAGAATTCCTTTAAGAAGTGAAACAAGGAATGTCAAAAAGCCTTCGAAACTAGTAAAGAAACGGCTGATAGAAGCACCGGTATTGGTTCCCCCAAAGGATGGGGTGTCGTTATTCATTTATATATCTGTCAGTCTAGTGCAATGGGATGTATATGAATGATATGGGTAAGGAATGAGCCATATATTATCTCAACAAAAGATTATCAAGGAGCAACCGAGCCTTCAACATTTTGACATTGTCTACACGACCCAAAAATCTGTGAAAGGTCAAAGAATAACATAACGACTATCTGAAGCACCCTTATTTGGATTTGAACTTGTTAAAACCTATTTCCCCCACGATGACATATTGACAATTCAGCGAACAAGGATAAAAGTCAATTTTGTAAAATATATCTAGGACGCCAAAAATATGAAGGAGGCCAAATTATGAGTAGTAGTTATCTCAGTAACTCCATCATCCATCTCAACAGGATCGATACAAATCAAACAAATGCATGATTCAGCTAATCGACAAAGATGTCAAGTCAAACTAAGAGAGTGGCAGACAAAAAATGAATCCCAAGGAGGCCCTATAAACTACTTAACGCATGGGGATGCATATCTAATTCATCAAAAGGAACTTTATGCGACTAATTAGGTACGCTTTCTTTTCAATTTTGTTCAATCGATTATTGTACTTTTTAAGCAGCTACGATGCATCGAAATTAAGTGAAAAGGAAGAAAATGAATTTTCAAAATTAAAATCAAGAAAAATGAATTTTTGAATTAAAAATCAAAATCAAGAAAAATCAAATGAAATTAAGAGAAATCAAGTGAGATCAATTAAAATTGAGTGAAATCAAATGAAATAAAGACGAATTTCAAATTATAAAACATAATCCAGTAAAAAACAAATGAATTTCAGATTATGAAATATAATCCAGTCGAAGAAAACAAATTTCGAATTATGAAACATAATCTAGTGGAAGAAAAATGAATTTCGTGAAAGCGAAACAAATTTCAAATCAAAATCAAAATCAAATCTTCAGAAACGTTTGAAAGAATTGAAAAAAGAAAAACTTGCGAGGCATGAAAGCCAGTAAAAGGCATAAGAGAGAATTGACTCAAATAATGCGATTTAAGAAAAAAGAAAGTTGCAATAAAGAATTAAAATATGAGATAAAGAGTTGAAATCTCAAATCAAAAGTTGAAATTTGAATTTCGAGTTATAAATCTAAAGTTAAAAAGTGAAAATTGAGTCAACTCAAGCGATGCGATTTGCGATGCGATATGCGATTTGAAATACGATATGATGCGATGCAATGCAATTAGCGGTACAATTGACGAGTACGATACGATTAGCGATACAATTCTCCAAGCAAAGAAAAATGAATGTCCAAAAGATATGGAAGTACAAAAAATGCTTTAAAATGAGTCAAAGTCAATGAAAGAAAAATAGGTGAACTTGTGAAGCAAAATGAACCATAAGATGTTCATTTTGTGGAAAGGCATTCAAAAACCTTAAGCAAAATGATAAAAAAAAATGAGATTTGAAAGTATGAAAAGAAAAAAGAATGTTAAAAAACAAGTTAAAGATGAAAGAAAATACAAGAGAAAGCTAAAAGAGAATAGTTCCCTTTAACGATAACGATGATGCGATTCCATTAAAGACGATACCCAATAATAATGATGTGATATGATACCCAGCGATTCCATTAAAAACGATACTCAACAATGACGATTTGATATCATTACGATTGCCTTAAATCCTTTTATAATGTCTTGTATCATTAATATACTGTCTTTATCATGCGTCGGGTGTCTACTTCTTTGTCATGTTCATTTCATTTTATTACATAAACATGACAAAGAGGGACATTTGTAGACACCCAAAATTTTCCACCTATCTTCTAACCATGGTAAGAAGGTAAAATCGTCATTTCACAGCAATGCCAAGACATTCGTGCAAGGAATACAAACCTCAGTACAATTATTCGAAGCTATTACAATAAGCTACGATCAAAGCTATCACGATAATTTACGAGCATCGGAATACGCAAGACAAGATAAGAGACTGACTAACGTCTTCAGGAGGATGTTTATACCTTTCGCTTTATCTTCCCAGATCCAAAGTTGTTCAAACCTTATGTTATTGCGTAGCCCTCGAAAAGAGCTTTCTGAAAAGGTATAACATGTCTACTAACTCTTCTCAGATTGCAAGTTACAGATGTTCCAGTATAAAAGTACAAAAAAATCGACATCGCGGCACAAGAAACGAGGCTATGAGACTCACCCCAGCTAGCCACAGGTGTACCTACGGTCAAGCCCAAATCAGTATAAAAGGCAATTTTTAGCTCAGTTTCAAGGAGAGAGAAATTTTAGAGAGAGAAAATTTGTAGTGTAGAGTGAGACTCTGATTATAGTGAGAGAAATTATAACTTAGAGAGAGAAATAATAGATTTACACTAGATCTATTATATTTTGTCAATTCCTTATATAAATTAGAGTAATTCTTGCAAGATCCATGCTCTATGAGGCTCACTCCATCACCCTAAGGTGAAAAATTTAATAGTTGTACATTTTGTTATAGGTATAGTATAGATTTCTTGCTATATGTGAATTTCAAGTTGTTTTATATGTAAAGATTCAATATTTTGATCTTATATTTATAGATCTATTTCAAATCTAGTATTCTCGATACATTACAATACTAAAAATGTGATCTTTATGTATTTTATCCATAGATCTATAGATCCTTTACATATCTATTATTTTTTATACGTTAAGTTATTACAGTTTTAATTTTTAATATGTTTAACTATAGATTTGTTATATATCTAATATTTTTTGGCATGCTATGATACTAAATATTCAATTTTTAACCTAGATCTGGATTATATCTATTAAATCTACTAAGTTATCGGATGAAGGATCACAAGAGAGGATCTCGAATGAATGATATTTCCTTGTTGCCTCCCGATGATATCTTTTTGATGATTTTATCGATATTTTATATATTCGGCTTTCCTTTTATCAGATATTTTATAAGGACGTTGAATTATTTTAACTACGAGTTTTACTGTGCTCCTTGTCCTAGACCTATGTTTAGCGATGTAGCAGATCCCAAAGTTTGGCTGCATAGGACTCCACACAATGGAACACACTGATAACCAAATTGGGATATATAGTTGGTTAATCCTTATTCGCACCACTGAGTGGATCTAATTGCAGTTCGACCTCTTATCGTTTTGTCTCAACTTTAATATTATTATTTTTGACCTCTTTACAACTTATTTTGATTTGCGTTATGTGAGCCTATGATGGAAGTCAAGGCCCTTAAATATCGATTTAAGGGATATTTATGGAATTTCGACGATGGACAATATTTGCGGATGTAATAGTTACGATTCCATTGCCTCGTAAAATATAAATTTTGGGCTTTAAAGCGACATCGAGAATCTCGAAAGATGAATTTAAGGCCCCGTAATAGTAAAAAATTTATTTGGTGTTTAGGGCTATTTTGATGGCTTTACATGCCCGTGGGTAACTCCAAACACATATGTAATTGGTTGATTTTATCTTTCGACATAACAACCGATTTTCAAACAAATGGCGATAAAGATCTTATAAAATTGAATTAACTTAGGGTATTTGATCCAATAAGTTAAAATTATAAGTAATAGAGGACCTAGATTCCTATTTGACGAAGGGTTTAAAACAACATTTTCCAAAACCTCACCCTAAAGCATTTAATTAAAACAAAAATTACAATGAATTTTTTTAACAACGATTTCCAAAATACCATTCAAAAGGGTTTTATTAAGATAAATCTTTTCAAATTAAACGATTTTTGAAAGTAGCATTCAAATGCATTTTATTAAAATCCTTTCAAATCAAATTAGTACTGAAATAAAGGAATTTTATCAAAACAAAAGATAAAACAAATCTTTTCCTTAAATTCAAATCCTTCGTGCATTGGCTCAAAAGGTTCGAAGTTACTTTCAACATAACGCACTTATCACGATTTCGATTCAAAAGCTAAGTTCTTGGCGAAGTTCTTTTCTCCACAAAAAACAACAAAGTTAAGGAATGCCATCACATCCTTCTCACAGCAGGACTTCGAGTCTCTTTATGAAACATGGGAGCGATTTAAAGATCTACTCAGAAGATGTCCGCACCATGGCATACCGAAATGGCTACAGGTTCAAACATTTTATAATGGGCTATTTAGTTGAACCCGAACGAATATAGATACCGCAGCTGGCGGAGCATTAATGGGGAAGAATTATGATGACGCCTATGATTTACTGGAAACCATAGCAGCTAACAACTACCAGTGGCTTTCTGAAAGGAATACTCAAAGAAAAGTGACTGACAAGCATAAGTTGGATGTAGGTATAACCTTATCTGCACAAGTGGTTGCACTTGCAAGGAAGATCGACAATTTTAGAGTGAAATCTGTACAGAGTGTAGCAGTAGCTTGTGACATTTGTGCTAGGGATCACCCGAGTGATCAATTTGCTATAAGAACAGAATCAGTTCAGTATGTCAGCAATTATAATTAGCAGCAGAACAACAATGTTCCCACCCATTACCATCCTAGCTTGAGAAATCATCCAAAATTTTCATAGAGCAATAATAACAATCAAGGCCAATCTTCAGCTCTAAGGAAACCATATCGTCCAGGATTTTTAAATTACAATCAACAACAACAAGTCCCTCAACAAACTCCACCTCAAAAAGAGAAGAAGTCTAACTTGGAAGAACTTTTCTCCCGATATATTTCACAAAACTAGACGAGAATAAATAGCCAAGAAGTGTCAATTCAGAACTTAGAAAACCAAGTGGATCAACTTGAAAATGTTATCAATAATTGTCCACAAGGGGCCTTGCCAAGTGATACTGAAGTTAATCCCAAAAGGGAAGGCTAAGGAGCAGTGTAATGCAGTTACACTCCGTAGTGGTAAAGAGTTACCTGAAACTATTGAAAAAACCACTACAGTGTCACACCCTGCTAATGAAGAAGATGTTCTTGTTGAAGACGATAACAAGAACGGGGAGTCAGAAAATGTGGTGGAGGAAGTGAAAGTGCCATATTCGAATGCCAAGAAGACCATTCCCAAAGTACAGCCTATGCCATTTCCTCAGCATATACAAAAACAGAAACTGGATAAGCAGTTTTCCAAGTTCTTGGAAGTTTTAAAAAAGCTTCATATAGACATCCCATTTTCCGAAGCTTTCGAACAGATGTCGTGTTATATGAAGTTTATGAAAAACATTATGTCCAAGAAAAGGAAGCTTGGGGATTATGAGATGGTTACGCTTACTGAAGAGTGTAGTGCAATCTTTTAGAAAAAGCTTCCTCCAAAGCTTGGACCCTGAAAGTTTCACTATACCATGTACCATCGAAAGTCAGTTCAATGGAATAGTTTTATGTGATCTAGGTTCAAGCATCAATCTGATGCCTTTGTCAATCTACAAGAAGCTCGGGTTGAATGAAGCAAAGCCCACTAGTGTTACTCTGGATTTGGCAGATAGGCCCCTTATATATCCAAAAGGAGTGGTGGAAGATGTGTTGGTGAAAGTTGACAAGTTCATCTTCCTTGCATATTTTATAGTGCTTGACTTTGAGGAGGATCGAGAAGTACCTATTATCTTAGGGCGTCCATTTCTAGCCACTGGAAGAACTATCATAGATGTCCAAAAAGGAGAGCTCACCATGAGGGTGCAAGATCAAGAGATAACGTTCAACGTCTTCAAATCCATGAAGTTTTTGAGTGACTCTGAGGATTGCTCTAGGGTTAACGTGGTTAGCAGTGAAGTAAATGAAGTATTTATGGAATCTTGTGTATTTGACCCGTTGGAAGCGTCAATCATAGGAACCTCTACTTCAAAAGATCCTACTCATATTGAGTGTGTGAAATTGTTGGATGCTTCTCCACGGTTCACCAAGTTCAAGCAGCAATATAAATCTTTAGATCGAGTCGGAACTTCTAATTCTTAGTTAACTTTATCCAAGGAGGAATCACCTGTATTGGAACTTAAACCACTACCACGTCATTTGCGGTATGCATTTCAAGGAAAAACATCCACTTTGCCTGTTATAATTTCTACAGCTTTAGATGAGGAACATGAGAGTGAACTTTTAAGTGTGCTTAGAAAGTGTAAGACAACTTTGGGGTGGACTATTTCAGACATAAAAGGAATTAGTCCATCTATTTGTATGCACGAGATCCTGTTGGCGGATAACGCTAAACCCACCATTGAGCATCAAAGATGCCTCAATCCTATCATAAAGGAAGTGGTGAAGAAAGAGATCATTAAATGACTTGATGCAAGAATTATTTTCCCGATCTCTAATAGTCCGTGGGTGAGCCCTGTTCAATTTGCCTCGAAAAAAAGGGGTATGACAGTTGTGGCCAATGAGAAAAATGAGCTGATTCCAATTCGGACAGTGTAACGCCCCCAAAATCCCCGTACTTGCTACGGCGGACCTTGTGCATTAAACTTCATACATTTACTAACTTAACCAATGATCTCATAATCATATTGGTTGAATTAGTCTTATTTTAGACTATAATTAAAAAAAATCTCTTACTTTGTCCCTTGATCTCAGTCTCATTATTTATACAAGTATCAACTTGTAGTTCATCCGTATAAATGGATAACACCATATATAGCGGTCCAATTTTAACCTTAAGATTTAAATATTCTATAACTTTACACATTCTAAGATTCACGACATTAAATCATTAGGACGGTTCTTGGAAACAGAGAATCTCGCGGTGAATGCTTATATCTTCACCCGTGATAAATGTTTGCCTCTTTATCTATGAAAAAAGTTTGTATTTTTGTCCAGTGTAAAAATTCTCTTTGTCCGTACAGAACATACCCAACTAATTAAAACCCTCACTCGAAACACATTTGGTTATAGTGATATCTCTTCATATTAATAATTCTTCTTATCTGACATACGGAATAGTAACAACAAGTTTATACTTGGGTCCGAGGACCCTAACGATGAATTTGACCAGTTAACATCGATTAATTCTGTCTCGGATGCTTACAGTACTCACAAGTCATTTACCAATCCTCATCCAGATAAATATATCATTATCAATAGTATCTTAAGTTTTAACAATTCTAAGTTATATAAAAATAAAGACCTAATATCAATTTGATGATAATAATTTATATCATTCATTTAATATTCAATTATATGTTTGGTAGTTCGTATTACAATAGTCATTATGACTTATACAAGTAATAAACATCAAAACCTAATCTACGTTTCATCTTTACGTTCATGATGTTCTTAACGTTCATTTTTAATCTGCAAATAAGCTTTTATTCGCAAGAATGAGCACGACGGCTCAGCAAGTATTACATGTAGTACATACGCAGTTTATGCTTTCATATAAACTTTAACATGCCTTGACTGAACATAATTCTCCATTTAATATCACATATAACTCACATTCTAACAATTTATATCACATTGACACACAAAGTGTATAAATTATGTTCATAACTCATAAACATAACATATAACAGTTAGAAAGCTTACAAACATTAATTCAAGACTTCACATAACATCTATTACATAACAAAATAACATTACACATCTCATTTATCATTTTAACAATACTATACAAGTAGCACATTGCAAGAGTTAGAAGACTTGCCTTGAAACCGTTTTAGGGTTTCCCGGGAAATCGTTAAACGCCTACAAAAAGGGTTACGCGTCCCCAAACGTCAGTTTACCAAATTTTACTTTTGAATATGTCTTAGGATAGCTTAACTAGATTATTTTCATTAGTATAATCATTTGGTTAAGTGGCTAACTCACAATCATATTTTTTAATACTTAAACCCGAGGGGTCCTTAAATTTTTCAGTTTCGACCTCTTTTTTGGTAACTGCCATAACTTTGACATATAAAAATATTTTGAGGTGATTATTGAGTCTAAATTTCTTATAATTTCATGATCTACAACTTTCCTTTAGGTTGCTAAGGAAGATTCAGACTTTAAATTTTCGGAAATTTGCAAAAACATTCAGTGAGCATACTAGACTTATCTTTTCTTGATCTGATTGGTAAAAATGATACCTCAAGCATTAATGTGCTAAGATAACATGTTCTAACATTTAATAACACTTCATAACGTAAAAATTATAAAATCATAAACCTACTTATGTACAATTTATGACTTTTACTCAAGAACACGAAGAACATGAATAACTAAGTTTCTTCATTCTTGGTTAAGCTTGCTAAAACATGATGCCACAAGCATGAATTTGCTAAGACATCATGTTTCAGAACTTTATAACACTAAATTACAAAAACATAAACTTACTTATGTAGAAAATTATGACTTTTGCTCAAGAAAACACGAAAAACACGAAAACCGAAAAATCGTATATGGTAACGACTTATGTTCTTGAGCTTTTGAATTTCATACTTGAAATAATTTAAGTATTATAACTGCTTACATATGTGATTATAACACTTTATAATTGACAAAATTTGGTCATTATAATAGTTTTTTTACTTAATTATAACAATTTATAATTCTTGCTCAAGAACACACGAAGAACACGGAGAATGGCAATCGTACATGGCTATGATGTACGTTCTTGAGCTTTAAACTATGAAATGAAATTCGACATTATAACTACTATAAAATGAAGAAAAACTCAAGAACACGTGAAGAAAATGGAGAACGACAATCGTACATGGCTACGACATACGTTCTTGAGCTTTTAAACTAAAAAATAATCAAACATAATAACGACTAGGATTTTACCTCTTGAAATGCAAGCTTTAACTATTTCTTTGCAACTTCCTTGATAGTAACTCATTAGAACTCTCTCTCAATATAACTTTGAAGTGTTTTTGCTCTTGAAACTAATGAATGTAAAGGAGGGGGAGTTCCCTATTTATAGAAAACTAAAGGTCGGGGTAGTTTGGGTTTTAGTTTAAAAGTCAAGGGCATTTTAGTCTTTCTTCACATTATTTAATTAATAAAAATAAAATAATATCTAGATATTTTCAAGCCAAAAACAGCTCACTTAGTTTCTAGAAGCTTCCGTAGCTGTTTTGTCATTATTTCTTCTGATTTCGGTATATCGGATAAATCGCATGCGATTAATTTGAAATATTTCACATCAGTAATATCAGTTTTAATTAGTTATACATATTTTATTCATAAAATATATCATTTAGTATTAATATTATGCCTCGTGTAAGCCTCGTAGTTTATACCTTGTTTTAATCTCGGATACAGTTGTTGTAAGCGTGTTTTACGTATTTCTTTCCGTATTTGTTTCATTTTAAAATTTCATAACCCAACAGTCATTTTTTAGCAAATATTTTTCTTTATGAAAATATCTCCGTTGTCCGTAAAAATGCTATTCAGAACTATAAATTTTTAAAATTCAGAAGACACTGTCCGAATGAATAGTATTTTACACGTTTTTCGAGAAAAACTTTTATTTGCTAAATAGCATTTATACTTCATATAAACGCTATTTCGTGAAATACGATATGTCAAAACGTCGAAAAGAACGACCAAAAAGACGACAAACGTTTTCTCCTAAATTCTGTTATTTTTGCCTTTTTCCTCAAAAAAATTTATTTGCTCCCTGAGATCCAAATCTCATATTAACACTATGTTGTAAAATGTAAGAAGTCCTACAGATGAAAGAAATAATTAAACGAGTGAAAAAGGTCATCTCGTGAATAGTGATTTTTTACGTTTTTTGAGAAAAAACTTTTATTAACTGTTACTTGTTTTCAAAGCACGAGAAGGATGAATCTTGAAACGGAATATCAATTTGGCCTACACATTTCCCTCGAGAGCCTAGGTTAGTTTTTAGGGTTTAGACCCTAGGGTTTAGGTTTTAACTCTTTTTTTAATTTAGGTTTTTGCCTTAAATTGACTTCTTGATTTTATTAAGTGTTTAGGTTAACTACGTGAACCAAAACACAAAATTCTACACATAGAATAATTACATAACATATTTAAAAGCTCAATTCAAGCTTTATTAATCACATAACACATAGTTTAGGTTAAAAGTTTTAACATGTAGTCGTATACGATTGCATTTTTAAGTCATACATATTCTTTAAGATAGCTCAAGGTATACTCGAGCAATCATTCTCTAGGTTTTGAATTGACAACCTTAATTTGATCTTGTCAAATCATATTTGAAATATTTGGGATATTATAGACAGTCACTGGTTGGAGGGTATGTATGGACTACCGGAAGCTCAATAAAGCAACTCGAAAAGATAATTTTACTCTTCCATTCATCGATTAAATGCTAAATGGACTGTTCGGGCTTGAATATTATTGTCTCTTGGAAAAATTCTTCGGTTATAACCAAATTGCTATAGCACCCGAAGATCAGGAGAAAACCACATTCACGTGTCCATACAGTACCTTGGCATTTAGGAAAATGTCATTTGGACTGTGTAATGCACCTTTCACGTTTCAGCGATGCATGATGTCCATCTTCTCTAACATGGTCGAACAGACTCTAGAAGTATTCATGGATGATTTCTTGGTGTTAGGGAATTCTTTTGAAGCATGCTTAGAGAATTTAACTATGTTGTTGAAGAGATGTGTGAAAACGAATCTGGTGTTGAATTGGGAGAAATGTCATTTTATGGTGGAAGAAAGGATTATTCTGGGGAATAGAGTCTCTGCAAAAGGAATTGAAGTTGAAAAAGTTCAGAGCTTTCTAGGCCATGCAGGCTTCTATAGACAGTTTACAGAAGATTTCTTAAAAATTACTAAGTCGATCTATAGCCTTATGGAAAAAGATATACTCTTCAAGGTGGATAAGGCATGCATAGAAGCATTTGAGATACTTAAGAAGAAGCTGGTTTCTACGCCCATAGTAGTTGCTCCTAATTAGTAATTACCTTTTGAATTGATGTGCGATGTAAGTGATTACGTAATTGGGACAATCTTGGGTCAACGAAAAGAGAAAATTTTCCATACCATTTACTATGCGAGCAAAACGTTGACATATGCACAGCTCAACTATATAACCATTAAGAAAGAACTACTTGTAGTTGTATATACATTCGACAAATTTTGCTCCTATCTCATCGGAATGAAGGTAATTGTTTTCACCAATCACTCTGCTATTAAATATTTGATATCTAAAAAAGATGCAAAACCGGGGCTGATCAGATGGGTTCTTCTACCCCAAGAATTTGATTTGGAGATTCAAGATAAAAATGGGACAAAAAACCAAGTAGCTTATCATTTCTCGAGATTATAGAACACTGAGCCATAAGAGGAGAACGACACAGTAATAAATGAGCATTTCCCTAATGAGTAACTTTTTGCAATAAAGAGTGAAGCACCGTGGTATGCTGATTTTACCAACAACTTGGTAAGCAATGTGCTTCCTTCGGACTTAAGTTATCAACAAAGAAAAAAGTTCTTGAGTGATGTGCGGTTCTACTTATAGTTTTGGTTCCCTGATGACACAAAGGTGATCTAGAAGTGGGGTTGAATATATCACTTTATTTTCTTTTTGTTCCAACAAAAACTTTTTATCAAATTATTTACTTTGTAATTGTAGCGGAATAGGTAATTTGATAAAACCCCTTCTAAATCAAAGATTATAAAAGATTCAGCTCTGTTTTAAATTAAGCTACTGAAATGTTATTACAAATGATAAAGAAGTTAAGTGTAGTTAGAACAGTTAGTGCAGTTATAGTCCATGCAATGATAAAGTAAAGCAGTAAGAGACATGAAAGAAGGATACATGGAATTTTAAGTGGTTCGGAGTATAAAATCTCCTACTCCATTCTTCTGCCCTTCTGGCAGAGAATCCACTAATGATATTCCTGCTCAATATAATCAGATCACTAAGATCTGTTACTCCTGAACCACTAAGGTTCCTTCAAGTCACTAAGTCTCGAAACACCCGGACATTAAGTCCGTCCCACACAGGGTCAGATTCTTTCAGAATCTGGCGAGTCACTAAGTCTCGTCTTTCTGATGTTGTTAATGAAGGTGGTTGTTGAAGTGCTGCTAAGTTGGCATTAAGTTCTTCTTCATTGTTAAACTTAGCAGTCGAGCAATTTCCTCTTGAAGTTGATAGCTTGAGTCTTCTGATATGTCGTCATTGCTTCTGCTCTAATTGGTGGAATTTTCCCTTGATTGGTCCTCCAAAGTGTATACCAACTTTGGGTTAATGATAAGTATATTTAGTAGATCAATTTTTTTGTTCTCATATCTTTTCTTTCTTGACTCTACGATTTAGAGGTACAGTTCATACTCTCTATCTTTCTCTTACTCATCTTTTTTTTTCTCTCTCTAGACTCAAAAAGAGAGTTTATATTTATAAAGAGATGTCTACTGAAGTGTCCGTTGGAAAGTAGCCGTTACTTTGGTCTTTGTGTCAATCTTTTAAAGATCTTTAATATTGACATTTGATAGTAAATATCGGACTGTTTTCAGCTCTGTCTTCATTTGCAGTATGCTAAAAATGGCAATCATGTGAGTGACATCATGCAGTATACTTTCTCTGATAAGCCTCCAATGGTCGACTAAATTTTCAAAATCAATCTAGCCAGTAGACACGAACTATGTTCTGATTCACAAGTTTCAACTTTGACTTTGAGATATTGCATTGGCTCTTCAATTTGTGATTTGTCTACTTTAAGTAGTCTGTCAACCTTCATCTTTAAAAATGAACCAATCGTATAGTAGAGATAATAATATCAGAGCTTCAATACGATTGCATTCATATATGATCATATCCTCGTAATATGCAATGAATCCTTCTATACGTTCATGTCTTCACACTACAATCTGATCTTTTATTACGATTCAGCTTCTACTATATGGTCAGGTCTTGCAATACGATTTAGCTATTGCAGTATAATTGTATGATTCAGATCTTGCAATATGATTCAGCTCTTGTAATACGATTTGTCTGCTCTTGTCTTTACAATACGATCTGAGCTCTTCTATTTGATCTTTTTTGTTCTTGTCTTCACTATATGATCTGAGCACTTCTATGCGATCTTATATGATCTTATCATAATACGATCTGAGCACTCAATATGATTTAGCTTGTACAGTCTGGCCTTGTTAAGTGATCTTGATCTTATCATGTTACCATATGATCAAACTTATCTTCCACTTTGCTATTAACTTTATGATCTATAGACTTATGACCTTCTCTATGATTTACTTAATTTATCAAACTGGATCATGGTCTATTTTTTCTGTTTTTATGAGAATATTTTGTAATCATCATCTTGAACTACTTTGCAGTCTTAGAGCGATTTTTATGAAGTCTTCATTTTACTCTTCAGTTCTTCACACTCTTCTTCTTCTTGATGTCCCTTGTGCTTGTCTGAATACTCTTGCTCCTATGAGTTAAATCTTCCTTTGAACTTCTTGCTTAGGTTCATTTTATCTTTCTTGATGTGATCTGCAACCTTTACATGATTTCTTGTTCAGTGTCCTTTATTGTTACAACAACTCCCCCTCATTTAACCATTTATATCTCCAGAACTGTTGACTTTCTTTCTCCTTTCTTCTTCTTAGACGTGTGTCTGATCTTACTATCTTTGTGCTTAAATATTCATCTTTGTCAGTTTACTGCGTAGCACATGCTCTCTTGTCATTCTTCTTCATATCCTTGGTGATTTTGTTGATGATCAATTGATATACTTTTTACTTAATGATCTTGAGATTTTCTTTGAGCATTACTAACTTGCACTTGATCAAGATCAATTTTCCCAAGTAATTTATATGTTCTTCACTTGTTGAATCTACCATCATAACCTTATCCTTCTTTCTTGACAATTTGACTGTTCTAACTTGCTCTTAAGTTGAATTCTTTTGTTTAATAATCATATCATTTAGTTCTGCTATATGATCTTCCTTGTTGATCTGTTCAGTTTTATCCTTTGTGGCTTTGATTACTTGTTAAATTTCTCCTCCTTCGTGATCTGATTCTTCTTCAGTTATGCGATCTTTTTCTTGCTATATAATCAGAATCTTCTATTTTGTTCTACAATCAAAACTTTACTGCTATATGATGACTGATTTTTATACCTATATATTACATACTTTTAGACTTATTGATTTTGTGAATTCTTTAGTATTTTAGTGAAAGTATAATGCACACAAGCTAATCATATTTGATATAATGTAGCATGTACTTTGTAATCTTATTCATTTATTAATAAAAGTTTATTTATACTAATGCATTTTCTTTATCCATATTTAATAGATAATATTAATTGTGATAAACCCATAGTTGTTGAGCAATGCTTTTAGAATCATGATGATCATGCTAATGAGATCTAAATTCAAGATAGCTCAAAACTAAAATTATTCCTAATCATGGGAATACTGAAATGGAGATTAGTGAATCCGGATAGATTAGTACATACTATGCTTGCTCTTATGAAGAGGATGATTGATCTCATAATCATTTGTGTAGAGACACTGAAGCAAGTATGTAGGTGCTTATTAGAGAATAAGTTCACTAAATGTGACTTGCTCAAGAAACACCTAATGGAGTCTTACTTGCCTGTCAATAGGAGTTCCTTTTGTAATAGTAGTACAAGTGATCCTTGGACTTGAGATCATCATAGTATCTTGTGTATGATGAATTATATTTTGGCATATTCCTTAAAACCTTTAGGGTATATCAAAGGGTATGATCGGATATAATAAGTTATACATGGAGATAGGTGAATGATCAACAAAGAGTCTACCACTTCTAGTAAAAGAAGAGAATGTCCTATGCGATTCGATAAATGACAACTCAGTAGTCCTTGGCCAAGGCAGAATGAAAATTAAAAAGTAATTTCTAATTTACATTAATTAGAGTTAATCATTTGAGGATCGAAATGCATATAATCAAATAAAATAAGACTTGACAGTTATACCATGTATTATATTTGATTGGGACGTTATGAGGTAGAAGGATTGAATTGTATGGTAACTATTCACTAAATAGGTTCTTTTGTGATTAAATGTTGAAATCTATATTATCTAGAAAGTCGATAATCGCTAAGGGGGTTTACCCTTATTATAGAATAAATATTATTTATTTAAATAAATTAAATAGTTTAATTTATTTATATAAATAAGATTAGAATAGTTCTAATTAATTTATTCTATAACCGATTTAATATGGAGAACCTAAAGGGTCACACCGCAAAAGAAAAATAACTATTTAAGAAGTAAATGACATAATTGTAATAATGAATTAAGTATATTTAATTTATACTATGGGGATAGAATGAATTAAATAGCTTAATATTTATTATTTAGTATTTTAGAAATACTAATTATAAATTAATAAGAGGAGTCTTATTATTATTATTACTATTATCATTATTATTTAGTTCCTAAATAGTTTAGGAATTAATTAATAAGAGTACTCTCATAATTGATAATTAAGTTCCTAAATAGTTTAGGAATTATAATTATTATATTAAATTAATTAAGTTCCTAATTAGATTAGGAGTTTAATTAAAAACCCTATTCTTAAAGGTGTTAGGGGGGTTTACTAAATCTATAAATAAGAGAAGTCTTATTATGGATGAAGGTTACACACATGCACTTCCACAAGTTTTGGGAGAGTACTCATATATTCTCTAGAGAGAGAAAACTAGAGTTTGTCATCACCCACTTCTTAAATTATTATTATTCCTTGGTGGATCACCTCTAAAGACCAAACACTTGAGTGGCTAACGTTGATCATTGGAATTCAATCAGTGAAATTCAAGGAGAACGTGAATGACTTGGAGTTGAACTTGTACCCGTTGAATCTTTGAGTTCTACAAGGGTATAATTCTCTAAATTCTTCTTTATTAATTAATAGTTGCGCATAAAGGTCGATCCTAGATTATGGTCTGTAATTTTTAAAATTTAATTTTCCCATGCTTCTGCTATTTTATGTAATTTGATTGTATATCTATGAATTTTTACAAACCAACATATAGTTGGTTTTTATGAGTTTTTTATGTTTTTATTGTAAAATATGGTGTATTATTAGTTTATGTGTTTAATTTATATTTTAGGTAATTTATATTAATTATATATATTTTATTTTTTGTAGGAAAATATTATTGGCAGTGGCAAAATAGTAATTTTACATCAAAGTCACCGCTGCAGCGGTGCCGTGCTACCGTCGCAGTGGTAGTGCAAAACTCAGAAAGCAGCAGAGGCTACCGCCGCAGCGCTCAAAAGCACCGTCGCGGCGCTCAAAGGTTCTGTCCATAAAATTATAAAGCACCACGGCAGCATTCCCCTGCTACCGCCGCTGGCAGTCTACTATTCCATTGCGGGATTTTTTCTTTTAAGTCTAGTTTTCTGCCCTAATTTTCATAATTCTCATTTTCTTATTTCATTTGGGGTTGAGCGAGAGAGACTAGGGTTGAGAGAAGAAGAGGAAATGGGGTTTTCCAATATAGGAAACTTCCTAACCTTGGATTCTCGATCCCTCAACCTTCAATTTTTAGAACTATAAATGAAGAAAATGAAGACCAAGCTTGGATGCCATTGATGGAAGCCATGGATGAGGGAGCTTGGAGATTGAGCTTGGATGACAACAAGTGTTATCTTCTAACCCTTTATTGTCTTTGTATTTCTTTGTATGGTGATTCTTGACGAATTAAGTATGTATATTAGCTAATCCTTTTACATTGAATCTAATTTTTCTTTGTAAACTAATATAAAGTTGTAGTTGATTTTCTCTCTCTTAATTGGCACCGTGGATTAGTTTATCATATTATGTGTTTTATGTATCAATTACTTGCAAATGACTGATTTGGGGAACCTATATGAAATTGGAAGATGGATTATAGGTTTGGACCTAAATATGATAACATGTGTTGTGTATTTCCTCTTAGGAGTGTATGCATAATTTGTGTGTAGGATAGACATATACATGCATACCGCGTGTAACCAATGTGAGAATATGTGATTCAAATCCTTGCTTTGCAATTTCTCATAGACATATAGTGAAATGCTTAGCTTGGGTGTTCTTGTTTGAATTATGTTGAATGGGATAGGTTTGGACTGGATGCGTTTACATGTCCCTCAAAAGAGGCGTATAAATACTTTAGAGTTCTCGGTTTACCATTCATCGTGACTGTAAGATTAAGATGAAAGTTAGTAGATGAATACGACATTTTGAGGGAAATTACATTCTTAGGTTCCTTTATCTTTATTGCTTTCATAGTTTACTTGTTAATTTAGTTAATTTACATTTCATTTGCCTGTCTTCATTCAATCAATCGTTTAACTGAGATTGGCTTGTTTTGCGTTAGTATTTGGGAAACTGTTGGAACTAATTCCTCGTGGGATTGACTTTTACTTTCACTTTATTACTGGTTGACTGTGTATGCTTGCACGTTATTCATTCAAATCAATTCGATATTGGTTTTACTAATAAATAAAATATAAATAAACAGTTATGATTATGACCAACACTATACGATCTTTGTCATTTCCCATACGTTTTTCCTTATAACGTCTTTACGATACGACTTGAAGCTTATAATACGATTTGTCTTGGCTTTGTCATGCAATCTGAAATTCCTCTACAGTTTTTCTTCCTTATACCATTCTTGAGTTACTCTACAATTTGATCTTTCCCATGCAATTCAGATTGAGCTCTTCGTACTTGCCTTATGTTATTCGATTGATCTATTAAAAGTGTCATTCTGCTTCTGTGATCAATAATACAGTCTCTGGCTATACTAGTCTTTATTATGCAATTCTGATCTTCGAACTTTTTAGATAACTATGCTGTTGAACTTGTTGCAATGCGATTCTGACTGACTTGTCTCCACAATTTAGTCTTTCTTTAATATGTTTTCTTATAGCTGTATAATTTCCTCAAGCTTTATACAACAATTTTCTCAATAGATCAACCTAACAAGTTTAATCTTTTTCTAAGCTAAGTCCTTGTATATTGATTATATTATTAAGGACTGTACAAAAGTTACATTTTACAAATATACATTATTATTCGTATCAGTTCCAAGTCCTTGTACAATATGATCGTTTTATAAGGACTATACGATTTCCTAATATTTTTTTTCTAGTTGTAAGACTTATACGATCATTAGTTAACTATAAGAATGTCGTTACTAGACTATACGAACATGTTTATCAGTCTTTTAACTTTACGATCGTCCAATCATCATACAATCATCATTATCATTCATTAACATTCTCCTCCTATTTCATTATAAGATCATCATTAAATCATTACTGTTTAACTAACATTCTCCCCCTATTTGATGATGACAAAACCCTAATTCTTGCAATATGAAAGTTGGATAGATAACAACACATAAATTAGATATTCAGTCAATCAGTTAAATATTCAACTCAGGAAGCAAATAATGTATTGTGAAAATTAAACATTCAATTCAGTAATCAAGTAATGTACAGTGAGAGTCTGTATAAGAAAGAAATAAACTTTTTATTTAATTATATAATGATTACACAGATTTTCTCTTCTCCCCATACTTTTTGCAATTCAGAACCTATGATTCTATTATCTTTTCTTCCCCTCAGTTTCAGCCCTTTGTCCTTGTTCTTTAAATTTCTTCTTTTATTTCCTCTTCCCCTTTTTGTCAGCATCATCTGGATTGGTGTCCTCAACTGGGTTTGTTGAAGAACTAGATTTCGATAGCTTAGGAGGTTAGATTTAGGAGACGTGAGGCTTCAACATGTACCTACCTCTCTCTCTCTCTCTTCCTAACTCTCGGTCCTCCCCCTCAATGACTGGTCGTGTCATAAGCATTGAAGACCTTCCAGTCCTGCTGATTGCATCATCATAAGACACATCAGTATGGGGGAATACTCCTTCTACATGATTTGGGAACTTGATTCAGGAGTATGAACTGTATAACCCAGTTCGAAGATTATAATGAAACGACATCCAGATTTCACTTGAGTGAAATCGGATTTGGCACATTCGGATTGATGTCGTAATCCTTTTTCCAGATTATGTCCTGATTCTTAGTGGGTGATCAGTACTTTGATACTTCTAACCTTTCTCCTAGAGGTTTAATCGGTTTTCTTTTCATAGAATAGTTGTACAACGCCTGATTGTAAGGCAGTGTTTAAGAAGGTTTGGGAAGTGGACATTCGTTTTATCAAGTAAAAAGCTCAGAAGGATTTTTAATGCATTTGAGTGCAAATATAGAATTTTTCTTATATAGAGGGAGTGAGAACTGAAGGGTCAATCAAACAATTATAAATGATGAGATCAGTTTAAAGAAAATTCAATTGTTTAATCAGAAGATCAAGGGTTTTGATTTAAGAGATTTGTAACAGTTTTCGTTTTTATGTATTCTTTTCTTGTCAAATTAAAAGTTAATTAGACTTTTTGCATAAAAAGATAAAGCTTGAAAATATGTTTAAAATATTCATCGATTTTGTACTTGAGGTGGACACGTGTAACGCATTCATTTGATATTCAACTATCTGTTGACTAGGGTCACATAGTCCTACTTTTTCTAGGTCGGCGTAGCTGTGAATTTTTAATTTACCCCTGTACATTATTGATTTTTATCTGGTTATTTTTGTCATTTTTTACTATTCTTTTATCAAAAAATGTGCACTTAACAAATTTGAATAATTTTCTATACTATCGAAATTTGTTCTATGTTCCTGGTTAATGCACTACGATTATCAACAAACTAATTTGAGTTAAATAATTAACATGGGTTTATGATTTGAGCAACACAAAACAGATTACTTTTATCAACCTTGAGATTACAACATTGATTCATGGATATCACTAGGGGTGAACAATAAACCGAAAAAATTGGAAAAAATCGAATAACCGACTGAGCCGAATTAAATCGAGCTGAATCAAACCGAAAAATATAAATTTAATAAAGCGAAAGTAAATAAAAAAAAAAAACAAACCGAAGATATAACGGTCTGTTTCGGTTTAAATGCTAAAATCATCGAAACTGACCGAACCGAAATATTAAATTATTTTTTCAATGTTAAGTACCTTGGGAAATACTCGTTAATAAATGTTTAATTATGATTGGAACACTAGAAAGAAAATTTGAACTCCTGCTCCATATTATGATGAAATGAATCTTATATGTTTTTTTTCTCTCTATGAATTGAAATTGGATAGTCCTGTAAATACCATTTTGTAGCCTTGGCTTATGTTTGTACATTTAAACAATAATTTGATATATGAATGAAAAGGATCATGTCCATATTGTTGAAAATAATTTCAAATCAAACATTTTAACATTACAAAGGTATATACTAACTCTGTTCTTTATGTTTAAGTTTTATAACTGATTAACCGACTGATTAAACCGATAACCGATTAAGGAGTAAAAATTTAGGCGGTTTTGATTTTTAATTTTTTATAACCAACTTAAATAGTTTGGCTATTTTTTTACGGACTAAACCGACCGTTGTGCATCCCTAAATATCACTAGCATAGGCAAATTATCATTCAACAAACAAGAATGCGTGGCAGTATAACAATCGTAGAGGTAATCATATTGAGATAGGAATTAGACAAACCTATGATCAACTTGCTGATTTTCATGCACTTGAGTATAGTAGCTCTCAGCATCTGTAGTTGACCTTGTCATTCTTGCTTTTTGTTGCTTGCTTAACCATTTTGCATTCTGCAATGTTAGTATCTAGATATCCAAACTCTAAGGTAATTGATTTAGGTTGTATTGGGAGTGTTCCAAAAAAAATATAGTAACTGATTTACTTACAATTTGACACAATATGGAACCAATTGTACCTTTGTATCAGTACCTTTACCTTACTTGTATTCTTTCAGATGTAAAATCTAAGGAAGTTTTCATACAGGTAGCTAATTCTGCCCGATTATTTTAGTGAGCTTCGAGTAACTGTTGATATCATTAATATGCTTCATTTTCCTTTTAAGAAGTTCATCTTGCTCACCATTGTCTTTGTTCTTTATAGCAGGGGCACTTTGCTCATTTTGCTTTGAATGTCTGTTCTTGTACCTTCTTCTTAGTATTCCTCAAGCTTGAATTTTAGACTTGTTGATCTGCTGATTCGTAGAATGCTTAGTCGTAGAGTCTGTATTTCAATCGTTGAGGTAAGGATCGTATGCTTGGCTTGTTCGTCGATCGTAGAGTTTGTTAGCTCTTATTCTTCAAATGTTGAGAACATAATATGTGTATAAGGCCATCGAGATTCATCTATCTTTTTCTCCTAAGATAATGTCTTTACGTTAAGCAAAACGTTATTTTACTCAGCTCCAAATAGAAATGTGTTCTTCTATTTCTTATGAACCCCATATTTTAGTGAGCCTTTGAAATTATTTGCTTCACAGAACTTTTGAATTGAAAACTTTTCTTTAACCATTCTTTTTGATTTTTTTATTCTCAACTTGTGTAGGCTGAACTAAGGCTCAAAGAGAAAATATTTTTGAGTCAACAGGATTTAACAGTAGGCCTTAACTGAACTGTACTCATAGGATTCCATGAATTGTATTTGCTGAGTGTCCTCAAATAATGTCTTTTCTTTATGCTAACAATTTTGCATCTTATATCCCTTGATGGAGATTGACTTGGAGATCCAGGGATGCTACGATCTTTGTAAATTTGGAAGACTTCTTGTTGTTCTGATAAACGAGTATGCTTCATTCCCCTTTTCCTTAAAGCACAATCGAAGAGCTTGACAAGCCTTAAGCATCCATTTTTCATGTTCAATATTTGCACGGTGGAGCTTCTCTCCTGCATTTTAACTTTAACTTTGGTACTCATACTTGGTTGAGTCCACTGGAGTTAGTCAACTTTTAAAAATCCATGAATCTTGGATTTTCCAAACATAGAATATGGATTTGAGATTTGACATAAAGTATGACAAGTTTGAAATTTAGCATTTAGTTCCTTATTACACCTAGACGAATAAATTAACATTCAGATTGTAGCAATATTAATCTAGGTATGTATGGACAAGTTAATTCACTTTCTAGACTCATTTAATTTCTATTTCCATACAGACCCATTACATTCAAATTCTTTAAGGGAGAGAGTTTGTTATACGGTCGTCATCTAGTTGAGTTAACTTTTATGTTCCCATTTGACTCTATCGTAGTGTTATGCTATCATAAGAAAAATTTGCACACATAATAGATATGATATATAAAGATGTGTGTATTAGAGTTCAGATTTACCTCTGTGAAGCATTTGAGGAGCATCAATTTTTTTTCCTTTAATCACATTCTGTTTTGATGAATCTTCTTTGACAGTAGGCATTGACTCAGTTGAATTGATCAGTCTCTATATAGGCTTTTGTACACTTGTCAATGTAGAATTCTTCAATTTTGATCAGTCTTCAGTTGTTCCTTAAAGAATTTCTTTATTTAGCCTTTTGTCTTCCTATTTCTATATCTGATTGTTCTTCAGGAGGTCTTATGATATTGCATTTATTGACCTTAACTTATAGTAGAGAGAATCGTTGAGTTTTTCTAATGTTTACCTTTGCACTTAAGAACCTAACAATTTATGTACTGAACAGCTCTAAGATTGTAGAGTCGTAGGGTTTTGGTATTCAACGATCGTAAGGTGTCGGGGATGTCCAGAGTTCTTTTAAAAGAGTAATGCACGTAGTTTGATCATTGTTTTTTCTAGATGTTCTTGTTCCCGTCTGATCTGAGATATTCCCTTAGTGATGTCACCTTCGCTTTGGCTCTGATATAGTTCTTTTTCTGAGAGAGTCCTTAAGCGAGAATTCTGCAGTATCAATAATATCTCTTCATAGCTAATGTTGCTTCTCTCTTTTGTCTGATTAAGCCTTGTCAGAGACTTTTTAGGAGAATGAGAATGTTGAGTCTCTCATTTGTGAAATTATTCCACTAGATGAGCCAAGAGAGATATCTTACTTTGAGTAACACCTTCATCCATTATAAAGTAAGCTTCTGAGACTTCTTAGTGATCACGCCTTTGACCAGTCAATTCTTTAGACCCATGAATGATCTATTCCTTGCTCGATCAGAGTGACTATTTGATTCTCTAGGTATATTCATTCTGATATGATTTGACATTCATTCTAATAGCTCTTAGATGAAGTCAGCAATAAAAGTAATGAATGAATCACATAATATCTATTAACCATTACTAATATTATACACGCACAGAACTTTAGCTGCTTTTAAACATTTCAGTGAAAAAAAACATTATCATGTATAACTGATTTTGAAGAGTGTCATAGGATGTACTCAAGTTGTTAAGCTTTGATTAAGAGAACCTGCTTTGATACCAATTGTTGGTTCTCTGATGACACAAAGGTGATCTAGAAGGGGGGTTGAATAGATCACTTTATTTTCTTTTTGTTCCAATAAAAACTTTTTATCAAATTATTTACTTTGTAATTGCAGCGAAATAGTTAATTTGATAAAAACCCCTTCTAAATCAAAGATTATAAAAGATTCAGCTCTATTTTAAATTAGGCTACTGAAATATTATTACAAATGATAAAGCAGTTAAGTGCAGTTATAGTTCATGTAGTGATAAAGTAAAGTAGTAAGAGACATGAAAGAAGGACACGTGGAATTTAAAGTGGTTCGGAGCATAAAAATCTCCTACTCCACTCTTCTGCACTTCTGGTAGAGAATTCACTAAGGATATTCTTGCTCAAAACAATCAGATCATTTTTTTTTCTCGTCTCTTTTCTTTCTTGACTCTATGACATACTCTCTATCTTTCTCTTACTCCTCTTTTCTCTCTCTATCTCTAGATTCAAAAGCGAGTTTATTTTTATAGAGAGATGTCTGTTGAAGTGTCTGTTAAAAAATAGCCGTTACTTTGGTCTTTATGTCAATCTTTTGAAGATCTTTACTATTGACATTTGATGGTAAATGTCAGCTTATTTTAAGCTCTATCTTTATTTGCAGTATGCTAAAAATGGCAATCACGTGAGTGACATCATACAGTATACTTTCTTTGATAAGCCTCCAACGGTCGACTGAAACTTCAAAATCAAACTAACTAGTGGGCACAAAATATGTTTTGATTCACAGGGTTTAACTTTGATTTTGAGATATTGCATTGGCTCTTCAATTTGTGATTTGTCTACTTTAAGTAGTCTGTCAACCTTCATCTTCAAAAATGAACCAAACGTATAGTAGAGATAATACTATCAGAGCTTCAATACGATTATATTCATAAACAATCATATCCTTGTAATATAAAATGAATCATTCTATACGTTCTTGTCTTCACACTACAATCTTATCTTTTAATACAATTCAGCTTCTACTATAAGGTCTGGTCTTACAATATGATTTAGCTATTGCAGTATGATTCAGTTCTTGTAATACGATTTCTCTACTCTTGTCTTTACAATATGATCTGAGCTCTTATGTTTGATCTTGTTTATTCTTGTCTTCGCTATATGATCTGAGCTCTTCTATGCAATCTTTTATGATCTTATCACAATACGATCTGAGCACTCAATATGATTTAGGTTATACAGTCTGGCCTTGTTAAGTGATCTTGATCTGATCATCTTACCATATGATTGAAGTTATCTTCCACTTTGCAATCAACTTTACGATCTATAGACATGTGATCTTCTCTACGATTTACTTAATTTACCAAACTGCATCATGATCTGTATTTTCTGTATTTATGCGAATATTCTATAATCATCATCTTGAACTGCTTTGTAATCTTAGAGCGATTTTTGTGAAGTCTTCATTTTATTTTTTAGTTCTTCACACTCTTCTTCTTCTTGATGTCCCTTGTACTTGTCTAAATACTCTTGCTCCTATGAGTTGAATCTTCCTTTGAACTTCTTGCTTAGGTTCATTTTCTCTTTCTTGATGTGATCTGCAACCTTTACATGATTTATTGCTCAGTGTCCTTTATTGTTGCAGCAACTCCCCCTCATTTAACCATTTCTGTCTCCAGAACTGTTAACTTGCTTTCTCCTTTCTTCTTCTTAGATGTGTGTTTCATCTTATTATCTTTGTGTTTAAATATTCGTTTTTGTCAGTTCACTGCTTAGCACATAATCTCTTATCATTCTTCTTTATATCCTTAGTGATTTTGTTGATGATCCTTTGATATACTTTTTACTTAACGATCTTGAGATTTTCTTTGAGCAGTACTAACTTACACTTGATCATGATCAGTTTTCCCCAATAATTTATTTGTTCTTCATTTGATGAATCTACCATCATAACCTTATCCTTCTTTCTTAACAATCTGACTATTCTGCCATGCTCTTGAGTTGAATTCCTTTGTTCAATAATCAGATCCTTTAGTTATGCTCTATGATCTTCCTTGTTGATCTGTTCATTTTTATCCTTTATGACTTTGATTACTTGTTGAATTTCTCCTCTTTCGCTATCTGATTCTTCTTCAGCGTGCAATCTTCTTCTTGCTATATGATCAGAATCTTTTGTTATGTTCTACGATCAGAACATTGCTACTATACGATCTTTGTCTTTTCCCATACGTTTTGCCTTGTAACATCTTTACCATACGACTTGAAACTTGTAATACGATATGTCCTGGCTTTGTCATGCAATCTGAAATTCCTCTACAATTTTTCTTCCTTATATCATTCTTGAGTTACTCGACAATTTGATCTTTCCCATGCAATTCAAACTGAGCTCTGCGTACTTACCTTGTGTCCTTCAATTGATTTATTTAAAGTGCCCTTCTATTTCTGTGATTGGTAATACAGTTTCTGGCTATACAAGTCTTTATTCTGCAATTTTGATCTTCGAACTTTGTAAATAACTCTGATGTTGAACTTGTTGCAATGCGATTCTGACTGACTTGTCTCCACGATTTGGTCTTTCTTCAATACAATTTGTTGTAGTCGTATATTTTCGTAAAGCTTTATACAACAGTTTTCTCAATAGATCAACCTAACAAATTTGATCTTTTTCTAAGCTAAGTCCTTGTATATTGATTACATTATTAAGGACAGTACAAAAGTTACATTTTACAAATTTACATTATTATTCGTATCATTTCCAAGTCCTTATACATTATGATCTTTTTATAAGGACTGTACAATTTCCTAATACTATTTTTTTTTTCAGTTGTAAGAATTATATGATCATAAGTTAACTATACAAATGTCGTTACTGGACTATATGAACATGTTTATCAGTCTTTTAACTTTGCGATCGTCCAATCATCATACGATCATCATTTAACATTCTCCTCCTATTTCATTATATGATCATCATTAAATCATTACTGTTTAACTAACATATAGGATGAGCCTTTCTTATTTAAGCAGTGTGCAGATCAGATTCTGAGGAGATGTCTACCAAAAGAAGAAATGGAGGATGTGCTTCATCACTGCTACTCATCTAATTATAGAGGACATTTTGGTGGGGATAGAACGACAGCGAAGGTGCTACAGTCTGAGCTTTATTGGCCAACTCTATTTAAAGAGGCTCATTCTTTCGTAGCACGGTACGACAATTGCCAAAGAACGGAAAATATTTTTAGGAGACATGAAATGCCCTTTAACAATATTCAGGAAATCAAAATTTTTTATGTTTAGGGCATAAACTTCATGGGACAATTTTTGTCATCTTTTAACAATCTGTATATACTAATCATTGTAGGCTATGTATCCAAATGGGTCGAAACTATTGCTTTACTGTATAATGATTCAAAAGTGGTGCTTAACTTCCTACGGAAAAATATTTTTTCACGCTTTGGCACTCCGCGGGTAATTATCAGCGACAGGGTTCACACTTCTGCAACAAATATTTTGCTACCCTCCTTGCTAAGTATGATGTCTCCCTTAAGATTGTTATGGCCTTCCATCCGCAAATCAGAGGTTAAGCGGAAGTGTCTAACAGAGAGATAAAGTGTATTCTGGAAAAGATGGTGAATCCAAACAGAAATGATTGGTCGAGAAAATTAGATAATGCATTGTGGGCTTATAGAACAGCATACAAATCACCAATTGGGTTGTCACCGTATCACTTTGTTTTCAGTAAGGCATGTCATTTACCGGTTGAGCTCGAACATCATGCTTATTAGGCTATCAAAAAGCTCAATTTTGAGTTACATGCATCCGGTGAGAAAAGGCTCCTTCAACTGAATGATATGGATTAATTCCATCTCCAGTCGTATGAGAACGCCAAAATTTATAAGGAAAAGACAAAGCGATGGCATGATCAAAAAATAGTAGAGCGGAAGTTCGAGGTTGGCCAGATGGTGCTTCTCTATAATTCCCAGTTACGACTTTTTACGGGAAAGTTAAAATCAAGATGGTCGGGGCCATTTTCTATCACCAAAGGATTCCCACATGGGGTGGTGGAACTCGAAGATGAAATATCCAATGATACGTTCAAGGTGAACGGGCAACGGCTTAAACATTACTGAGGGGTGAAGTGGAACGCCAAAAGACGTCCATAATCCTATCCGACCATAATCCTATCCGACCCAAAGTGAATTAGGGAGTAGTCAAACTCAAGAGTCTAAATGAAGCGCTAAATGGGAGACAACCCATTATTATTACTATTTTAGTATTACATTATCATTATTATTATCTTGGTATTATATATTATTGTCAATTTATTTTTGTTATTTTTATGCGTATTTAATCTTTAATTATTTAGTATTTTATTTGACTTTTACAATAGCTATATATCTAAATGCAAATTTTTAAAAGTTTTGATAAACATTGTGATTATCTATTGATTTTTGATAAAATTTGTGCATTACTTTCAGGTACTTGGCAAAACATGTGATAAGAATGAATTTTATTATATTTTTATCCATTAATTCTTAGTTTTTATAATTCTTTTATGTCTAATTATTTTTATTTTGTGAGTTTTGAGTGTTTTATATTAGTTTTAAGTATTTTATGTTAATCTCATGTGTTTTGACATTATTTTGTAGAAATTGGACTAAGGATTTGGAGGATTGAAACTTGGAATGACTATATTTAAATTTTCAGCTTGCAATTTACTTAGTAGTTACTTCAGGCTCAATTTCGACCTTGATGAAATCCGAATTTGGAAAATCCTAAAACATAAAAGTTGTAGATATACTTCTCAACTTTTCGAAACATCTTGAATTGCCTCAATAGAAGTTCGTATGAAGAAGTTGTGACTGTTTTCCCGAAAGACATTAGTGCTGAAAATGGGCCGGAAGAGCTGGAAATGACTTGTGTCTAGCGTTGGTAAGCAGAGTGTTGAGCGCCGGCAGCGCTAGAATGAGCGTCGACAGCGCTTTGGGTCAGGCCAGACTTACTTTTGACTCGTTTTGACTTAATTTGGACGCAATTTTGATATTTTTGACTCCAAATTGGATTGAGTTTTCTTCTAATACTAGGGATTTGTTATGTAACCTATAAATACATGTTAACACACATCTTTTAGAGGAGTCTAACATAGTTTTATCATAGATTAACATAGAGAATAATGAGGAGATCAAGATTTGGAGGCAAGATTGGGAGCATGTCAGGCTAAGTTTTTAATTCAGTTCTAGGGGATTTCAAACACAATTACAATTAATGGTTAAATCAATTCAGTAATATTATTTATTCTTCCTTATATGAGATTGTTCATGATAACCCGTTTTAATTGCTTTTTGATAATAAATTTGATTGGTTTGATTAGAGCTCATTAGATTGATCAAATTATTATCAATTGCTAGATTTATGAATTATATTACGTGTAATTGATATTGTTCCTAATCGTTGGTAAAGAATAGTGACAGATGATTGTGGTCAAGCTTTTGATTATTGTTATGGTTATCATGATATAAGTTAAACAATCCGAGCTTATGAGATTATTGCTTAGAATAATCTAATTTTCTTGATATTAATGCTTCCATTACATTAAATTGAGAGAGCTTGTTCTAGATTGTATAATGGTTAGAATCTAATGAAGAGCTTGTTTTGTTAGATTAAAATTAAGGAAAATTTCAGGTAGTAGAGCTTGTTGTTGCCTAGGGTTATTAGTTTCATGGAAGATAGAAATATATTATGATTGATTGATCTATTAATTGTGAGGGTGAGATTGAACCGATGAACTGAAGTTTTTACTTTATTGATTAATCTTATTAATTTACTTTTGTTTATTTAGTTAATTATAATTAATTTAAAACCCCCCAATTTTAGTTTACAAAACATAAAATTAAATTAATCATTCTCTGTGAGATCAACTTTTAGTTGCATTACTACATATTTATTTACCAAAGTAAGATTTTATTATTGGGTGCCTGTGACAGCACACCAAATTTTGGCGCCGTTGCCGGGGAGTGATTATAATTTATTTTCGTGTTTTTTGTAAACTTTATTTCAATTTAGTAATTTTTCTTAGATTTTATTTTTATAGTTTTTCATAGTTTAATTGAGCTGTGCAAGTTAAGGATGAAAGTCATGCCTGCTTATGTTAATGAGGTAAATACTTCTTCTCATGAGCAACAAACTGATAGTCTAACTTCTTTTGTTTATCAAATGGCTGTAGGTACTTGTAGGATTTGTGCGACAATAGGACACCCAACTGATATGTGTACAATGTTTCGAGAGGAGTCATATGAACAAGTCAATGCAGCTGGTGATTTTCTTGGTCAATCAGAAAGGAGATATGATCCCTATTCAAACACGTATAATTTAAGATGGAGGGATCATCATAATTTTAGCTATGAGAATCCACCAGTGAATTAGCATGCCAACCAAAACTTTCCAAATAATCCACAGTACATGCAATCATATCCCCAACAACAACATGATCAATCGTCTAATTCTGATATGTCTTTAGAAGATATGTTTAAAGCTTTCATGACTCAGGCACGGCAATTCCAACAAGAGACAAAAACTTCCGTATATAATTTGGAGTATCAAATGAGTCAACTTGCTACTACAGTTGGTCAATTAGATTCTCAAGGGTCATTCATTCCATCGCAGATGCAAGAGGAAGCAGACAACATCAGTATAGAAATGGACACTATCAAAGTAAATAATGTTGTTCTTTATGGTGATGTCATGCCTAAGGTGGAGAAAATTTTTGGGGAAATAGATAAGAAAAATTTGGAGGTTGCAATTACCAACAATTTGGAGTTAGAAAAAGAAGAAGAAATTGAGCTGAAACAAGATTTGAAAAAGGCTGAAGTTGCATCATATTCTTTGCCAGTGATTTTAGATAATAATGCAATTATTTTCATTCCCTTGTCTGTAACTTATTACAAATTTTTATCTTCTGTTTTGTAGGTTTCCATCCCAAATTTGAACACTTTCTCAAATTATCTCAAATACCTGTTCTTTGAAAAGGGAGTCGAACCTTCATATCAACCGCAAGGAAGATTGAATCTACCAATGAAGGATAACGTGATGGATGGAGTACTCAAAATTCATGAAGTTGGAGTAACGTAGTAATTTGGCATGTTGTCGAGCCAATGACAATAAACAAAGGCGCTGCTTGGGAGGCAACCTAAGAAATCAGATTTGAATTTCTTTTCCTTTTTCTTTTTATATTTATTTGTGTCGTTTTTTTGCATTTTAGTTTACATTGGGGACACTGTAAATTTTAAGTGTGAGGGAAGGGATTTAGAATTTTTGTTATTTTTTAGGTCATATTTTAAAAAAAATTGTGGGTATATTCATTGCAAACCTTTACGAGACACAACTCGTCCACTTGGGGTAACCTTGGAGTTTAAAGTCTTGTTGCACGTGCTAAGTGTAACCGTTTTTCCTACGAAAATAGGTAGTTAGTTTTTAATTTAGGACGTGTCACTTGAGCAGTGAATTAAGTGGATTTTAGTTTTTAACCAATGATGAAAGTTAATTTTTATTTAATAACTTTTGAAAAGGGGATAAATTTTTGCTTAGTTTGAATTTTTGACTTTTTGTTGGTTATTACTTTGTTCGAGATCATTTATTTTTATGCACTTATATCCATTTGTTTTGAGCTAGTTTTAAATTAAGGAAAGTTTATATGGTTAAATATTTATGAAAGATATTTTTGAGCTCTATATATTATTTGATCATTATTTAAAGTGAAATATAAGGGAAAATATAATTTGGAAGAGATGATTTAGGTAATTTTTTTAAGATTGTTAAATTGAAAATTTATGTGGTGAGCTGAGATGGAGCGTAAAACGCACTCACTCATAAACACATGAAAAGCAAAAAGAGTGTAAAACGCACTCGCTGGTACGATGGAACATAAAATGCACTCACCGAGGGAAGAGAGAAATAATGGGATGGAGCATAAAATGCACTCATTTAAAAAGAGAAAAAAAATTAGAAAAAAAATAATATTAATAATTCTAGTGTATTTAATTGTTTCAAAGCCTTTTGATCTTTAAGTTTATATTTGTCTGTATTAACAGGGAGTGATGTGAAAAATATGTATATACAATTTTGTTGTAAATCTTTTATGAGGTAATTAATAACCTAAACTTATCTGAGTTTTAATTAGTTTGATACATTTGAATTCACATACACACGAAGGGTCTTGAATAAAGTAAGATTAACAATTGTGTTAAAATTTTAGACTTTACATGATTTTGAATTTTCTTTGAGTTATCATCTTTGAAATCTTTGAGGTTAATTTTGAAATTCGTATTGATTTGTTGCTCAGGTTAATTGGTTTAATTATTAGAGTCTTAATATTATATTTTTTATTTTTGTTTTGCACGGGGACGAGCAAAAGCTAAGTGTGGGGAAATTTGATAGGAATGAATTTTATTATATTTATATCCCTTAATTCTTTGTTTTTATAATTCTTTTATGTCTAATTATATTATTTATTTTTATTTTGTGAGTTTTGAGTATTTTATATTAGTTTTAAGTGTTTTATATTAATTTCATGTGTTTTGACATTGTTTTGTATGAATTGGAATAAGGGTTTGGAGGATTGAAACTTGGAATGACTATATATGGATTTTTAGCTTGCAATTTACTTAGTAGTTATTTCAGGCTCAATTTTCACCCTGATAAAATCCGAATTTGCAAAATCCTATAACATGAAAGTTGTAGATATACTTCTCAACTTTCCAAAACATCTTGAATCGCCTCCATAGGAGTTCGTATGAAGAAGTTATGACTATTTTCCAGAAATACATTAGTGTTAAAAATGAGTCAGCGCCGGCAACACTGGAAATGACTTGTGTCTAGCGCTGACAGCGTTGGTAGCAGAGTGTTGAGCACTGACAGCACTCTGGGTCGGGTTAGACTTAATTTTGACTCGTTTTAACTTAATCTGGATGCAATTTTGATGTTTTTAACTCCAAATTGGATTGAGTTTCCTTCTAATGCTAGGGATTTGTTATGTAACCTATAAATACATGTTAACACACAACTTTTAAAGGAGTCTAACATAGTTTTATCATAGATTAACATAGAGAAAAGAGAGGAGATCAAGATTTGGAGCCAAGATTGAGAGCATGTTAGGCTAAATTTTCAATTCAGTTCTAGGGGATTTCAAACCCAATTACAATTAATGGTTAAACCAATTCAGTAATATTATTTATTCTTCCTTATATGAAATTGTTCATGATAATCTGTTTAAATTTTTTTTTATATTAAATTTGGTTGGTTTGATTAGAGCTCGTTAGATTGATCAAATTAATATCAATTGCTAGATTTAGGAATTATATTACGTGTAATTGATATTGTTCCTAATCGTTGGTAGTGAATAGTGATAGATGATTGTGGTCAAGCTTTTGATTATTGTTATGGTTATCATGAAATAAGTTAAACAATCCGAGCTTATGAGATTGTTGCTTAGAATAGTCTAATTTCCTTGATATTAATGCTTTCATTATATTAAATTTAAAGAGCTTGTTCTAGATTGTATAATGGTTAGAATCTAATGAAGAGCTTGTTTTGTTAGATTAAAATTAAGGAAAATTTCAGGTAGCAGAACTTGTTATTGCCTAGGGTTATTAGTTTCATGGAAGATATAAATATATTCTGATTGATTGATCTATTAATTGTGAGGGTGAGATTGAACCGATTAACTGAAGTTTTTACTTTATTGATTAATCTTATTAATTTACTTTTGCTTATTTAGTTAATTATAATTAATTTAAAACCCCCAATTTTAGTTTAAAAAACATAAAATTAAATTAATCATTCTTTGTGAGATCGACTTTTAGTTACACTACTACACATTTATTTACCAAAGTAAGATTTTATTTTTGGGTGTCTGCGATAGCACACTAACTTGCATCAAAGAGCTCTAAATTGCAGCAAAAAGGATGGCCAGACTGCAGGCTAGACTGCCGCAGCGGTGGTCTAGTACGTTGAATTTTTTTTCGAGTAGTAGCCTTGACCGCCACAACCCTTATATCCATCACTGCAGCAATCGTTCGAAATCTGGAATATAAAAAAACCCAAGTCAGGGTTTTATTTCATAACTTTCAAATCCCATCTCTCTCCAGCCCCAAAACATACTTCCTAAACTCTCTAAATCATTCCCACACATCGAATCCCTACACCAAATCATATTCATTGTAAGACCAAGATTCATTGCCGACTCTACCAAGGACATTCCATTGCAGTCTCTCTCCTACTCGGATTATTCAAAGAATTCTTTGGGATTTTTCTTTACTCACATGCTTGGGTAAGTTTGATTTTGCCAATTATTTAAGGGTCTTGATTAGATGTGGGTGATTGGGGGTTGAGTTATAAGTGGTTATTGCCTTGCTAATAGTTTTCTAAATTCCAATTGGAAAGATGATCTAGGGTGTTATCAATTCGGGTTCCAATTGAGATGTTTATTCTTCTTCATGGGATTTGTTTCAATTCTGGATTGTGGGTGGTTGCTTTGTGGTGGAAGATACCCTATTTGGGTGGTAGCAATTCAAGTTTTGGGGAAGCTAAGTGCATAGTTAGTTTTCAAAGTGCACACCAAGTGTTTGTGTTTTAACCACAAAGAAACTTCGTTGGTCATAAGTGAGTTGTGTCTTATGGCTCCTAAAAGACAGCGTGTTTAGAGCTCTAGAGCATCCCCAGTTTATTATAGAAAACGATTTGCATGCAAGGAAATCGCGGATCGTTGCGATGAAGTTATGGCTGAAAAGACCATAATCCGGAATGAAGACTTAGCCCTGGGGTAATGCATGGCCAATTTCTTAACATGATAATGGGACAACTGCTGGAAACTTTTACCTAGTAACCAGAGCCAACAGTTGAAGCTATTGTCCGAGAATTTTATGCCAATGCTCAAGAGGCGATAAATGTGGTGCGAGTCCAAGGCAAGGAGGTGTCATTTGGCACTACAAATATTAATGCATATTATAACCTTACAGACATGCAAGAGGATTACGAGTACACTACTTACAAGCAAGAACATCTAAACCTGAATGAGGTAATTACTAGCCTCTGTCGGCCCGATGCTGAGTGGACTATCAAAGATGGACATCTAAGATTCTTTCGCATTGTCATTTGAGCAGATATGGCAAGGCATGGTACTACTTCCTTTGTGCCATGTTTTTGCCCATAATGCATGTTAGCGATGTAATCCGTTCGCGAGCAGTGCTTCTTTACTACTTGGTCCATGAGAAGAGCATCAATGTAGGAAAAGTTATTTTGGGATCTATAAAGCATACTATTCATAGAGGTTTCCCGGGCGGTTTATCGCATCTTTCTCTTATCTGCGGGTTATGCAGGAGGGCTGGTGTAGTCTGGTCTGATAGCGAACCCCTCCAACAGCCAAAAATCCAATTGATTCTCGTCTAATCAATCGCTATAGTGAGTGGGATAGAGCTCCCGCAAACCTAAGGGGTGTCGGGTATATCTTAGAGGCTCATTCACCAGATATAGATGAAATTATGGCAGATAATCAGCAGCCTGACGCCGATGTATCCTACATATCTTTAGAGTCATTAGCTATGGACATACATCATCTACGTAGATAATCAAGACGCCAAACCCAACAAATTGGCTATGTAGCTCAATAAGTAAATTCTATGACTCAGTTTAATGCTAATTTCACTGCTATATTGGCGCAGATGTTAGAGCGGATGGGGATGAACACTGGTCCGAGGCCATTACATTTCCCAAACTCGTTGGTGATTCCAGATTACCCTCTTGATTCTCCCAATGATGAGGCTGATGGATGATCACATTCAAGGGAGTACTCAATTTTAAACTTTTTTATCTTTTCAATAAAGGCATTGTCTTGTTTAAGTTTGTGAACTATTTTTTGTATCTGATCATGTTTTAGTTAGTACCTGAGTACTTTTTGTCACTAGTATGCTTATGTTAGTTTATTATTAGTAAAATATCTAAACTTGATAAGGGCGTGTTTTGTTGAAATAGTTGATGATATGAATTGTATTGTCTTGCTGCTTGTTCAAATAAAATCAATTAGCATGCTTAGTCTTTATTTTAGAAATTGGCCTGAATTCGCGATGCTTATGGTTCGTTTGTTTCGTCATGCACAAGCCCGTCTGTCAACTATTTGTTGTTATAGAGTTTTTTATATGGTTAATTAATTGTGGGGTTAAGCTTAAAATTGTTGAAGACTTAATTGAGCATCTTTCACACTGAATTTAGTCTTGCTTATAAGTTTGGGGGATTCTGGAGTTTGTATATAATATCAGTTTTTAATTTTAAAAAAATTGCTATATTTATAATTTGAATAATAAGAGCTTGGCTATTCTAATTTTGTGCCATTTGTTACTCAAGTTATTAGATTATTAGGGGTGTCTTTACACCTAGTACCCTAAAGTCGACTGGTTTGGGAGTCACTGATCAAACGCTCATTACACGAGTAGATCTGAATAGCCTAAGACTGTTAGGATTGCACAGTCAAGTTTGTAAGATGATGTAAGACGAAGCATAAAACGCACTCGCCAATCTCTAAAATTAATTTAGTTTTCAGTGTTAAATTTGTTGGGATCCCTTACTTATGTGTTTGCCTTATTTAGTTGTGATTGATGCGAAGGGTGAGTTTTTGATTTTAAAAGTGAAATCGTGCATAACAATGAATCGTATAGGTTTATCTAATTTATGACCAGTTTACCAGTGGGTTACACACACACGTGAAACGGATCATGAGTAGTTGTGAGTTTGGAAATTTTGTTGACATATTAGACTTTGCTCTACTTTGAGATTTGTCTTGAATGTTGAATTCAATCTTTGAGGCTATGGTTCCAATTCATGTCTGATTTAGTGTTTTATCATTGGGTCTTTAGTGTTAGTTTTATGGCTTGTATTTTACTGCTTTGTTAGAGGGCAAACAAATACTTAAGTTTGGGGGTATTTGATGAGTGAGTTTTATACCTGTGAATAAGTGCATATGGCTTAATGATTTGCTAGTTTTTGGGAGTTATTTATATGTCTATAAGTGGTTTTCATAGTCTCTGGTGTTCTATTCATGCGTTGCAGGATTTTTGGGCTAAAAGGGCAAAATATTAATTTTAAGCCAGGACCACCGTCGCAGCAATACCCGCCGCCGCCGCGATCAAACCTCTTGTCCACGAATTTTTTTTATTTAACTCAAGTTGCAACATAACCTAAAGATAGATATTATTTTACATAACCTCTTTGGTCGATTTTTATAGCTTAAGAGCAAGGAATCATCTAGCTTGGATTCATTGAAATGAAAAGGGAGTTTACTATATTGAAACCATTTCATTTGTAGCTTCTTTTGTGTATTTGATCTTTATTTTATGTAAAACAAGAATGATGAATACTTTGTTATTGGTTTTTATTCATTCAGCAATGAACTAACTTCCTTTCTAAGATCATAATGGATCCTAATACTTAGTTTTAATTTAATATCCCTCCTTTTAATGATTATGGATTGAATATGAATGATTATCATGTTTTATGCTTCATATATGGATTACTTACCTTGTAAGTAATATGATGTTGTTTATGATATTGAAAAATAGATTATATTACTTGACCTAAATATGTAGCACTTGTAAGATCATTCATCTTAGGATTGAATGCCTAAATTATATATCGGATAGAAATATACCATTATATCTTGTGTAGCCTTGCTGAGAAACAGTTTATATTGCCATCTTGATTAATTAGTATCACATAGGAATATAGTGATATGGTTAGTATGGTGTGAATCATTTAACTATCGAAAAAAGTTTTTGATTGCTTTTATTCTCAAGTTATCATTCATTTGATCTATTAATTAACAGGAAGGGTGTGAGGTTTTAATGAAGTATTGTGGGAAGCTATGGTCTTAGCTTGTCTCGTACTGATAATAGTTGTCGTGCTTTATTAATTTTGAAATTATGTTTCTTTAAAAATCAACACCTTTAATCATTGTTTAAATAAGGTTAGATTGATAGAAGTTTAATATTTGGAAATTGTTAGTGTTAGCTCCTCGTGTGATCGACATTCTACTTAACATTATATTACTTGTGGACCGTGTATACTTGCACGAGTTTATTAATTAATAAATCGACCAACAATTGGCTATAAAAATTCAACTTCTTCACATTTCTCTACTATTTTCTACTATTTTTGAACATCTCTAGCTTCTCTCTAACTTTGAGCAAGGATATTAAATCCTCATATTCAGAAAGAATGTATGTAGATCAATTAATTTTGTAAAATAATTTAATTTTTGTCATAATTTTATTGTTGTTAGGTTTAGTTTAAAAATTGTCTACAAGGTGTTTGTTAAAACGCCTCATCTAAATTTCTTCATTTTTTTAATTTGGAGGCATCAAGAAACATTGTAGGAGGGAATAATGGTAACTTTCACTACATACCAAGGGTATGTAGATGTGAAAAGAAGGCATCTAAGAATTGTTGACTCGAACAAACCATAAAAAGGCAAGTTGTATTTTTTATGTGATGAGTGTAATCTTTGGGCATAATGTTTGCCTTTTATAATAACCTCAAGTGGGACAACAACTATCATTAAGGAGCACAGATAGTGAATAGGGATAGTGGTGAGGGGAACAACATGCAAGTGTCTCTGTCAGCATACTAATTTACCTAGTAGGATAACGATTGTTGAATGTTATGTCAAGGTTGTAATATCCCAGACTTGTCAAATAATGAAATGAGAATTATAAAAGTAAGGTAAGTAATGTGAATTGATTTTTTTTTCAATGAGAAATTTGAAAAGAAATTTGAAGAGAAATTATAAAGTAAGAAGAAAAGTTACACTAACTAAAAACTAAAATTTGAGATCGGGATGGAATTTTAAAACGCGAACTTCATCGTTGAGTTCGGAACGTCGAATTTAGTCACACAAAAAAAGGGACACGGTCATGATCATGTCTACATTAAATGCGGCTGAGAATTATAATTTTTAAGCTAAGGATTTTACGCTAATTCAAGAAAGTTTAATTTACAGCAATTTATAGACCAAGCGAGCAAAACGAGCAGCCCAAGATGCATAAGTCCAGCCCAACAATTTTGGGAGCTTCATTGCAAGGGAATTTGGGCCTTAAAATTAGTTAAATTCAGTAAGCCCAAAACAACAGCTAGCTAGCCCAAATTCAGCAAGTCCAAAACCCACTCGCGCGTCCCTTTTTAATTGTTCCAATTTGGGCAGATTTACAGCCTTCACACTCAATTAAATCCACACAATTACAAGCTTATAATCTTAATTCACCGAAGGCATTGGCTCGATAGTTTAGTCCGATTGGCAAAGATTGAAGTTCAATTAATAGGATAATTTTATTTCTATAATTAGGCAGTTTACTTGGTCCCACCTTCAGCTACAAAGGTCGTCTATCTTAAGCCTTTTAGATAGACAACTAAGGACAGCTTTGCGAAGGAATGGCAAGGATAGCTCTAATGTAATTAGGAAACTAATTAAACATATTTTAGCTTCCTTAGTTTATTCTAATTTTATTGTAATTAGATTTCCTTTTTGTTATTAGGAATTTTAATTAGTTTTGAAAATAATTAGCGTTTTTAGAATATTCTTTGTAATACTATAAATAGGGTACATTGTTGATCATTGTAAAATAAGTTATTCAGTAATAAAATTTGTGAGAGTTTTTTCTTTTGGTTCTTTACGAACTATTGAATTTATTAGAATAATCTACAGCATTCAACTTATTGACTCATCAAGCATCAATCCATAGGTGTTTGTGGCATCTTTTACCACATCAATCGTTGATTGTATCAAGGTTCTTGCCTATATATAAGCAACGGATCAAGGTGTCATTAGTATTCCACATTTCAATTAGTGTTAGAGACTACCTCACGCAAGACAGCATCTGCCACAATGTTCTCCTTACCTTGTTTGTATCGAATGACATATGGAAATATCTCAATAAATTCCATCCATTGCATATTTCTCTTATTCAATTTATGCTGACCCTTCAAGTACTTCAATAACTCATGATCCGTATGAATAACGAACTCCTTAGGCCATAGGTAGTGTTGTCATATCTCCAAGGCTTTAACTAAGGCGTGCAACTTCTTGTCGTAAGTAAGATAGTTAAGAACTGCCCTACTCAACTTCTCGCTAAAATATGCCACTAGTTTGCCTTCTAGCATCAATACCACTCCAATTCCTAAACCTGAAGCATCACATTTTAGCAAAATTAGGTAAAGCAAGTAAATGAGCATTAGTTAATTTAGATTTAATTAATTGAAAAGCCTTCTCTTGCTCATCTCCCTATTTGAACCTCACACTCTTCTTGATGACTTCAGTTAAAGGCGCAGTAATGCTCCTAAAATCTCTTACAAAACGCCGATAAAAACTTGTAAGTCCATGAAAACTTCGAACTTGGCTCACATTCATAGGACTCGACCATTCTTGGATTGCACGTATCCTCCCTTCATCCACTTGAATTCCCTCTGAGCTAATAACAAGACCAAGGAAAATAACTTTATCCGTGCAAAATGTACATTTATCCATATTAGCAAATAACTTCTCTTTCCTCAGCACATCTAAAATAGATTTTAAATGCACTACATGATCGTCCAAGTTTTTGTTATAAACTAAAATATCATCAAAATAGGCAACAACAAATTTTCCAATGAAAGAACGTAAAACATGGTTCATTAATCTCGTGAAAGTACTAGGTGCATTAGTTAATCTAAAAGGTAAAACTAACTACTCATATAAATCATATTTTATTTTGAAAGTAGTTTTTCACTCATCTCCCTCTTTTATACGAATTTGATGATATCCATTTTTTAAATCAATTTTAAAAAATATACAAGACCCGTGTAATTCATCTAACATATCATCTAATCTAGGAATAGGATGTCGACACTTTATCGTAATATTGTTTATCGCATGACAATCGATGCACATACGCCATCTCCCATCCTTCTTAGGTACCAAAATCACCAGAACTGCACATGAACTCATACTTTCTCTCATAAACCCCTTCTCCATAAGCTTATCAACCTGCCTTTGTAGCTCATTTGTCTCCTCGGGATTTCTCTTATAAGCTGGTCGATTCAAAATGGTAGCACCGGGTATGAAGTCAATTTGATGTTTTATTCCTCGAATAGGTAGTAACCCATTTAATTGATCTTCGAAAAACTCATCGCCATATTCATGCAAAAGATATGCAACAACATTAGACAAAGAAGAATTAGACACATTAGTATTCAACGCTACTTTGTACAAAAGTATAATCATTAGCTGTTTAGAAAATAAAGTCCTATTCACATCACTCTCTTTTGCCAAGATATTCATTTTTCTCTTTATTTTTCTCTCGTTTTCTTTTCTCTCAACTTTCTTTTTTTCACTCTTTTCTTTTTTTCTCACTTTATTTCTTTTGTACATAATCCTTTTGTAAATGCAATTGATCTTCATGTACTTGTTTCAATGTCATAAGACAAAGAATGACTGATCTTTTATTATTAACAAATGAATATTGATTCGTAAAGCCATCATATTTCATGCGCGTATCAAACTGCCATGGCCTCCCAAGTAATAAGTGGCTTGCTAGTATTGGAACCACATCGCATTTTATTTCGTCAACATATCTACCAATACTAAATGGAACCACTACTTGTTTCATCACTTTTACTTCACCACTATCGTTGAGCCATTATAATCTATATGGTTGAGGATGTTTGGTTGAAGGTAGCCCTAACTTCTCTAACATAGTAGTACTCGCAACATTGGTGCAACCCCCACCATCAATCACCATGCAACAAATCCTTCCATTGACAAGACATCTAGTGTGGAATAGATTCTCTCATTGCTCCATGCGATCTTTCCTCACTTGTGCGCTAAGAAATCTCGTAGTAACCAACACCGATCCTGGAATAAAAAACTCCCTATCATCTTCCTCCTCCAATGGTGGCATAGAATTTTTTTCATTATCCTCATCCTCGGCCTTTACCTCCCCATCATCGTGTACAATCATAGTCCTACAATTTGGGCAATGACTCGAGATATGACCCCTGCCTTGACATTTAAAACATATAATATCACGATTTCTATTTAAAGAAGAATCATTTTTACCTTGATTACTCCGATTGAATGATTCTTGTTTAGGCTCAATTTTTGGTTTGTTTATGATTAACTTCTCCTCCTCTTTTTTTCGGTACATTAGACTTCCAAGATGAACTCACAATAGCCATTGATTATTGTCCACCTCTCATCTTGAGTTGCTTCTTGATCTTGTTGACCATGTGTACCATATCCTCTAGCAGCATATAATGTTGACGCTCCACCAAATCAGCAATCTCCTAATTCAATCTAGCTAAAAACATTGTCATAGTCACCTTGTAGTCCTCCACTATATTTTCCTGAGCCATTATAACCTTCCTCTCCTTGTAGTAATCCTCCACACTCTTACTGCCTTGCTTGAGTGTTTACAAGCTTCTATAAAGATCTCGGTGATAGTGACTTAGAATAAATCGCTTCTGCATTACTATATTCATCTCCTCCCAAGTCTCAATTGGTCACCTCCTCCGACTAATCTTCAATTGATCCCACCACGTGACTGCATAATCAGTAAATTTTGTGGTTGCCAATTGAACCTTCTTTCACTCTGAGTAGTTGTGACAATCAAACACCTATTCCACCTTCTTCTCCCACTCAAGATACGCGTCAGGATCACTTCTTCCTTGAAAAGCTAGAATCGTCAACTTAATACTACCCAAGTTATCATCTTCTCGATTCCTAACTCTTCTATTTCCCCTGTCTTCTTTATCCCACCTATTTTGATTATCTCTCCGATCCTTATTATCATGTACTCTTCGAAGATTTGGATCAAAATCTTCCTATTCACTATACCTACCACCGACGGACTCCTCATCATCTTCTTTGGTATTCTCTTGCCGAGATTTCTCCTTCTTTTGAGAGCATGTGATAAGTTGTGATTGCTCTCTTTGTGTGCCTTCTATCTGCCCTATTCTCTATAAAATAGTTTTTAATACTTCCTTCAATTATAGCATATCCATCTTTTGCTCCGCTGTAGATGAACCTTCTCCAAACGGCCCATTATCCTTCATACCAAATATGATTGCGTTGTAAAACAAAGGTTAGTAGTAAAAACTTTCCTCAACACTCCCTTACGTGTTTCGCTCAATACAATGGATCACTCATGTATCACTCTATAGGTTTTTACCCTCTATTAGTCTCATAACTTTTGCCTTTTACCACTCAATATTCTCTCTTATAAGTTCTTTTTCAATTAATCAAACACAATCAAAGTATCTATCAATCCAATAAGAACTATCAAGAACAATAAATAGTAAAGTATGACAATTGTGTTACCGACAAAGTTCGCGGGTTGTTCGCCTTTAAATGCACCTTAAATTCCTTGAATTCCCTAGATCTTTGTAAATTGCATTTGATTGAAGCCGCAAATTTCGTAAATTGAAAATAACAATAAAACTTTGAAAATAACAAAAATTTATATAGTTTTTATAGTTTTTTTTTTGCTAACAAATAATCAAACTAGAACAAGAAAAGTAAAGATAGATAACCCGCTAGATGAACGTAACTCTTATGCTAACTAATAAGGTCCACGGTACGCTTGCGTAAAGTGAACGCTGCCTGGATCATTTTCTAACTAAGTTGTTTGGTGAAACATTCACAACACCTCAACTCGTCGCTTATTGAGAAGCGAGAACCTTGGTACAATTGCTCATGCAAGAAATTTGCATTGAATGAACACCAACGACACATAAACCCATTGTCTATAAATAGACAAGAACTTCTGTATAATCGATAATTGATGCGGTAGAAGACACCACACACAACTATGAATTGTTGTATAATAAGTCAGTATAGAATCTCAACAATATCTAAGAAAAATGCTCAAAAATTTTCAAAAAACCAAAAAGATGAAGAATAATCCTCTTAAGAAAATATATTGAATAAAAAGTTGTATTCACAAGAACCCCTTTAAGGCCTATTTATACTAATTCTATGAAATCATAATCCTCCAATCAATAGGAAGTATCATTACACAAGAAGCCTAGTCAAATAAAGTAACGAAATCCTAAGAAAATAAGAAAACTAATCAAAAACACGTATTTATTATTTTTGAATTTGCACGAATGCGTCGAGGTAGAATCTTTAGTACCAATGAACGCGCCAAGGCGAATTCCCCTCTGCAAAACTTGGCCAGAGCGTAGTTTGAATCAGCCGGGGCGCAGACCTCTCTGCTGTTTCCCGCCGAAGCGAACTCCTCCAGTATAAACGAATCGGTTAGGGCGGACTCCTGGTTTTTTGAGTTTGACTTTTATTTGACTTTTAGGCTTTGATTCGGGCTTGCTTATAACACTTGAACTATCTTTGATTCTTCATCATGCCTTGAATCACTTGTAATTTCTCTAGCCTAGACTTCCTAAATTAGTCTAACAAGTCCTTCCTTGAATCGTTTCGCTCGTGCTCATGTAACTGGTCTAATTAGAACATGAACTGGATCTCCCCAAGCTTTAATCCCTTGATTTTTAATCCCTTGATTTTTAATCCCTTGATTCCCATCCAAGCTAACAATGCCCTCATCATGTAATATTGAACCGGTGCAATGGTTCAATTTGGGTTAGTAGTTTAAACTGGTGTGATTGCTAGTTTGAACGGGTGTAACATTGAACCGGTGCAATGGTTTGATTTGGGTCACAAGTTTGAACCGTTGTGACCCTTAGAAAGGGTGTGTTGGTTCATATCTTTTCAAATTGAAAAGGTGCATTTTTAGATGGGTGTTTGGAATCCTATAAATGGATTGGAAAACTCTCCTTTGATAAGTACAATTCATTTACAAGAAATGAACGCATAATACTTTTAAAAGAATTTTGGTGTTATTATTTTCTTCTCTCTCAGATTATAGTTTTGAACTAAATACTATCTTGCAAATAGTATTTAATGCAGATTAATTTTTGAGTCTGTCTTATCTTGGGAGACAAATTCGCTGCAACTCTGTGCATGTTATATAGGGGCGAATACTGTCTTAAGGAGAGAGTGGACTTCTATTCGATTTAGGCAGTACTATTATTATTTTTTCAGAATTTTGACAACGTCCTATGGCGAAAAGTTCCTACAATCTTAAGACAGTATTCTATGAAGGACATTCTGAAAAATGATGTTTGTCTGAATATGGAAGGGTGGCGATGCTACTTCAAATAATGACATTTTCTTATAACTATGATCATGGAAATTATTATTATTCAGGAGGAAGTTTCCCAATCAAAGAAACTTCAAAGAAGGAAATGCGAAATCACTGTAAGTGAATTAATTTAATAATTTTGGCATGATAGTATAAATATTTATTATTTGATAATACTATATGTGGCTAAAAATGTATATTTATTTTCTTTGAAGTATAATATATGTGATTATATTATTTAGAAGGAAAATAAAGCAATATATATTGATAATTATATGTGAGAATTTGAGTCCCTAATTTAATAAAGGATTGAAAATATAGTATATGCTTGTTAATTTATTCTTGAAATTGTTGCATAAGAATAATTTGCATAAATGTATATTTTAGATTAATCATACCATAAATTTTGTAGTAGGTTATGTGCTTTAAAATTTATGAATATTAAATTTTGCACATATATAGGATTTGGTATGATTGATGTTTGAGTATAAATATTTTTATTATGGTTAATAACCATGTGTTATGATCATGGATTATGGTCAATTTCAAGTTTATCAAGGAAATAAAAGTTTCTCTCAAAAGGAAAAGGCAATAATGCCTAATTTATTACTGTTTTAAATTGTACCAATATCGGATTAATGTGCATGATTCACTTTCAAAGTAAGTGATGATCCAAAGCATTGTTATGTGAGATATATATGGGGCATCATATATAAACTTATTTACTTATAGATTAAGCATTATCTTGGTATTAAAGATAATATGGTTTATAACTTCATGTTAAGACCGATCAATTTGTGAAGTTATTGTCAACATATCTCGGTTTGAGATAGTGATATGTAAATAAAAAACTGTACACATGATTTGTGATATTTAATTATGTCGAGTCAATGTAAGTTTGACCATGTCGTTGCACTAAGGGCCCTAGACAAGGAGGTTGAATTATGTGTATGTTAAATTAATTTTAAGAGATGCTGTATGGAATTCAATAATGAAGTTTAAATTTTATTATTTTATGATAATGGAAGTAAATGCCTAATATTAAAGATATCTATATGGCATAAGTTAATTGATAGTTATGATAATGTGGTGACTTTTTAAGAAAGTTAAGGCCTATCAGTATAAGATATGACTATGTGAATGAGTGTTCGATAGTAATAAAGTAATATAGTCATTGTCTTATTTAAAACGAAAGTAATTTGGTGGATCCCAATTACAAAAGTCCTAGGCAGGGATTGTTCTGGAGTAATTCCATGGAGATGGGTTTAAAGCATTTGAATGAGAGGTAACCTATAAGTGGAACCCAACTAAATACTAGAGTAACATCTAGTATATTAGTTTGATGGAAAAATATTTACAGTAATAACCAATTATGCACTAGACAAGTATGAAGAAGAAATTCTTCAAAACCATCTCAAAGTTAGTGTATGCTAGTATGGAGAACAAAGATGATAGGATAAACCTTTAATGACTCTATGTCCGGTTTGGAGGATGCAAGTCATACAAGTGCATCTAATTAGATTCACGTATGTAAGTTCCAACATCATATGGCTGGAGCACACGCGATATAATATACAAAGTACAAACTCAAAAAATCATAGCACATCAATCGAAGAAAATGATATACATGTTGACAAATATGATAACAAAATTGAATTGTAATTAGCGTAATTAAACTCTAGGATAGAATAATAATGTGTGAGTTTCTTATTAGTTTCTTCTTATCCAATATATCTAAATACGTTCACATTTAATATCGACATAAAATTGTCATTATATATAACCGAACTCATTAATTATGTATTACCACAACATTTGTAAAGTTGTATCAGGGGAATATATTGTACAAGTACTTGTCAAATGGAGTATTTAAACAAGGTTTATACATTTTGCCAGAAAATTAAGTATGGTGATTAAAGAGGTTCGTTCCATTCTTTGACTTCGTGAGTTTGAATAGTGGGGTCAGTACCTAGGAGCATTCTCCTAAATTCTCCAGGCTGATGTGAGGTGCACCTTTGAGATCGCTCAGAGAGGAATTTAGTCCCGATCAACGCATAAATTAGCCCGAGAATATCCTTACCGCAAATAAAAAAACACTAGTCGAGATCATGCTGTAAACTATCGAGTCATCTCATTTGAAACAAAAGAGCAATGTTTCGTTTGCCAAATATTTTGGAAATGTATTAATTATGTATAGCATAAATTAGGGTTTGTTCGTCTACCATCGACGATTGTGTTTGCAACGTTTGGACATCCAAACGCACCATACTAATTTTAATGAATTGCATTTGAGGTCCAAACGTTGTTTTTGTGAGTTAAATAAGTTGCTATTAGACAGATAAACAAGATTTTCAAGTGCGTTTAAACTTCCAAACGTTCTAAACGCACCAAACGTTGAATACGTTGAGTAACCAAATATACACTTAGTTGAACGTTCTTTCTTTGCAGCAATTAGCTGAAAAATCTAATAACCATATTTTGTATTCATAATAAAGTAGTTTGGTAAGAAGAACAAAAAATATTCTAAATGTATTTTAATTTTCCAAATTTTTTTAGCCAAACTCTTAAAGAAACTTTGTAATAGAACTTTTATTATGTTTGCTTCCAAAGTGATGAAACACAGAATTTGAACAGATATTAACTAAAATTAACCAATTCTGTCACTCAGATTCGGAGATAACCTCAAGTCGCTCATTGATGTATGATCTTGCATTTGTTGTTGTAGTTGTACTTGTTGAGCTGAAAGGATTTGATGGCATGGCTGGACAACTTTCTCCTTCTAACATTTGGATCACAAGTTTCATAGAAGGTCGGTCTATCGGATGCCACGCAATGCACCAAAGACCCACTATTGTCAACTTCCTTACAATCTTTGTATCAACTTCTTCCTCAATATCAATTACCACTTCTCCTCCTTGTTCTAAACGATGAAAAATCCATTCCGGGAAATATATTTCGCTATCATTATTGTTTTGTGCTCCATCAACAATAGTGTTCTTTCCTCCGACCATTTCAAGCAATAACATTCCAAAACTATATACATCTGATTTGGTTGATACTTTACCAAAATTTCGAGAAAATACTTCTGGCGCGATAAAGCCAATGGTCCCCCTAGCTGCAGTCATAGAAACAACACTTTGTCCTTTGGAACATAGTTTTGCCAAACCAAAATCTGAGATTTTGGGATTAAAATATTGGTCCAACAAAATATTATGAGGTTTGATATCAAAGTGAAGTATTCGTTGGGTGCATCCTTGGTGAAGATATTCAATCCCTTTGGCTATGCCAATAGCAATGTGTTGCATCTTCTCCCAACCAAGAAACTTGTTTTTGTGATTTTTCCCCAAATACACAAACTTTTCTAGTGAATTATTGGGTAAAAACTCGAAAACAAGAGCTCGATTAGATCCATCGGCGCAATATCCAACCAATCGAACAACATTGACATGGTGGATTCTCCCAATAGTACCCATTTCGTTGATAAACTCTTCACCATTTCCTTTGGAATCGCTATTGAGGACCTTAACCGCAACAAAAATATCATTAGATAGTTGTCCCTTGTATACTGATCCATAACCTCCCTGACCCAATTTATCCTCAAACTGATTAGTGATCTTTTTAATATCATAATAAGAGTATCTTGTGGGCTTGAGAGCTTTATAATCCTCTAGAAACATTTCGATCTTCAGTTGGTCTTCTTTCTTTCTTTTATATAACCGGATAAAATAATATAGGGAAATTAGGACAATCACACTGAGAAAGATACTTGAGATTATTCCTGCATATATGATAGTATAAGTCAGAGTCAAATGAAAATCCTCGTCTATCCTTGATTCAGCACTTGCACATAAGAAGGATCAAGGGGGATAAAGAAAATTTAACGCCATATACTCCCTCTCTTTTAAATTATAAGATTAATTATTATTAATTCTTAAAAAATCAATTTAAAATATTTTAAACTCAAAATTGACCGATTTATTTAAATTTTTAAAATAATAAATTTTATAATTAGTAGTACTTTTTGAATAGTTCATAATTATATTGACATAAACTAATTGAATTTATATTAATTTTGAATTTGAAAATATATCAAATTAACTTTTTAAAAATTAATATTAATCTTATAATTTAAAACGGAAAAAGTATGAGCATGCAAATACACATTTGATTAATCAACTGATTCAAAATCTAAATATTAAAGAAATTAGTCCATCAACTTCACCAGCTACAGTTCGTTGCTTAGCTGCATGACCTGCGAAGTACGAAAAGTAAAAGAATTGTTAGCTTTTAAGCAAATACTTTTAAAGTTGATTTTTGAAATTTTAAATTGATATAAATTCATTTGACTTTAGTTGATATTAATACTCCCTCCCTCTGTCACATTCCCTCTGTCACATGATAAAAATGTTGGTTGATTTTTTTGCGTATATTAAAAAAAATTGTATAGTTTTCTGCACATGACTAGTGATGATTTATAAATATACATAAAGAATTTAAATATGACAATTAATACTAAGGATATTATATATAGACAAATTATTATAAAAATTAGATTATTTAAGGTAAGTAAAAATTTAACCTTGAATTACATAAAATAGTAATAATGAATTTTACCCTAGGACGACGGAGAGAGTACTATATTGTAATATATTATTTTAAAATATCTAAGAATAGATATACTAGTTGTAAAATTCTTTATTTTCAAAACTTAGATGAATAATTCTTAATTCAATTTTGATTTTTAGCATTACTGAAAATTAATTTGAAAAAGTTGACATATATAAAAACCCCTTTTGTGAAATTGGAGGTAATAATATTATAAATATATTTGGGAATGGTATAATTAATTTATAATGTTTTGAAATAAGTAAACCACCGGCCTTCCTCCCAGTAAACAGAATCGTACTTAAAAGACCATAGGAATTCCAAAAAAAACATCAAAACTGGCTAGGAATTTTGTTTTATTTTATTTTAAAAAAAAAGTGTACCTGAAGCTGTTGTGGGTGATTGTTCGGGAAAGCATGTAGTGGTGGTGGTGTTATGGTCCGCCAACTTACAATACTCTCCCTTAGCTTCACATTTCCGACAATCGGGTGTGGACCAGCTCAACCGCCATGAGTCAGAATAATATTCTGGGCTTACTGAAATGTCGAACACCTTGGTGCAAGATACAATAGGAACACTGTATGTGGACCTGGACCTGGACCAGGAAGAATCGAAGGCATATACTTGGAAATCAGAGCTGCTAAGGGAACTGATAAGATTATGATTAATGTCATCATGGCTCATTATTCGAGAGGAGGTTGAGGAACAATTGAAAAAGGAATAACGATGGCTGTCAAAAGAAAAAAAACCATGGTCCAGAGTTTCTGTAATTTTGAAGGGAGGAGAATTCAGAGGGACAGATGAAAATTGTATTTGGGACACGTCATCCAAAGAAAAAGGCCTGATAAATATCCCCTGATTTGCGTAATCGATGGAAGTCACAGGTGTCTTTACATAATATGAGAGCTGGAGTCCCTTGATGGATGTGTCCCGGCGGTGTTGGAACTCTAATACGGTGGTTTTGAAGCGCCCACCCCCACTGCAAGAAACTTCAAAACCTGAAGGGTACCCACAACGATCATCAGCCCTCCGCCGCCGGTGGTCTTTCAGCCGGAATGGAAACCGAATGGTTGGGCCGTCGTCACTGCACCTTGTCACAGTCCTGCAGTCTTCAACTGCTCTTAATGTACTAGTAAACACTAGTACTACTACCACCACCAAGGAAAATAAATATTCAAGCGACAGTAGGAATTTACCCATTTTTTTCCAACCAGTTCTATAAATGAATGAATCCTATCAGCCTCACTTGAGACTATATATGTAACTAGAGTTATCAATTGTCAATTTTATATACTAGTAGATTTCTCAATTTTATACAGGAAATATTTAGTTCAAGTGAGATTGAATTTCAGCTATCTAATTAAGTTACGAGTAATATATGGGTTGAATTTGTTAAATGTTCTGCCTTGCGGACCTAGAATTAAATTAACATTTATTTATTGTATGACAGTGACACAACACCTATACGTTACCACTCATATATGCATGTTTTACTTAATTTCCTAGCTACTCCTACTTCTACTTTTAAGTCTACTTCTACTTCTTCTGGGGCTCTCAAGTCATGATCATGCAATTTCATTTGGAATTTTCCTCCAGGGTTCCTATACATATTGATTTGATACATAGGACAAGTGTTCAACTATGACAGGCTTATTGATGAATCTAGTAGAAACTGTGCGCTTAGCTTGTAAAGGGGGGTGAGGGAGAAAGACTTGACGACTTCATCAGTTGACTTAATTTTAATTTTTTAAATTTCGAATTTTGGTTGGAAGTGTGAATGACTATAATAAATTGGCGACTTTTGACCGTAAACGTCAAAAATACGTTTTCATCTCTATGTTACTAAACGCTATAGAGTATTTCCTAGCTATTTCTTCTTTCAACATCATGTTAGTACATCCCAAGTCCTCAAGTCTTTCTCCTCTCCACCCCTAGAACAGTTGTTCAACTATGATAGGCTTTCTGAATTCAGTAGAAACTGGAGTAGTTGCTTAATAATTGGTAGGGAGAAAAGGAAAAAAAAAAAAAAAAGACTTGGCCTGAGTTGACTTAATTTTTAAATTTTTTCAAATTTTTAGATAAGTTACAATTCGTGTTGTATAAAATTACATAATTCATATTAATTTTTAATTCAAAAATATTTGAAAAAAATTTCAAAATGTCAATATTACTAATCAAGTTTATATTTTGGAAACAAAAAGAGTATAGTCAAGTTTATGGTTGGACATCCTAATCAACAGCCCGATATCATTAATTATCAGGAAATGAAGTGTAGACGTCCAGGAACAGAAATGGGGTGTACAAGTGAGGACCATCGCCCCAATTAACTTTATTTCTTCTCCGGTCTATTCATATTTATTGTCTATCCAAGTTTGTATTGTCCAATGCCCTGTACGTCTTTAATGAGTTTGCTCATTTTATTCCCCAATTTATTTAGTGGTTTACAATATTTTCATAGTTATATTATTGTTTTTAGTATAAAATATTCATTTAGATAAATAACATTATATATATATATATATATATATATATATATATATATATATATATATATATATATATATATATATATATATTATATTTTATTATACCAAATTCCCAACTAGGCATCGCAGGACCTATCTACTATATAGATGACATGCATATGTAGGAAATTAATTAAAATCTCAACATATATACAGAGGCGCCTTTGGCTTAATTTGTACCATCCAGAAATTAAGAAATCAAAGAATAATAGGAGTAGTCGTATTACTATGTCGAGACGCGGAAGCTTTTTCGCAGCTGCCGGCGCCTCCTCCTGTGGTACAATTACTAATTGTCTACTACAACTCTCTCCCCTCATCTTATTAGCATCTATTTTGACCTCCTCCCGCAGCGCGGCTTCTTCTTCTTCTTGCGGCAATATTCATACCATAAGTTGCCCTTTCCATTTGAAAGGTGATGATCAGAAATCATGTGATGATGGTCCCTTCAGCTTTCAGCTTGAGTGCAGCCACGACAATCGTACCATCATTTACTTACCTGATCCTGCAAGCCCTCGTCATAAATTCAATTTTTATGTGGAGGACATCAATTACAAGGAGTCCTCTGTTCGGCTTGTTGATCCAGGAATTTACAAGGATAACTGTTCTTCTCTTCCGCTTGTCCGCAACATCCTAGAATTCCGTGATTATGATGGTTTAGTGCCTTTTCATGAGAACTATTACCTGCACATTTCGGGTCTTAATACGGCAGTTACATTTATCGACTGTCCAACTCCTGTTAATAATTCTAGATACTTGGATATTACTACTACTACAGCTTCTTGTAGCAACCGTAGTACTAATTCTCATAATACTAATAATAATAATAGTACAACTTTCCTCGATTCATCTTTAACCGAGAAGTATTATTATTATTATTATCATCATTATGTTGTCCTCGGAGATATTGAATTATTTGAGGTGCAGGACAATTGCAAGGTTAGCAAGATAACTTGGGTCTCATCGGAATGGAGTAATAAATCATTTTCTAATATTACTTTCTCAGACATTGATGATGGGATGGCTTATGAATTTCCTAATATTACTGTCTCAGACATTCATGATGGGATGGCTTATGGATTAATTCCTAATATTACTTTCTCAGACATTCATAATGGGATGTCTTATGGATTTCAAGTTTCGTGGGGCGACATATATTGCAGAACTATTTGTAGATATGGCACTTGTGTTGCTGATAATCACAAAAATACCACTTACAAGTGCTACTATTCCTGCAGCTTCCGACACCTATCCTCCTACAAACCTTCATTCTTTTGTGAGTCACAAAACAGACCAACCATTTCTATGCACTACAACCAAATTCAATATTTTTTTTCTTTTTATTTCGCTATATATATATATATATTTTTTGCAGGGGTGAAACCACGTAGGAGGATGTGGGGTCAATTGACCCCATTGATTTTTTTTTGTTTTATAATACATGACAAAATTTAAAATTTTTAAATGTTATATAAAAATTGATCCTACTGAAATTTTATAAAATTTCTAATATATGGGGTCAAATTAAAATTTTATAACTTTCTCTCTTAAATCTCAATCTCATATCATTCTTACCTCCTCTATATATCATATATGTATATTCATATAGTCTTCTTAAACTAATTAATAATTAATTTTATATTATTTTTTGAAGGAATTAATTATTTATAAACAGTTTGTCTTTAGAAAAATCTACTATGAGTCAATAAGGTATATATATACATGCATATAAATATATATATATATAGAGTTAGCAATTATTATATTATCATTATAATCAAATATATATTTTATATATACAACCTGAAAATATAAAATTATTCAAAAAAATTGGCTTGGGGGCGCCGCCCCCGAATCCCCACAAAAAATATTTATAACCACATAAATTTTTTGACCCCACTAAACAAAAAATCTGGCTTCGCCTGTATAAATGCATCCTAACCGAGAAAGCTACATGCAAAATTCAAATACCTACCTATGGAAAATTACCATGATATATAGGTATGGAAATTTTCATCATGGGTGGATTGATTACGTACGTTGTCGTGATTTTTATTGTAACGTTCATGCTATTAGCTAGCCTAACATTTATAGTCACTGAGTTTTATTTTAAGGGGAAGGGAATTAAGGTAAAGTTGTTCGACTTCATCATGTGTTCGCTAACACTTGATTTGCATGAACCACGTAGGCCTACGCAAGAACTTGGAAGACCTGCGCGGGACCTTGCACGGTTAGTATTCACTACTTCTCTGTGTTCTCGACCTAGCTAACTTTTCATCTTTTCTTTTTGAAATTCTGATGTATTTTCTTTGCTTTTGACTTTTTTGTTGACTGACAGATTGGGGTTCTATAATTACCGGTAAGATTTGATAATTGTTTAATTTTTTTCTTAATTTAGTTCTTTCCTAGTCTGTTCTTAATCAGACTTGGAGGAAAGACATCGGTCCATTAATGGACTAACCACGCATATACTAGTACTCTATTGGTCTTTCTGTCTTCCTTTATTTTAGCTTTAATATATGCATGTAGAAAATCTAATATCCTAAATGATACGACTTTAGTTTTCTAATCTCATCTCCACTTCTATAATCATGACAGGTAATATTGTCCATTTAAAAAGTTAAAATAAATAAGTTAAACTGGACGATAGTGTGATATGAGATGGAATAGGAGACAAGACAGGAAATTTGAAGTCAAATGATACTCGGTACATAAATTCCAAGATAACTCTTTTAAGTTCATAAATTCCTAATTTTTTTGTGGCATGCAGAAGTCTTGATTGGCTAGAACAATACTCTTGTTTTGCTGTTAAGTATTATTTTGTATTCTTTTTGTTGTTGTTCAACTTTTTTTATTTTGAAAAAAAAAAAATGTAGGCATGATTGTTGGTGCAAGATTTATGTGTGGAATACCATTACTGCTCGCGTGGTTGGTATATAAGCTGAGGAGAAGGCATTTGTCAGTTTATGACGCCATTGAGGATTTCCTACAAGGTCAAAACAATCTCATGCCTATAAGGTATAGTTACTCTGAGATTAAGAAGATTACTAATGGTTTCAAAGATGAATTGGGTGAAGGAGGCTACGGTGCTGTATATAAAGGAAAGCTTCGAAGCGGACTACTTGTTGCAGTAAAAGTAATGGGCAAGTCCATGGCAACAGGGCAAGAATTCATAAACGAAGTTGCTACAATTGGAAGGATTCATCATGTAAATGTTGTGCAACTTATGGGCTTTTGCTTTGAGGGTCCAAAACGTGTTGTAATCTATGAGTTCATGCCTAATGGATCTCTTGAAAAATATATTTTTCCTCGTGAAGAAGAGGAAGAAACTATCTCCTTGAGTTGCGAAAAGATGTACGAGATTTCCTCTAAAGTGGCTGCTGGGATTGAATATTTACATCGAGGTTGTGACATGCGAATCTTGCATTTTGATATCAAGCCTCACAATATTCTTCTTGACGAGGATTTTAATCCGAAAATTTCAGATTTTGGGCTTGCAAAATTATATGCCATGGATGAAAGCATTGTTAATTTGACCGCAGCAAGAGGAACAATGGGTTACATGGCTCCGGAGCTGTTCTACAAAAATATTGGAGGTGTTTCATACAAAGCAGATGTTTATAGTTTTGGAATGTTGTTAATGGAAATGGCAGGGCGAAGGAAAAATTTGAATCCATTTGTGGATCAATTGAGCCAAATATATTTTCCCTCGTGGGTATATGACCAATTTAATGAAGGAAAGGAGATTGAAATGGAAGATGCTAGTGAGGAAGAAGTGAAGTTGGTAAAAAAGATGATAATAACTGCATTATGGTGTATACAATTGAAGCCTAATGACCGGCCCTCAATGAACAAGGTTATTGAGATGCTTGAAAGTGATGTTGAACTTCTAGCAATGCCTCCTAAACCTTTTCTTTGTCCACAAGAAGTGCCAGGTGAGGGTGAACAACAAATGGTTAACAGTACCATCCCATGATTCTAATTGAGGGCTAGTGAGGACCAGCAATTAGCACCCAATCTTTGGTAAAGTGGACTACCATTTCTGTATGTTAGTAACTCAATAATTTTAAATGACTCTGTTCTTCTACTTGTAATATTACCTAGTTTGAAAAGATTAATGTTATGATTATGTTTTGAGTTGATTTTTGGTTTAATAGTTACTTAAAACTTAGATGAATTCATATTAATTTAATAAGGTAACTAACAAGGTTATCGTAGAAAGCCCAATCCATGATTTAAGGTTAACGAGATTTAACAGAGAATCTTGTTTTCAAACCAACTCCCACTAAATTATGAAAAGGAATCAAATCAGTTTTAAAAATAGTTATTCAATATAAGAAAACTAGTAATTGTCCGTGCATAAAGGCACGACTTAACAAAAATTTAAATTAAAATTTGAAATAAAAATATTATTATTATCTATATTATTAGTAAGGAAATTATAAAATATAAATATTATAAATATTATTATTATCGATATTATTACTATTATTATTATTATTATTATTATTATTATTATTATTATTATTATTATTATTATTATTATTATTATTATTATTATTATTATGGATATTATTATTATCAGTATTATTATCACTATTATTGTTATTATTATTATTATTATTATTATTATTATTATTATTATTATTACTACTACTACTACTACTACTACTACTATTATTATTATTATTATTTTAATTACTATTGCTATTACTATTATTATTATTATTATTATTATTATTATTATTATAGTGTATGGGTGAATTTGATTTGAGCAGGAATTGTGACACCCCCAAATTCAGGTACCACTACCTCGAATTTGGTTCTCACGCAATAATATAAACAATCTCTGCTAAACAACATGTAATACTAATGCAAAAAATAAATAAACATATGTTGTCTAATACAATTACTTTCTAGTCCCAAGGTCTACAACATTTACCAAAATAAACATCACAAACTACAAAATAATATCAGTGTTTGCGTTACAATTTTATAAGTTCTAAACAAAATATAAATAGACTAACAGCTATCTAGATAATTAAGATTTTGCTTTCCCTTTTCATTTATCTTTACCCGATCCTTCAGGTTTAGCTGCAAAATATTTTATGACATAGCAAGTATGAGCAACTAGCTTGCTCAGCAATTTAAATTAATAACAATAATTATGTCATAAATGAATAGGAATATCAACTGAATGATTTAATAAAAGGAGCTCAACAATGAACAATAGAATCAATGCATAAAATAAAGAAGCGACAATTGATTATTTAACTGTTGAGTGATCAAATGGACCATGAACTACTATTGAGGAAATCAATCACTTGATTGACCCTCTTAGGTTACTTTGTCAGAATTGTACTTAAGGGGATCAGCCTCTCGTACCATATGTATATGCATAACATTTATTTTGTTTGTATCGTTTGTTCGATACTTAGGTTATTCCCCATTATGGGTTGTTCTTCTCAGTCTAAGAATCTGTACCACTATGGTTTGGATAACTTTCAAAATAAATTTCACATAGGTCTAGCCGAACAATGGCTTAGACTTCTTCTTTAATCAATTCATAATTCAAGAATGGAATATGAATTCAAATAATATATACGATTTGCAATAATATTATTGTGGAATAACTTGCGATATAATATAAGCTCAAGATTTAAGAATTAGCACAATAATATTGAGTAGAGTTAGAAAGTTTGCTCAATACAAATTTGAGTAAGGTTAAAGAACTTGTCTGTCTGTTGACTTACGGCTAATTTGCTTAATTTAAACTCCTCTTGATGTCCTAACATTAATAACGTTAACCTATCAATTAGTATAACATATAATAGTGCACTTTAAACACTTATCTATATTAAATAATTAATCACATAACACGTATAATTCTATATTAATCGTATAAGACATTTAATTGATCTTATATTAATGATTTAATTAATCAATATTATTCTTCTTGAGTGTTAAACACTTATTAAACTCTTAAACAATTTACTATCACTGTTTAATTAAATTCTTTTTATTTTATTAACTTTATCTTCATTTAATTACTATTTAATATCAGTTAATGAGTAATTAATTAATTACCTTTAGTCATTATTTTACAATAGATAATAACTAATTATGTTTATTTATTATTTAAAGTTAATTAAATAATAAATAATTAAAGTATTAACCTTAATTGCCTTATTATTTAATATTAATTAAATAATAATTAATTTATTAATTATCCTCATTTATTATTATTTAATAATAAATAATTAGTTTATTAACTTTAATTATTATTTAATGTTAATTAAATATGTTAGTTCCCAATGACACGATAGATATCTAGAAGGGGGGGGGGGGGTTGAATAGATACTTTTAAAATTTTCTTTTACTTTAAAGATCTTGCGTTAATTAATTCTTAATCAATAAGTTTAAAACAGCGGAATACGATTTAGTTACCCTTTTCTTGATATGTTAAAGTAAGAATTCAACAAGCAATTATATGGCAGATATAGCAATTAAAAGACCCAATAAGAAAGACTCCAGGTTTTAAGTGGTTCAGAGCTCCCAAGACTCCTACTTCACTGTTCTGCTCTTCCAGCAGCAAATCCACTAAGGATACTTTTACAATTTCAAAATCACTAAGATTTCTTCAAGACCAGCAGTCTTGGAACTCTAGTTCACTAAGAACTTTACAAGTCTAACAAACTTGGATACTCTAGTTCATAAAGAACTCTCCTGGAGTGGTGTAGATTTGGATGTGCTACTAAGTTGCTTTTAGCATAAGTTTTTGAAAGACTTAGTAGCAATGCAAACTTTCTTATCAGTTTGATCTTTTCAACTTCTTGCGTTTATTCTTTTCTCGTGTAATTCGCTTCTCTTTTTTTTTTTGCCGATCTTGGTATTTAAAAAGTGATGGCTTCAATTTTTTCTTCTCGTTGGAACATCTGCTCAAGCTTTTCTTTCTTTATGTTACCTCACAGAGGGGAGCTTCTGAATATTATATTGATATAGCTCATTAATGCTCTGATGAGATTTTATTTGATCTGATCTGTTAGTCCATGGAAGGGTGTTTTCTTTTTCCTTGGGGACAAATATGTCAGTCGTAGGTTCCTACCAACTTTCATAGAGTCGTTTGGTCCTTCCATACTATAGGACTGATAGGACACAGTCCTCTGACTTTACTACCTCGAAAGTCTTCTTTCTGTTGCATAGTGCGCTTGGGTCAGTCCTCTGACTTTTATGACTTTGATCGATTTACAGAAGCTTTTCGGTTACATTAATGCAGATTGAACTCTTGAACGAAATAGCTTCTGATCTGAGAGTTGTGATGTCTCTTGCCTTTTTGCTCAACGACCCTCCATGATCAACTCTACGAATATCCTTACTATTGTGATTGTTCTGTAATTGATCATCTCTTATTGTCATCGTAGAGTTTACTCTACTATTAGACTATTGAAGGTAGAGTTCGTTCTACGGCTTCTTGCTTAGAACATAGTTTGTTGGTCGTAGAGTTTTCTTGGCCAAAATCGTAGAGTCCATTCTACGATTAGTTGTCTTGATCGTAGAGTCTGTTGATCGTAGAGTCTTCTTGACTGAAATCGTAAAGTCCATTCTACGATTAGATTACAACAAAAGATCAACCTAACAGTTTTGATCTATTTAAATCTAAGTCTTAGTACAACACAAAAGACTTTATAAATCCATACATTTATATCAGGAAATCAACCTAACAACTTTGATCTTATCTAACACAGGCCTTTTGTATATTATTTCTTATCATCAAATTTAATCGTTCAATGTTCAACAAAATAATAATCAATTAATTAATTATCCTTACTTATTATTTAATCTTAATTAAATAATAAATAATTAGTTTATTAACTTTAATTATCTTTAATTATTATTTAATGTTAATTAAATAATAATCATTAATTAATTATCCTTACTTATTATTTAATCTTAATTAAAGAATAAATTATTAGTTTATTAAATTTAATTATCTTTAATTATTATTTAATGTTAAATAATAATTAATTAATTAATTATACTTACTTATTATTTAATCTTAATTAAATAATAATTAATCATTCTTTAATTAATATTTAATGTTAATTAAATAATAATTAATTTCTTAATTATCTTTATTTATTATTTAAATAATAAATAATTAATTTATAAATTTTATCTCTTTTTAATTATTATTTAATATTAATTAAATAATAATTAGTTAATTATTTATCTTTATTTACTATTTAATTATAAATTAAATAATAATTAATTAATTTATTTATTTACTTTATCTTTATTATATTATTATTAAATACTTAAATCACATATTTAATATTTAATAATAATTTATTAGTAATTTTATCTAATTACTAACTAATTAATAGCTAATTAGTGCACTATTTACACCTTAAATACAATTAAAAATAATTAATTTATTAATTAATCTTACTTATTATTTAATATTACTTAAATAATAAGTAATTAGCAGTTTTATGATTTTTCAAAAATTAAAAATATTAATTTATCATTTTTCCTTTTGTTAGTAAGGTTTAATCATATTTTAATTATGGAAATTACCAAATAACCTGAACCAAGCAACTTCCGTAAGGACCGTCGCCTGAACCGGTCTTAATTCCGGTGAACCGGTCGTCGGAAAGTTTCGGCAGGTTCATGAAAAAAAAAAACGGCAGAAACATTACTCATTTCCAAATTTTTGTCTAACTTTGGGGTCTTGGAGAAAAACCTTAATAACTTGAGTTCTATAACTCCGATGGAGCTCTACTAGGTATCGATGGAATCGTGACTTCCCGAACTATAATTTTTTGGGCTCAAACATCATTTTTTGATAAGTTTTGATTTTGGAAATTTGGTTTAAAGTGGACTGTTCATACAAGAACTTGGACAGTGAGGTGTATTTGGTCAAAAGTGCATAACTTGCTCATTTTAACATATTTTTGGGTGATTCCAAAGGAATTTTTTTCTTAACTTATCCATATATTCCCAGAAATTATTAAATCACAAAAATAATTTGTAGATTTTAAAATGTGTAATTTATTCGTACAACCTATGTTTTGTTCGTCGGTAAAAATATTTTCAAGTATTTTGCTAGATTTTTCTACATAAATCCAAACCACTATACATTTTAACCACATGGCATCCTATATAAACATGTCCAGCATGATTCTAAGCATAAGGAGCTCCAAGATAATATTTCTACCATAAAATTTAAAAGAAAACCAAGATTAGGGTTTTAAAGGAATTTTTATACCTTTTGCTTTTGATGACTTGTTTTCTTTGCTTTCCAAAGCAGGTAATAAGTTGTGATGACCTCCAAGAACACCCCCCTTGATGAAAATGACTTGACTCACTTGACTCAGTGGTGACTCACTACACAACTCACTTCCTTTTTATTTAACTCACTAAAACTCACTAGCACACTATATAGAGAATACTTGCAATATTTTGTAAACTCTCTACCAAATGAGCTAACTTCTATTTATAGTAGTATAAATCTATACATACAACATATATATGTATAGATTGGACTTTAACATTTTTAAAAAATTTGCTAGCCAAAAAGGTTGAGTGTTCCACACACTAATAAAATCAACAAATTGAATAAAAATTTGGAATTCATAGTACTCCCTCCATACCACCAGTAATGCTCTCTAATTTGTCCCATTTTTGATTTATTTTTATAGTCAAATTGCTAAATAATGGATCTTTTAGAAGCTTTAGCAATTGGATCAAGGAATGGGCTTTCTATGATCATAATAATCCAACAACATTAGGCTACCAAAATGACTCACCCACTTCTTAATAAATTGGGTTAACTTAATTAAATATCAACCCACAAAACACATCACACAAATTCCTCATTTAATTAATTGTTTTGGATTGTTTAAATAATTATAGGAACACTTAAATAATCAATTTAAATTTAATTTATATAATCCATTTAGACTTGTGATATTCAATATTAATTGAATATTTAATTAGGGTTCCTCACAAAATAATCTTAGGCTAGTCCGTTAATTTAATAAATCCATTAATCGGATTTCCTTTATTAAAATTAACCGAATAATCAACAATCAAATTACCACATAAAGGTTTAAATTAAATCACACAATAACTCATTTAATTAGAATTTAGTTTTCTAATTTTATTTATAATGTAATTCAAAATTCTTGGTCCTTACAGGAATTCTTTTGTGAAATGAAATGTGTGTCATTAGATTAAGTTGAAAGAATCTAAACCGTCTTTGTATTTTTAAATTCAAAATAGGTTATATTTTATTATATAGATATAGTGTTTGGATTCCAAAAACCAATTAGGAATGATTTAAGGTATAAACAGATTTTCAATTAATTAATATTTGACTAACCCAATGATATATCTGTTAAAATAAAACTTGGCCAGTAAGAATATTTAATTAAGGAAACTGACTAACATGTGATGTATTTTAACTTAATATAATGATATAAAATATAGTTGGCTTAATCAATCAAGTAAATTATGGAAAGTCCAATCAAGTAAATACTAGTAATCTAATTCTCAAAATTTATGGTAACAGAATTTTATTTGAAGAGAATTTATTCAAAATTTGTTTTCAAATTAACTCCTCTAATTATGAGAATGAATAAATTTAACTTTAAAAATAGTTTTTCAATAATTAAGAATATAGCCGTTTGAATTCAAACCAATGAGAAGAGAATTAAGTAAAGTTAGTTCAATTAGTTTTACCAAAAGATTTGAACAGATTTGAATTAATTGAGAGATTGGATATGACTTAAAATAATATATCCATTTAATATAGCACAACGTAACAAGATTTGTTGAGATAAAAGAGAGAAAAAGTATTTAAAATCTTGTTTTCTAACAAGCCTCACTAATTATGGGAAGAGATCAAATTAATTTTCAAAGTAATTTTTTTATATTTAAAAATCAAATCTTTTTAATTTTGAAAGCTTAATTAATTATTTCATAATTAATTTCATGGTCAATGCAACTCAAATTATCATATAAATCTTAGAGTCTTGATTAAAATATAATTAAAGTTAGGATCTTACATAGAGTTTCTAGAGACACACATCCTATCTTCAAGATTTTAAGGAATCCATCATTATTTTTGTAGTACTTCATTAAATCTTGAAAACACAAATAATCGTTTAACTCAATTTCTTGTAAATTATCATCAAAACTTAAAGATGGAATATGACCAAGTTAACAGCAAACACTACTCCGCTGGTCTTTTGGGCTTCCTTTATTTTAGCTTTAATATTCAGTGCAAATATATGCATGTCGAAATATCTAATATCCTAAATGGTATAAATTCTAATGTCATGTCACGTTCTTGCTCGTCTCTGGTTTCGTCCTATGTATTGCTATTATACTTTACAATAATACATAACATGTGATAGGTTAATTGACAGTTATAATTAAGGGTTAATGACAAAAGTATCCCTTAAGTATGAATTTATTTTATTTTGTCCCTCAAGGTTTGGGAATCGACAATCGTTACCTTTAATTTTTTTTTAAAAACAAATGTGTCATTTTATGTCGGAAAAGAGTAAATACTGTGCCGAAAATACGGTTTGACTACCTGTATGTATATTGACCGTATTTTAATTGTATAAAATTATAAAAAATATTTTAATTTTTTCTATAACTTTCAGTATGAGGGCAAGAAAGTAATAACACATACAAAAAGTAAAACATAAAATTAAAATTAAAGTATTTATATGATTCTTGGTTTATCTGAATAATTGGGGTTGCCTGTAAAATATCATCTCTTTGTTGCTGGATTAGAGTGTTGGTTCATATAGAAAAGCCAAAACTCCTTGATGCTCCTGAAGTTCATATCTCCAACCAAATGAACCCGATTCAAAAGCCCAATTCAAATTTGATAACCTGCCAAAAAACCCCAAATTAGGATCGATCATTGATGGGTGTTCCACACGTTTGCTATGATCCAAAGATCGAATATCAAAATTTAAGGTTAATTTGATACACCACCGCCATCGTCTGTTCAATTTTTCACTTACAAAATTTGTGGGGAACCTTCGATTCTGAAATTTGAACCCCAATAGTTTTGAAATAGAATTCTAAAGAAGGAGTTGTTGGATGGCGGAACACTTCGACGACGGGACCATGCATACAAGACGAATTGAAAGAAGGAAAGGATAAATTACTTTGGTTTGATGGTGGAATGCTTCTTTGAATCTGATGCATAGAACGAATTCACTTATGGTTAAGTGGAAGGAGGTCATATATGAAGAGATCCTCTGGTGCATAGCTGGATACTTTTTTTTCGATTAGACTAGAATGTCAGGCTGATGTCCTAAATACCCGTTTTAAGCCCAGGTTATGCAAGAATTCAAGAATTCTTTGCCTAGAATTTGTTTGGTTGTTTAATGCAGTTGCAATTTATTCTGTTATCTAGTGTCCATTTATAAGTGATCATTTTTTTTAGTTGAATAAGTACGCCCTCCTTCATTCACCACAGTTGTATGTCTTCGAGCATCACTGGCCAGTAATTCACTAGTAATAGCAAGTGTTAACTTAGTAGAAAAGTTGGGGAGGAAAAGTGCAGTTTGATAGCTGAAAGCATAAAAAGTTGTAATGTTGGCTAACACTATTGGTCCTCTATGTTATGCGGTTGCAGGATTGTTCCAGTAATTAAGACATGTCACGCCTTCATGGAAATTTAGGAGTGTTTCTGGGTATGGGTTAGGATTTCAATTAGTGGGAAGAAGATGATGAACAGTGTTTCTGGTAGGAAGAGGAAGAAGATAAATGGTATTTTGTCAAATACGATCAAAGAAGTAGTCAAACCATATTTTTGGCACGGTATTTGGTCTTTTCCAGTAGAAAGGGACACATCTGTTTTTTTTTTTTGAAAAGATGGAGGTAACGATTGTCGATTCCCAAATCTTGAGGGACATAATAAAATAAGTCCATACTTGGGGGACACTTTTGTCATTAACCTTATAATTAATACATGACATGTGATAGGTAATGAGATATGGGGCGAGTAAAGAGATTTAGGCTCAAATCATGTTCCTGAGTTCCTCTATAAATTCCAAGACAACTCTTAAGCATTCATACGTTGAAAAGAAGGCATTTCAGTATATGACATTAGTGTTGCACAACATGTTGGCATGGTCTGGTCTAACCTGGGCCTGTCAAGTCATGGCTGTTGACCAGGTCAGGCCGTGCCTTTGGCTTTAAGCCTTCAAGCCAAACTTATCCTACAAAAATGTGATCTATTGAGGCCTATAGATCAAGTCAGGCTGAGGCTGGTTCGGTCTGGTCCTGCTACTTGTTTAGCAAATTGAAACAACAAACAAATATGCATAAGAGCATGTGTACCTTTAAAGTAATCTGCTGATATAAAACTAGTTCAACACAGCATTCAATACAATTAAATGTATGTACACACATATTCGTGAAGTTGTGGTTCTCTAAACCAGTTTTTACACAATAACCCCAACGCAAAAATACACACAAGCATTACAGGCATTATGTTTAATTATTTAGTTGAATAGGAGTATAAGACCCACAAATCACTGAAGAAAACACAATATTAACCGAGATTACTAAGATGTTTCAGTTTCTATTTGTTTAATTAACATAAAAACGCACATCAGAAAACATAAACAAAGAAGTAATTTTAACTCACCTATGCTCATCGTCTCATCCTCTATCCAAGTGATCCCTTTGCGGTGCTCCTGATCGGACTTTGAAGTTTTACCACCATGATTGGAATCATTATGACAAATCGAGCTTTGATTTCTCTAAAGTAGTTGCCCCAAAAGCACCATACTGCCTTCTCTTCATAAGGACCATACACCCTTAAAAGAAGACGAAGTCGCCGACAAATCAGACGTCGGTGATGCTCTAATACCCCGTTCTAATCTCACTACAGCGTCGCTAGACATGCAAAAAAGGCCTGGCCTGGATCAGGCCTGGGCCCGACCTAGTCCGGCCTGGCCTGGCCTACGGGCTTTGAGAAGACCAAGCTTTTACCCCCAATATACGGCCAGGCCCAGCCTGAGAAATAATCCAGTCTAGCCTAGCCTGAGGCCTGGTCCGGTCTCTGGACCGACCTGAGGCCTAGCTTGGTTCACTTATTAACAACTTGATGCACCAGCCCAAAGACAAAGCCCATATGCATAATAGGTTTTAAAAAAAAACAACCCAGGCCTGCCTTCCTTCCTAGTTGAATCCCTCCTTAGTCATTTCTTTCCCTTAGGCCTATATTACCACTTCAAGATTGGGTTTATCGCCTAAGTCAGTACGTCCTCTGTCCCCATCAAAACCCCAAATCCCCACCCCTAATTTCCTTCTAGCTTCGTCGTCGGTTGTGGATGGCAAAAATGACACCTTTGAGGATTTCCTGCAAGGTCAAAACAATCTCATGCCTATAAGACATAAGGTATACTTATTTATGAAATCAAGAAGTCAAAGATTTTATCCTCTATTTTAGAAATTTTTTAGATGATAAATAAATTTTTCATTGTAATTTTTTTATAATACGTAACACGTGTATTTTGGATACTAGTAACAATAAAATGGCTTGTAATTTCCTTCCAAACTATATGAATAAAATAACTTTGAAGAGTATAATATATAGGTAAGTGCCTCCTATATCAATAGGATAAGACATCTTCATAATTTTAACATTCGTAGTAAGTTTGTTTTTATATTTTTCTAGCAGAAGGAGTATAAGATTTTAATTACGCTTTAGTAATAATACTAGTTTTCTTATTAAATTATTTAAAATTTCAAAGACTATTTATAACAACCGGAGCAAGAAATGAAATCATATTATGAACATAGGGTAATACATTTGTTATAAAAAAAAAAAGTTTGATATGGTAAAGACAAAGAATAAAAGTTTGATATACTCCGATAATTTATTTAGGTGTAATTTTGATTGCTTTTTTCTTTATCTGATCAATACAATAAATAAATTAAATGTGAATGGTCGTAAATATATGAATAAATTTACACACACTATATTCAATTACAATGCTAAACACTAAATCATTTCACCATTAAAAAAAAGTAGGCATTGACACGGAAATCCATGACAGGTCTCACTTTTTAATGGTGAGATGGGATGTAGTGTTTGGTATTGTATTTCGATATTGTGTGTATAAAGTGGTCCTAAATATATATTACAAAAAATAGTTATATACTGAACGCCAATAGTCTTGTATTTTAAATAAATATATAAAAAGAATGTTCTAAAGCATGCGGTACATAATATTTAACTAGCATATAAATAAAAAGTATACATTATATTAGTGCAAACGAAACCTAGTTGTTCCTCCTTCCCTTTGTCAGCTCTTTGAAGCATAAAAGGAACGAAGAAACTTAATTCAAAAAACAACAAATTTATTACTTGAGAGTTTAGTTGATTGTGTCATATAATTCTAGTAAATTAGTTAAGTTTGAATTTCAAATGTACTTTGGATCTTACTAATTTTGTTGTTAAATTCTATTTCTAGTGAATTGATATTTTCACAAATAAAATTTGATATTTTCATAGGATCTCTTTACATGAATAGGACTTATTTACTATTTATGTGAGAGAAAATTTATGAAATAATTATTATTTTTGTTCGTAAAAATATCAATCCCCTATTTTTAATATATATTTGCCTAAAAATTATCTTTGGACTTTGTTTTTTTCTCCTAGTGGTGGATTTCTAGTTCCTAGACAAATAAAATTTTGTCATGAACAACCGGGCAGCCCGACCTGGTTCGATTTAGGCCTGTCAGGCCTTGGCAATTAACCAAGCCAGGCCTTTACTTTTGGATAGTCAGGCCAAGTTAGGGTTGGCTTTGTGAGATGCAGCCTGCTGAGGCTTGAAGGCCAGGTCAGGTTAGGTCAGGCTTTGGACCAGGCCCAGATCAGTCTGATCCGGTCCAAACATTTATTTTTAAATAATTTTTGCAACGTCAGTCGTCATAACCTTTACTTGGCCAGAAACTAGACGTTAAGAATTGTTGTTCTAGTTCTGAGTTAATGAAAGGGTTATAGCGGGAGCTTGAGGGTTGGCTCAGGCGGATGTTTCATGAATGGTGTGTGTTAAAGGAGGATTGGTGGTTATTGCTCTGGGGGGGTGAGGTCGATTGAGAAGGGGACAATTGTTGTTTATTCTGTTGGCTTCGGTTGATTAAAGATGGTTGTTGTTTGTTTTGTTGCTTGTGGTTGAGGTGTGATTGTAAAAGTTCCAACGGGAGGTTTGTTGTGGGCCTTTACAAGTCATCAGCATTTTTTGGCGATGTCTAGTTTATCAACCTTAGACAATTGAGAAATGTCTATTTTTTGGGCTTTGACGACCTCAGGGTGTGGTTGTTGTTGTGCTTCGGATGAGTCGGTGGCAAATTGGGTGGCTGTTTCGGTTTGTTGGGTTTCGACAGCTCGGGCTTCTTTTGTTTGTTTGTGAGCTTTCTTCTTTGTAGATCCGATTGTTTTAAGAGGGGACGATATTTTTGCAGGGGGCCGATGTGACGCCCATAAATCTGGGCCTACATAGCCCAATTTGAGACGCTAAAAATACACAATATCTAATACAAACAGTACATAATACAAAAGTACATAACTGAATAATACACAACTAAGTCTTCACTATTATTGTCACACTATATACAACATGTGAAGACTACTACAACTATCTCTCGGACCTTCACTCCATCCCCCAACTAAACCCAACTATTCTCTCATTTCCTGAAGAACAATGGAACAAAAAAGAAAGGGTGAGCTCAAATAGCCCAGTAAGAAATACCATGACTAAGATAACAATAAGTAAATTATCATTAGCTTTTAACAGTTGAGTTCTTGATAGAATAAAATAAACAACAAGTTTTAGATCAATAATAACAGCAGAATGAGCAATCCATTAGAAGAATCATGTAGACTATGATGTCCACTAACTTCTCTTTTTAAGAAAAATATCATCAACTTTTATCATCTTAAACACTACTGGTCATGATAATATAAATTCACAGTTCCTGATCATAATAATGCAATTCAATAGTTCACACTACGGGCCAAAGATATTTAAATATAATACCAATGGTCATGATCATACCAATCTTCAGCATTTGGTCATAATCATACCAAACAACAGTTCTTCTTTGTCCCAGGCCAAAGAGAACATTCATCACGTGCCCTAAAAGACACACAACAATTATATCGCCTTTATCATATCATCTGTGCCACAGGCCACAGATATTCACAACAACATAATTATTGATGAAATTAGAATAACAATAGTAATATAAATGATGAACAGAAGAAACAGAATAATCAATAAAAATCGAAAGTTTATAATTTTACTTTGTGCAGATTCAAATAATGTCCAAATTATCAACATGATGTTGACTCAAATTCAAGAATGATATTCAAGATTCACAGTTCATAATAACGGTTAAAGTTCAATAGAAATATTTAGAAAAATATGAAGGTTCAATTGAAATGATATTAGATGAAGTGCAAACTATTAAGGAACGTATAATCATTTCAGGAAACTTTACCAAATAGTACTTACCATAGTAAGTTAAGAGTATGAAAAAAATGATACCCCTTACTGTAGTAAGTTTGAATGATAGAAGATGAAAAAGATGATATCCTTTACCTTAACACGTGACTGAATATTGATTTAAATGAAGTTGTTCAACTTGAACAGTACTCGTACACTTACAGATCTTCACAAATACTCAAGATGGCTTTAGCACACTCAAAGAGAACTTACACAAAGTAATATTTAGATAGTGTAAGAAAGAATAAGTAAGAAAGTTTTATGAAAAATTCTTAAGTTAAAGCCTCTATTTATAGTCAAAAATCTTATTATAAATCAAGATTTCCTAATTTAATCAAAACTGTATATTTTAAGATAATGTTTAATCCATACCACTCATTTTATTTTTTAAGATTTTTTTTTAATCTAAACCATTCATTTAAAGATCATCTATAATCCACAACGTTCATTTCAAAATCTATAATTATTACATTATCTTTAATCTATACCATTCATTTCAGATTTTCTTTAATCTATACCATGCAATTAACTTTATATATAAAACAACTAACTTTATATATATAACAACTAACTTTATAAATCAACTAACTTTATATATAAAACAACTAACTTTATATAAATCAATTAACTTTATATATAAAAACAAATAACTTTATATAATTTATCATAATAAAACAATCTACTTTATATAATTTATATAAAGTAAATAACTTTATATAATTTATTATAATAAAAACAAATAATTTTATATAATTTATTATAATAAAAATAAATAACTTTATCAATTTAATTATTCAACAATAATTCACAATTATTCATTATTATGACTAATTGTTATAAATGTAATGTAGTTGGCTTTCTGAGTTAGATGTTCACAATATAAACAGAAAAATCAACTAATAATGAAATACAACAGTTTAATTAACATCATAATAGAGATAACAATACTACAAAAAATAAGTAAAAGAAAGAGCATGTTATTGAGTAATAACAATTATTGATTCAATAATGTGAATTACTGTGCATATGCTACTGTGACAATTATAAGTTCAATAATATGAATTATTGTGCGTGTGACAATTATTGGTTCAATAAAGTCAATATTGTACAATAACCACTTTATCAGTTCAATAATATGAAGCACTGTGCAATACCGTGTGCTACTGTGTAATACCGTGTGCTATTGTGCAATACCATGTGCTACTATGTAATACCGTATGTTATTATTTCTTTACCACTAGATATTTTAACAGTTAAAAATGATAATACCATTGACTATTTTTATTTTAAAATGTTACATATGTCGTTTTCTATATCCGACAATATTTCGTTGTGGGGAGTCCACCAATATTTGATTATTTTGGCGCTGTCGTATGTGCAATACCGCATGCTACTGTGCAATACTGTGTGTTACTGTGTAATACCGTATGTTATTATTTCTTTACCACCGGGTATTTTAACAGTTAAAAATGATAGTACCATTGACTATTTTTATTTAAAAAAGTAACATATATCATGTTCTATATCCGACAATATTTCGTTGTGGGGGGTCCACCAATATTTGGTTATTTCGGCGTCGTCGTACGAATCGAATATTTCCCGACAGAACGAATATTCTCCGACAAAATAAAATTTGCACAAAACATTTATTAAATTTTTACTTTTGTCAATTTATTCACTTACTGTTTCAGATGAAAATATATAAAGAAAAATTAAATTTGTATTTCATAAAAGTTGGGGTCTTACACCCGACACAGCATTAGGGGGAGGATTTTAGGGGATTGGGATGAATTGAATAGGTTGGACTGAGATTGGTGGTTAGATGTTAGGATTGGGCGGGACACCTCCACGTTGAATTCCTCGATGAAGAGGGGAGGGCTCGATGGTGGGGGTTAGGTGCTCAGATCTCTGGTCTGGTTAGCACTACTGAAGGAAAAATTGAAAAAATAAAAAGTTTGGAGGGTCGGTATCTAGAATATATATATATATATATATATATATATATATATATATATATATAAGAGAAGTTAAATAGAGGTCAAAGACTTACTTCCGTGTCTGAATAATCAATCCTCGTCAGATAGGAAGCTCATACTCCATGGTATAGATGGCATCTTCTTGCAGAATTCAAAAAACTCCTTCTGATGCTTGGTAGACATGTGCTCGTAACCCAGGTTAAGTTTATGAGGCTCACTCCAGCTCTGAAGTTGATCTACCTCGGAGCTATAGATGAAGAACCATTGGGAATGCCATCATTTGTTGGTGGTTGGGGGCTGCATCCCGGCTCGGCGACCAGAGATCTTGCTCAGGTATTGACACCCTGGGACTTGGTCTTTTGTTTATAGTGAATATTGAGAAGAAGAAGTCGGTGGAAGGTTCGACCCCAATTTCTTGGCAGAATGCGATAAAGCAAATGAGATGAATGTAGGAGTTGGGAAGGAGTTGTGATAAGGCTATGCCGGTGAGGGTAATAAAGGCGTTGATGAAGTTATGAAGGGGAAATCAAAGCCCGTGTCTTAGGGCTTGGGTATGAACGGCGATGTATTTCATATTAGCTCGGTGGTACATCATGTCGTCGTGGTTGGGGACCACGAGCTCATATTGAATAGGGATCTTGAACTCATTTCGGATATAACCCAGATCAGTGGGTTTGATGTTAGAGATGGTATTACCATGATTGAAGCCCTTGACGGAGCTATATCGGTCTCGAATGACATTTTTGACTTTTTCGTCTTCGGTAAAGATGGGGCTTACAGAGTCTTCCATGATGGGACTATCGAAGAAAGGTGCAGAATCTGGTTTTTGGGCCATGGAATCTGAGTTTTGGTGGTTGATTGCCGGAAACGATGGAAGTTTTTGGCCGAAAATTCTTTTGTAGAGAGAACGAAGGGAGGAAAAGCAAAAAGTTTGGAAGTAAAAAGTGAAGTGGGCGGGTAATTTCGATGACAGTAATAAATAGCGTAATAATCAAAGGAGACAACATTTAATGTGAAACGCGTGGACGCTAATGTGATGCATGGGGCGGTTTCACTGTAGTAGACAATTTATTTGGCAACGTGCGGATTAGTTAGTAGCTGAAGTACTCTCCTATTTTGAAGTACTCTCTTATTTTGAAGTGCAAAAATAAGAGAGTGGAGGGCAATGTTCGGACATAATTTATTGGACCCCATATTTTAATATGGGTCAAGAATTATTTTATATTTGGAGTTAAGTTGGACTCTTTTTATATATTATGATGGGACTCTTAGCGGTGGATGAAAGAGTATATACATAAAACTTCACAAGTAAACTAGATAATGTTTTACATGCAAAACTGAGATATCAAATACCTTACGTCTATTACAGTATTATTTTAGCCCTCCATTGTAATGTTTTATCACATGTATTTATTCTTACACCGAAATAGCTTCTTGAGGTGCGTCACATGGTCAGATCCCGCCCTTGATTTCACAATAATGTCATCCACGTAAACCTCTATCTCCTTATGCATCATATCGTGGAATAAGGTCATCATTGCCCTCTGATAAGTGGCTTCTGCATTTGTGAGGCCGAAAGCAAGTCGTCTATAATAAAACGTGCCCCAGGGGGTGATGAAGGCAGTCTTTTCTCGGTCCTCCTCCGCCACCATTATCTGGTGATATCCCGCGAAACAATCGACAAACGAATACATTTCATACATATAGTTAACGCATACTCTCACTTTTCCTCCGGGCTTCGCCATTGTGACTATATTGGAAAACCATTCTGGGTAGGTGGACACCATGATGATTCCAGCCTTGAATTGCTTGACTATCTCTTCCTTCACCTTTAAGCTCCACTCTGATTTTAATTTTCTCAGCTTTTGCTTAACTGGCCTGAAACCCTCCTTGATAGGCAATCGATGTACCACAATATCCGTGGACAAACCGACCATGTCTTCATATGACCAAGCAAACACATCCTCGTATTGGCTCAATAACTCATCTACCTCTGCTTTCTTGTTGGGAGTCAGGTCTGCCCCAATTTTCAGCTCTTTGGGATTTTCAGGGGTTCTTATGTTGATGGTAATGGTTTGGTCTAGGTTGGGTTTGAGTCTATCCTCGACCCACTCTTTGATTTCGTCGGGAGTGTCGTCCTCACCTGCTTTGTCCTGCTCAATTCTCATTAAATCGAAATCCAGTTCTATATCAAAATCATAACCGTCTTTCAAATTTGGAAAATCGTTTGTTAGGCTAGAATGACTCAAATCGGTACACCTGACATGAAACAAAAATATTTATCATATATATAAACATTAAGTACATGACTTCCTTTTTCAATACTCATGACAAAAGTATGAAATAGACGTGCAGATACATAAAACAAAAACACCGTCTTAAAAACCCCTTGATCCCCATACTGGACAGGATTCTCGGACATTCCTGCATTTACCCTTTTTTCTGGATACTATTGGCTGCATGGTCCAATTCTTGGGGATCACTTCGGTTTTAGAGCTAGTGATGGAGGGGGTCTCTGTATCTGGAACCTCCTCAATGATTGCGGCGACTTGGCTTCGGCTTTCATTCACACTTTCCTCGGGAACTTCTAACCTGTAATATCCCAGATATTTACAAGATTTGTAAATAAGATTTTAAATATTAATTAAAGGTTATGGTTTAAAACCTAGAGCTGTAGAAGTGAGATGTGTGAAAAATGGGTGAACATTTTTTTTTAACATAATGTATTTGTTAGAAATTAAATGTGGAAATATTTTAATGATGCATGTAGAGAATTTATTAAGGAAATAAATTCAATTGAGAAGTGAATGTGGTTATATTAATATATAAACCTAAAGTGTGATTGTCAGCCAAATAAGAAGAGGAGTAAATTAATACTCAATAAAACTAATAAATTAATTAGTTTAAATATGAAGTAAGGAGGACAGTCATGAAATATAATTAATTAATTTAATTATATTAGTTATTGAGTTAAAGTTATAGAAGAGCTAGAATTATTGCCTAGGATGGCAATAATAAGAAGTGATTAATTAAGTAATTAGCTTAATTATTAAGTTGTTATATAGAGTCCATTAATGGATTTAAAACAAGCCCAAGATGAGAATACTTGCATGAAGGTGAGTAATTAAATAATAAGCCCAAATGTTATGTTAATTAATAGTCCAAGAGGTAATTAATATAAGTCCAATTAAATTATGTTGGCAAGTATTGTGATAGTCCAATTAAATTAACTATCAAGCCCAAGTTATAAATGATATGTGAATTGTGTTGGGTAGCCCAAGTAATTAAATAAGAAAGCCCAATGCAAGGTAAGTTATGTAGCCTAAACACTTAAAAGTCCAATATTGGTCAAAGTGTGGGAAAATATGATTGGCTGTAGAGAATTAACTAATGTAGGGTTAATTGAATAACCCTAGTTGGTAGACAAGAGAGAGAATTAACCAAACATTGGTTAATTGATAGAGAAAGGAAGGTAGTGTTGAGAATTAACCATGTATTAGTTAATTGTGTAACCCAATGTAGGAATAACTATATGGGTATGGGTAATTGTATTATAAACCCAAGTTAATGATAAAAGGTAGTTAATGAATTTAATTTAATCAAGTCAAAGTACTTGTATTAATGTGTTTTAGAGTTTTGAAAATTAGCACTACCGCCGCAGCGGTAGGTTTCACCGCCGCAGCGGTAGGTTTCACCGCCGCAGCGGTGAAACTCTCTGGAAAGTAAAATTTGAACTACCGCCGCAGCGGTAGTAATCACCGCCGCAGCGGTGGAACAGAATGTTGAAAATTAATAGAAGTGCTTGTATGTATGAGCATTATTAGGGTTTTAATAAATTAAACTCAAGCTATGTTAAGTGTTAGTGTTTTGTAAACTAACTCAATTAGAGTTCCAATGAATTTATAGATAGCAAATCTAATTGGATTATGTAATTAGATTAATGTGTTTATTTAATGAGGTAATTGGATTATATTATAAGTCCAAATGAGGTTTTGAACTAGGTCTAATAAATTAACCTAGTAGTTCTTGTAATTAATTTAACATTGATTCAAGTTATAATTAATCAAGCCCAATGCTTGTTTTAATTAAATGTAACATAAGGTATTTAATGTTAGCCCAATGTAACAATTAAATTGAGCCCAACCAAATTAAATGGATGAGCCCAATATATTTAAATTCCTAAGTCCAAAGTAGAGCTCAATAAGAAGTCAAAATGTTGGTCAAACATTATATATATGTATATATATCAATTGGTGTATATATTTATAATAAATGTATTAAAAATAAAGCAAAATGGGGGATTAAATCCCATTTTGCTGAGATTTAGGGGCCCCACTTGGTGGCTTGTGCATCTTTGTTGCTTTTAAAATACTCAATTGGTTGCTTGTGTTGAGTGTTGATGGATGTCAATCACTTGGTCAATCAAAGTTATCATTCAATCAAATAGTAATCTAGCTTAGCCTCTAATTTAACCAATGTTGGTTGATTAGTAGGAGTTGATGGTAATTAAGGGAGGGCTATATATATAGCATGCTCCACCCATTTGTTATGTTTGGCTAGTCATTTTGTAAGAATTCTAGAGAGAAAAGAGTGAGAGCTCTTTGAGAGAAAGTGAAGCAAACCTTTGGAAGATTGATGATCTACCATGAAAAAATGCTAGAGGATGGTTAATGAGGAGTCACAAGCTAAGATCATGTCAAGATAAATGAGAACATCCATGTATAAAAGGTTAAAAAGTGTTCTAAACCCTCTTTAGTTCATTTTTATAGTTTAGATATGATTTGAACGGTTAAAAGGTATTTTTAACCGTTCAAAAGTTATTTTGATGCTCTAGAAGTCTTAAGCTATGTTATATTAGTAGAATCATGGTTTGATAGGTTTATAACATGATTTGGTATGGGTGGTGTACATATAAATTGAAGAAAACGCTATATAAAGCTTTACCGGTAAAACTCTATGTAGTTATGTGCTATATTTTGTGTCATTTAGAAATGTATAAGTTAAATACTTGATTTATATGGCTAGAAAATTTTATGAGTGAGTTATAAAGCCAACACAACTTGAATCTCACAAAAAGATGAAAAAACAAAAAAATTATGGCTTTTATCGCAAAGGATGTTGATTTTAAAACCCTAGGTTGTATTGTGAGCCATTTTTAGTCTAGTTCCGTTAGGAATTTAGATTTATGATCTAAATAGAATTTGTAGATCTTGAAATTCTACACAATTTAGACTCAAGAATCACTCAAAATAGTTCCGTATGAAAAAGTTATGACAATTTGAGTAAAGGAGGTCCGGACAGCCAAAATGAGCGTCGTCAGCGCTCGGACATTCTGTTTTGAGCGCTGGCAGCTCTCAAATAACACTATGACCAGCGCTGCCAGCGCTGGTACAGTGTAAAAAATTCTAAATTTTGATATTTTAAAGTTTTATCAAGTCGGAACTCCGGTTTAACTTGTCGGTTAATGAAAAGTCTAAACGAAACGTCGTTAGAGACTTAAAACCTAAGATAAACTTGTAAAATGAATGTGTTTGAATATTAAACCAATATATATAAAGTCTATTAGTGACTCATTGGTAGTTAAATATATAAAATAAAAACTAAGGTTAACATTATTAAAAAGTTAACTATTTGTATGGTTTAAAGAGTATTAAAATATGGTTAAAGAATTAAATATGTAAGTAACTAAAATGTTATGAAATGATTAATAACATCAGTATAAGATTAAAAAGGCTATTAAATAATTAATGACATTAATAAATGACTAAAATATTATTAAATGGTTAATAATATTAAGAAGTGATTAAAATATTATTAAATGGTTAATAATATTAATAAGTGATTAAAATATTATTAAATGGTTAATAATATTAAGAAGTGATTAAAATATTATTAAATGGTTAATAATATTAATAAGAGATTAAAATATTATTAAATGATTAATAATATTAATATGTGATTAAAATATTATTAAATGGTTAATATTATTAATATGTGAGTAAAATATTATTAAATGGTTAATAATATTAATAAGTGATTCAAATATTATTAAATGGTTAATAATATTAATAAGTGATTAAAATATTATTAAATGGTTAATAATATTAAGAAGTGATTAAAATATTATTAAATGATTAATAGTATTAAGAAGTGATTAAAATATTATTAAATGATTAATAATATTAATAAGAGATTAAAATATTATTAAATGGTTAATAATGTTAATAAATGATTAAAATATTATTAAATGGTTAATAATATTAATGAGAGATTGTAATATTATTAAATGGTTAATAATATTAATAAGTGATTAAAATATTATTAAATGATTAATAATATTTGAAGGTAGTTGTATATTATCAAAGGTAGACAATATTTTGAGATATTTGGTACATTATTAAATGTCTGAATCATTAAGTTATGTAAAAGAAGAAAGTTTAATTGAATTAAACCAATGTAAATAGTCCATTTGTGACTAATTTAGACAACTTATTAAAAGTGGGTCATACGAAGCATGTGTAGTGAATGCGTAAGTTGGTTAAGTGTACCCGACATGTCCAACTAGATTTGGGCTAGGATTTTTGTCCGGAACGTATAGGTTCATTTGTCGGACAACTAAAGAGTTAATACTTTGAAGTTAAGGTCTTAAGTTAAGACTAAGTAATAGTCATTATATCTAATGATTATTTCAATTTTCTTATATAAATTGTAGGTTGAACGAGAGACACAAATAAGCGTAACTGGTAGAAGCAAATCAGGCAAGTTTTTCAGAACGTGTTGTATTATGTGCATGAATTATAAGTTTGTTATTAAACTGAGATGTGCTCATATGTGGTTATGTGCAAAGATGTTTTAATGTGCCTTTGTGCAATAAGTTGATTTGAACTGTTGATATGCGGTAGTTGATTTAAGACAATTGTTCTGCATTGAACTATATGTCATGATAGAGGTTAGACATGAATCATAGATTAAATGCGAGGCATGATATGCATGAGCAGTAGGTCATAAACTGAAATGCATGAAAAACATGATGTTAGTATAAATTACAGATTTTATGTGAAGCATGTAATGTGTTATGTGTAGCTGTTAAACTTGCTGAGCCGTCGTGCTCACTCTTGCCTAAACCAACATTTTCAGATAAGGCTAGTTACCTGAAGTTCTCGATAAAGAACAAGGAACAGGAAAACATATTACTTCCATTGAAGATCTAAATATCTATTGTAGATATCAGTCCGAATTGGACAGGTAAATGATTGTGTAGCATAAGATTTAGTTGGTATGTTATATGAGTATTAAATACTCAAATTGATTATAATAGAATGTCGTATCATGTATGATATTGAGACATACTAGGAATGTATAAAGATTTCGATTCTGGAATAGAAAGAGATGTTGTAAAATTGTAAATAAATGATTATTTAGCAATTATAATATTGTTGTAATTCATGAACAATAAGGAAAAGGTTGTACTCGTGTTGAACCGAGTTCGAGGTTCGGGGGACCCGGATTCGTGGTCGTCACATAACCCAGCCCAATTGATGAAAGGCATGATCTGCTCGCTTTCAGACATTTTCTCCTTTCCCTTTTCATTGGGCCCTGACTGCCCCGGGAGATGGCATTTTCTCTCAAACTGCTCCATGATTTCCTGTAAGAATTCCCTCTGCTGGGCCAATCTCTTGGCTAGGGGAGCCTCCACCTTGTCCTCTGTTTCAGATGCAGGCTTGACTACCCTCGGGGAGTGTTCATTATTGGTTCTTGGGATCGGGACTCCGGTTATCCGAGTGGAAATTTTCTTGTATGAGTTCTTTGACCTTATACCTCCGTAATATCCTAACCCTGCCTTGCCTGACTGTACTGGTATCTGGATGGGTTCGGTGATTCCTTGACTGTTCTTGCCCAGCCCTTGCCCCAGCTGGAAGTTCATTGCCATCATTTCCCGGGCAACGAAGGTGAGCTCGGGAGACATTTTAGGCTTTAAATTCGGAGCTCCCAACTGCCTATACTGAGGGGTGCTAATTTTTTATATGCCTGGTAGCTGATTGGTTCGGCCGATTCATCTACATGGATCACATGCATGCCTTTTACAGAGGGAACAGGGTAGTCAGGTTCTGCTGCAATTGTTACCAAGTGCCCATCAACGACGAACTTTATTTGCTGATGCAGGGTGGAGGGAACTGCCCCTGCCATATGAATCCAGGGCCTCCCTAGCAGCATGTTGTAACTAGCAGTGATATCTAGCACCTAGAAGGAAATGTCAAAAGTATAAGGCCCGATCTCTACCGGTAGCTCAATCTCTCCCACCATATCCTTTCGAGACCCGTCAAAAGCCCTCACCACCACTTGGCTGGCCCGTAGACGCTTAGGGTTGATTTTCATCTTTTCCAAGGTACTATACGGGCAAATATTCAAAGCTGACCCACCATCAATCAAGACTCCGTTCATCACATACTCGGAGGAGATGACCGTAATGTGTAACGGCCTCCGGTGCCCCCTCCCTTCTTCAGGGATATCGCCGTCGTTGAACGAGATTACATTGCTGTCCAACAGGTGGCCCACCAAGTGGACGAATCTCTCTGTACTAATCGATTTGGGGACATGAGCCTCTTCCAGGACTTTGCTTAATACCTGATGATGATCATTGGACGTCAATACCAGGTCTAAGATTGATGTCAGGGGTGGTTGCACCTCCAGTGCCTTAACCACATTCGCTTTGCTGCGATTCATTTTTCTCCGAAAACTCCAAGGCTTTTTCCTCCGAGATTTTCCCATTTCCCATCTTCGTGCTCTCAAGGACTCGCCTTGGTAAATACAATGGATTTCCCCTAGAGCTGACTGATGCACAACTGGCCTCCCCCTCGGTCTTCCCCCCATAATTCCACGGAACAGCCTTCAGACTGGTAATTGGCAATTGTGACCTAGCTGTTATAACAAGGGGTCTTGGAGCTGACAACCGGATAGGCTCCATTTTGGTACTTCAAATTATCCCAGACAACTTGATGGGCTCACTTCGCGCGCCTTCCTGGGCATTGGTCATAGCAATCTCTTCATCTATCTTTCTCACGTACCTCAATTTTAAAGGACCTCCCGCCCCACTGGTTTCCACTACGTTCACGCCTCCCCCATTATGCTCGGGAAGAGGGTTGGCCTTTACATTTGGGGGTTCCAGCTGCTCCACCACGATTTCCCCGCTGTCAATCATGTTCTGGATCTTGTGTTTTAGTGACCAGCAGTCCTGGGTATCATGCCCTGGGGACCCCGAGTGATAGGCGCATCTTTTGCTGGGGTCGTATCTCTTGCCCTTCAGGTCCGCTGGTGGTGCTAGTTCTGTAATCTTTTTCTGACTTACCAACACGACCAGTATCTGCTCCAATGAATCCCCTAATGGGGTGAACTCTTTCTCGCGGGGCCTTTCGAATTTCCTGCGCCCCTCATACCTTTTATTGTTGAAATTTGGCTGACGTGGGGGCTCGTTCCTTTGCACGCAGACAGGAGGGCTGGTCATTGCTTTCCCAGATAGCCCTTGTAAGACCAAGGACACATCTTCCTCTTTTTTCTTCTAGGGTCTCCGGGAAGAACTGCCGTAGTTTCCACTCTGGATTTGCTCAGCAACAGCTTCAAGAGCTGTGAGGTCTCGGATCTTTCCTGAATTTAACCCCATCTCTGCCATTTCCCCATGCTTGATCATCTCCGCAAAAGGCTTCCCTATCCCAGCTATCACCCTTTCATAATAAGGGGCCTCTTGTATATCGATGAAGGTCATTACCATCTCTGTTTCGTTCATGGGTGGGTTTACTTGGGCCGCCATCCTTCTCCACCGTTGGGCGTAATCTCTAAAGGATTCATTGGTCTGCTTCCTGATCTTTGTCATCTGGTATCGGTCCGGGGCCATTTGGGATTGAAAGCTGTATTGCGTCAGGAAGGTGTGGGCCAGCTCCTCCCAATTATGAATTTTAGCATTATCCAACCTCGCATACTAGGTCCTAGCCTCCCCTGTCAGGCTTTTCTGGAATAACTGCATTCTCAACGACTCGTCCTCAGCATATGCCCCTAATTCCTCAATGTAGACTTTCAAATGCGTGTAAGGATCCCCCGACCCGTTATACTTTTCAAATTCGGGGATTTTGAACTTCTCGGGATATCTGGTTCCCAGAAAAATGCATAAGTCGGAGTAGTCAACACTGTCATACGACCCAATCCCCTTCATAGTTTTGATGGCCTCTTCCATCTGCTTTATCTTCTTGCTGACATTACTGGCAAGCTCATCTTCTGGAATGACAATAATTTGTTTTGGCTGGTTCAATCTTCGGGATTTCTGGGGTCATCTCGTTCCCTTGGGATGATGGCTCCGGTGGGTCCTCGGTTTGTGACTTCGATTTCAACTTGAAGTGCTCTTTTAGCATCATGGTCAATTCCGTCATCTGATTCTTTACTGCATCAAACTCCTCCCGAGATATAGGAGTCGGGTTCGGATTGGGATTCTCGGCCATTTCGAGTGTAGACTCTCGGGCTTTTCTGGACCGAAGACGAGTTTGGGGAGCAATCCTTCAAACACAATAACTCAAATTTAGTTTCGAGGAATGACATTATTGGATGCATGCTAAAGCGAAAAATCTCTGTAAATTTTTTTGGAGTTTTTTAATCTTTGCCTGCAAAACAGGGTCAGTATTCCTTTATTTTGACCAAGGCATATCAATGTAAAATCATGATGCTCTCCCAGCTGTCCCTGTAAAGTAGAGGTTAGTACTTTTATTTTGACAAAGCGTTTGGTACAAAATGATTGACTACAGTATGATATCATGCGCGTAAACTGTAAAAAGGTATGAAGAGACTTCCCACGCGTCGGGTTTATCTGAGGCTGACCTACCCTAAGTTACTCTCGCGGGCTTTTTGGCATGAGGGTTCCCAGATCTTCGCAACATACTAGACGGGAATAAATTCGGTCTTTCAATTGGATTGGATCTGAGTGGATGCTTTTCCTGAGTCTCGTAGGGGAGCGCCCCTTTGAGTCCAGTAATCCACATCCGACGGGTTTGCCTCAAGAGGAGGAATTGCTCAATCATACATTCATCATTCATTCATCGTTCCTCACCGTATGCATATGATGCTAATAAAGTAAAGCCTTGAAAAGAAAACACAATCACACCATTCGCATACAAAAAGGTAAATTAACGCAAGCAACGCAACCACGTATTTTTAGATTTTTAAAGGATAGGAAAACATCGAGATTTTAAACGCAGCTTAAGCCCTCTACTGTCCCCAGCAAAGTCGCCAGCTGTCGACGCCGGGATTAGTCGTTTCGTTTTTTTATATTAAAAAGTCCCTTTCCAATTTTAGCCTTTAGATGTGCTTTTTTTAAAAGGGAAGGCTTAATGTCGACGGGGTTTCGAAAGGTCGATTTTTAATGAGCCAATTGACCAGAGTCGCCAGTTGGTATATTTGAAAATGGATGTACCAACTCATCCGAATTTTGTTTTCGTAATCGCTGGCTCACATGTGACTCCGAATTAATTGGTTTGTGAAACCGAGATTCATAGAGTTCGGGGGCTTGCTTAAGCGAGAGGAAGGTGTTAGGCACCCCCCGACTTCCGTGAAAACACGATTACCGCAATCTCGATGTTTTCCTATCCTTTCAAAATCCTAAAAATGTGTGAGTTGCGTGTGTGTGCGTGCGTGCCTAGGTGATGGTTGTGGTGAATTTTGCATGAAGATCGCTTGGATTTCTTATGGAAAACGTGTTTTGTCGGGAAAGCGTTTAGACGTCTTTTGACCCAAATGACAAGGCTTCGTTTTTTATAATAAAGATTTATTTCAATTTCAAAAATGATGAGGGTTTTTTATTAGATGTCATTTTTAGAAAACAATAGTTTTTAAACTTTTGTCAAACCGGATTCGGGGTCGTCACAGATCCTTAGAATCTAATCGGTGAATTTGAAGAAGAACGTGAAAGGATTAAAGGGAGATGAACTTGTACCCGTGGAAGCTTGGTTCTACAAAGGTATAAATTCTTTTATCCTTCCTCAATTAATAATAGTCGCATAAGAAAGATCCGGGTTATTGGTTTGTATAAAAAAATTTAAAATCTGATTTTTCTTGCTTCCGTTGCGCTTATATATTTTGATTATATGTATGTCATATTCTTGCAAACCAACAGGGGAGTGGGTAGAAATCTTTTGGGCACGCCTTGTTGAGGTCTGTATAACCTATGCAGACCCTCCACTTCCCATTCTGCTTTCGAATCAGAACTACATTAGCTAACCACTATGGATATTCAATTTTCTCAATGATGTATGCATCCAAAAGCGCCTCGACCTCCTCATTAATGATCTTTTTCCTATCTGGAGTGAAGATCCGACGTTTCTGATGAATTAATTTTCTCTCAGGGCCAACCGATGGCTTATGGATAGCCATGTCTTCTGCTATCCCCGACATATCGTGAGGTGTCCAGGCAAATATATCAGCATATATCCATAACAACTCCACAAATTCCTTCCTGATAGTATCTTGCAACCCGACACCTATTTTCACTGTTTTAACCGAATTTCTTGGAATTAGCTTCACGCCCTCCGTTTCCTCTATTGGCAACGCCAAGGGTTCAATTGCGCCTTTGGTAAATCGTTCAACGCCCACCATAATAGTCTGCTTCTGTTTACTAACCCCAACAGCCGATGACATCAAAGTATGTCGATAACACATCTTTGCAATGGTCAAATCACCCTTTAGCTCTTCGACCCCATTTGGTGTAGGGAACTTCGTCTTGAGGTGGGGAATCGATGTTACCGTATGAAAAGCTGAAAGAGTAGTCCTTCCCAATATTGCATTGTAGGCGGAGTCTACCTGAACCACAAAGAACTTCACATTATCTTCGACTACAAAGGGGTCATGCCAAACACCACCGACAGCTCAATCATACCGATCACATGCACACTAGTTCGTTACCGAACCCATATAGAGGAGACTCCTAGCCAATTTCCATCTTGAGGCCTTTCAATTCCATTCCCTAGTACGCCTGACTGTAAAGAACGTCAAGAGACAACCCATTATCCATCAATATACGCCTCATATCTACCGGGCCAACCTGAATTGTTATCACCAATGCCCCTTCATGTGGCTCAACTATGTCAAGGGGGTAGTCTTCATCCGAGAATGATATCACTGTATTTATAAAAGGCCGTTCGGGCTTAACTAATTGTTCTGACAGGGCTATCACTATATCTGAAGGTGATCGACGCTTCCTTCCGATTTGCTTTTAGACTGTCCCTCCAATAATAACATCAACAACTCTTCTCGGTCTATTATCTCAACCCTCGTCCCTTTGTTCATCCCAGCGCTCCGTCTATGGTTGGGTCTGAACTGAGGTTTCCCGACTCGCGACATACTGAGTAAGCTCCCCCTTCTGAATATTCTTCTCAATAAGGTCTCTTAAATTCCAACACTGTCAGGTAGGGTGTCCCCTTGCGTAATGATAATCACAGTAATACTTTTGGTTCCCGAAAGACGCATGCTCCTTCGGCCTTGGTGGCGGTTCATAGAATGGCTTCCCCCTAATATCCTATAAGATCTAAACTCTATTTGTATTTAGGGGAGTGTACACCAAAGCATCCTGTTTTGGCCGAAAGGGTGGTTTGTCTGTCTAAGGGGGGTTCGCCTTTGGCCCCATCAGATCTCATACATCTATCTTCACCTCAACGCTCTTGGACCGATCGGGAAACTTCTGATTTAGGTTATTCATAGTCTCCTCAATAACAATAAACTTTTCTGCCCATTCGTAAGCATCCGATAAATCCTTCGGGGGGTTGAACATTACGTCCTTCATAAGCTTCTTTGATCGGCTAATGTCTAACCCAGTAGTGAAGAACCCCAAGGCTTAAGTGATATTAAGGTCGGTTACCATGCCGACTACATCCCTAAACCTTTGCACATACTGACTCAAGGTCACATTACTCCTCTATTTACCTGCATCAATGAGGCAATGAGCTTCCCTCTTCGTTTATTATTGCCAAACTTATCACAGAGCTCCTTCTAAGAATTTATGTTGTCAAGGGGTAGTGACACGATCCATTGCTTTGCAACCTTCTTCAATGTGGTGATAAAGACATTGCACATCCCCGCTTCTGAATAATTGTAATAGCCCAAAAGGATCTCGTAGGAGTTTGTGTGATCATACGGGTCTCTGGTACCGTCGTAGGACTCCAAAGGTGACAGCTTCATCTTCAAATTGAATCTGTTTTTTCCTGGTCAATTATCGATGAAAAAGGTGACTTTAAATCTACAGGTTTCGATTCTGACTGCACCTCCGCAAGTCTGTGTTCCAACTCTGCAATTTGCTTTAGAAGAACAGGATCAAAAGCATCATGTTGAGGTGTTCGATTATACCGATCCCTTTCATGGTATGGGGACCGAGTCTGCCTTGTTGACCCTTCTTACATCATCTCGGTCCTGATCTGCATAAGGGGATTTGCTCTGCCCCTGTCGAAAGGGATCTGTATGAGGAGACCTAGTCCACCCCTATCGAGGGGGATCTGTATGAGGAGACCTAGTCCGCCCCATTCGAGGAGGATTTGCATGAGTAGCCTCCCGGTCCTCTCTATGTACCATCCTTATATAGTTTCAATTCTGCCCCTTGATCCAGTCCTTTGTTGTGAGGTGGGGGATCATTAACTCGCAACCTCCGACGCCGACTTTGAGGCATTGTCTCCCGAGATCCTCTAATAGTGGTCGGGGGATCATCATCTTTCCTTAGTTCGGATAAAAGTGTGTTACATTCCTCTTGTTGATGGCGTAAGGCCACCAATGCATTATCGGCCTTTTGGATCCTTTATCTTTTGATCTTCTGGCACTGGTCCGGTTGGCTAGACTCCCTGTCCTGATCTCTTCGTACTGGGGATAGATTGTCTGCCCCCTCTCCTTCGTAAATCTGGGATCGATGAGTTCGGGAGAGTGAATAACTGACGTCTAACTAGAGCAAAGTAGGTGGTCGCCCCTGGTCCACCTCTCCTTATCACTGGTTCAAGTCTATCTTTGGCAGAGCCACGTACATTAAGAGTATAAGGCAACCCCGATGAGCTAGCCTGTTCCACCATCCTACCACCTTAATTCGTCATAACCTCCGATTAAAAACTCTGAATAAGATTTCGACTAATGATTTTTGCAAATAGAATTCTAGCCCTTCTTCTGGCACCAATATTGACGCCTAGTTTTGTAAGCCCGCTAAAAATCACCGAACACATGAACAACCTACTCAGGTAGCAACCATTAAACACCCCAAAAACTAGCAACGGCTTAAGCCATCCAGGGATGTTCCGGTGTGAGAATAAGTACAGGCCAAAAGCGTAAACAATGGAAGATAGTTGTAGCTGGAATAACAAAAGAATTTTGTAAGTATGAATGAATGTGTACCGTGAATCTTGTTAATGGTTGTATATATAGTTTGCTGCATCGCCCAGAGACCAATTAGGAATAGATGCCCTTTTTTCGAACCACCTTATAACTACCATTAATTATGGGTTGAGTCATTTCCAAATCAAACTTCCTTATCTCTCCCAAATAAGAAACTCAATCCAATTATAACATGGACTTTGACTATTCCAAAACAAGCCGTCACCAAATAAGTTGAAGTGGGTTGACCAAGTCATGACCCAATCAATAAAATGTAACCAACACTAGATCTGGGTTAAAAATAAAATGTGTTGCACCATATCCAAACCTAAACAATTATATCCCAACACAACCATTAATGAAATTTTGTTTAAAGGATCATAATCAAAACCTAATCACGCAACCCATAATCTTCACCCAATGCCCAATACCACGGCCGTGTTATACCTTGCCCCAAAGAAAAAGCTATTGGGTCAGACACAAATCCTCATGTTCAGGGCCTCTCCATTTAGGCACCAAAGCCTAGCTTGAGACCATCTAGCTTTAAGATTACTATGAGGGTTGGTTATTTGGAATAGAGAAAATGCAGAAAAATGTATCAATTTTTTTTAGAAAATAATATCTATTTAAGGTACAATTATTTGTAGAATATGATTGTTGGGGGAAAATATTTTTAACCACTCTGAATGGCTAACATATCTTATCACAAAAAATAAAGTAATATTTAATCTCAACAGTTCGATCACGCACACGACCAAGTGCTGAATGCACCATATATGTCAGTACATCGAGTTTTTGTTGCATGTGATAATTTATATTATAAAGCCGGAGAAAATTAGGCAGTTGTTTTGGTGTAAATTCTAAAGGTGAAACTTTTTAAGATTTTCAAATTTACCCTTAAATAGAACTGGTAATAAGTTCTATTTTGTCTCTTCACTCTTTTATCAATCCCTAATTTCTCTTCAACATTAACTCATTTATTCTACACACATAATGTATGCCAGAATACTAGTTTCCGTAAAATTCCTTTTACGTTTTAATGTTAGTAAAAGTAACCCACATACTAACTCAATAGAACTTTTATTTTCTACCAATGTATGAATTCCGCAAACAGTAAAACACTACTCATTTACAATCTAACTTTTACATGCACATAAGACAAAAAAAATGCAAAATTTAATTTTGGGACCAGTTGAGTACTTGGCTAAAATTCTCAAAAATAAATAAATGCTTCCTTCGGATTCCAAATAAATTGTTGCCATGTAGATTTAATGTGCCAAATGTAACCCTCTAAAAAGAGTGCATGCACTTTTTGTCTCCAATCTTTTTTGGACATTTGATTGATTATATTCCTAGGCTGTTGGCTTTAAGCCTACATATATTAGCCGGCCGGCAAATTAAATATTTTAAAAATAGGTGTCACGCTCTAACAAATACTTTTACTAATAAGAGATTATATGAATATTAATTGTATCACTATCACAAAATGCCGTCCCCATAGGACTGCAGGACTATAATAAGAAGAGGGGGAGGAAAATGGCGAGAGAATCAAGTAAAATCAAGAATTTAGAGAATTATGATTGGAGTACGAGGAGGAGGAGGAGGAAGCAACAGTGGTGGCGGTGGACGGAGGAAAACCGGTGGACCACCACCGGCAAACTGGTCAAAAGAAAGAGATGAAGATCTTATTCTGTTCCCGGAATTGCATAACCGTGAAAAATATAGGATTGTCAGCCTACATCAGTTGGTTTCCAACGAGTTTGAGACAACTGGTCTGCCCTAATGATCACCATTATACTTGCTAACACATTTTTTCTTATTTTCTTGTATGGTATTCCTTCTGCCAAGGAAATGGTACTTTTTTTTTCTGGACATAGTATGTCATATAGTATGTAGGTAGATTGGTTTGGTTTGTTAACCAATTCTTTTTAACCGGTGGAAATTATGTTCTTTATAGAATGGCATCCGGAAAGAAAAGACCAGCTGAAAATGACGATTGGTAAAGAAATGGTCAATCGTTTTAAAATTAGAGATATATTTTTTTATTATTATTATGTTCTAAAATAAGAAATACATATTTAATTTTATACTATAAACTCGAATGAAATTCTTAACATGCTAATATTTACGCCATACGCGGGTTCTATTACATTTTTAATAAATATTAAGGATATACTTGCATAGTATCTTTTTTATTAATAAAGTAATCGTAATAAGGAGGTATTTCTAATTTTAAAACAGAGGAGGAGAGGAGGATGTTGTAGTCCACAACATCATACTATATGCTGATACATTTATGTGTTTGTGAGTTAAGGTTAAAAAACACCACCGGCAATACCTCTTTTTCCAACACTTGAGATGGAGGCAAATGCACCAGAAATGGTTGTTCTGCGGGAGTTACCAATTATCCAAACTCTTTCAAGGGTATGTCTCTTATATACTATTTTTATAATGCATTTAAGCTAGCTTTTAAGGTTACAATTTATGTTACTCAGTATACTACCAAAAATGATAGTTGATTGTTATTTATTTATTTATTTATTTATTTATTTATTATTATTATTATTATTATTATTATTATTATTATTATTATTATTATTATTATTATTATTATTATTATTATTATTATTACTTGCATATTAAAATTTGTCTATGACACACTATAATGTAAGTTTATTTCAATACTTTTTTATAAAAAAATAAATTTCAATCGTCATCTTATATAGAAAAAGATCATCTAAATATATAGTTTCTAAGTGAGGATTATGTCTAATAAAAGATTTAAATTGAACTAGTTTCTGATGAATTATGTTACGGGTCTTAATTTTTTATCTTAAAAAATGTCTCAAATTATGTATCGTCAGTATGTTGGTTAAATACATATCTTGTGATTGGTTATATAATAAAATATTATTAAAATATTCAGCACATCAGTTGAGATCTTTAGCATTACTTTTTCGTGATGGAGCTGGTATTATATATGAATCTTGAATGTTGTAATTGTTCTTTTATTTGTTATGTAATTTTCACAACAAAATTAGATGTTTTTACGTATCTTAATTTTAAGAAACTGCTGGTAAAGAATAGCTACCCGAATGAAAGTAATTGAACTGATCAATTGCTCGTGTATAATTCAGTTTGCAGGCAATTCAGAGACAGCAAAAAAAGCAAGCAGCAATATTGGAAGATCAAAATCACCAAGTCCCAAGTTCAAATCCATAACCCCGAGTCGAAAATCAAACACTAATCCATCAAATGATCAGAAGAAAAACAGTAAATCTGCCCCAATCTTGAACCAAAAAACAAACCAATTTACCACTAGCAATACTACTACTACTTTGACAAAAAAAAACCTTGGTGAACCAAAATGAAAGCCATATTTCCTAGCCTGAAACCTTTCTAAAAGCATAGGACTAGATTCAGCAAAGACAGAATCCATAATTAGAGGGGTGTCACCCCAAGTGAGGTCCAGCATAAATACCTCTCATATTTAATAGATTTCAGATGAAACACCTCCGAATTTAAAACAGATCGATCAGATTCGGCCCTAAGGGGCCGACCAAATCGATCAAGTTTGGCTTTAAAGGGCCGGCCAGATCGATCAGGTTCGACCCTAAAGAGCCAATTAGATCGTTCAGATTTGGCCCTGAGGGATCAATCAGGATTGGCCTTGAGGGGTCAATCCCGAAACTCAAAATCAAAATCAAGTTGGGAAAAAGGGTCAAGATTCCATCGTGAAAGCGGTTAGGAAGCAATCATGCTCACCTAGTCAAAAAATGATGTCGAAGAAAGAGAGCAATAGTACTAACGAAGAAAATGTAACAACGCCAAAAGGGAAGTATCAAAGTGGAAATGGGGGACAAGTTTTTGGCAGCATCCTGGTGGATAAGTTTTTGAATGCTAGGAAGTCAAGTGCTGAAGAAAGAGATGCAAAGCCAAAATTGTATGGTTCCATAAAGATAAGCTGAAGAATAGTGTTTGTTTCAGATTATTTAAAAAAATCTATAAGCCAAGTACAACATTTTCAATGCACAAAAGAAAAGAAATTGATATCTAATTAGAGTACTTATCTTCTAGCTTCAAGCTTATTGGATATTTAATTATACTTTTTCAGCTTATTTGTCAAACATAACCCGTTTAACCCCCAGAATAAGTTGTTTTAAAAAAACTGAACCAAATAAGATACTCTAATTTCTTAAATAAGTGGGTTAAAATAAGGTAGTAAAAGAGAGAGAAATTGTTTTAGAATAAGGTGCGACTAACTGGGCCTATATATACTCATTTGTTTGAAAGGATTTTAATTTCCGAATTATATTCTCATATATTATAATTCAAGACTACTAATCCAAAAATTATTAGTCTTACTCACATATTTGTTTAGAATAAAATTATTTATAGGATAATTTAGAATAATTTTATGTTATGTTTGTTTTATTCACAATTTTTTATAGGATTGAATAAAAATTTATTATTTGAACTATTATATTCTTACTAATAATAATAAAGAAATTGTATTCTCAATAGTATGAATATAGATAGATAAAATAAGATACATCAGTCATTTTAAGCAAAGGTAAATGTTAATTTTGTACACAAAATTTTAATCCCAAATTCCTTATTAGACATGATATTAAATAGTTCTCTATTCTAAGTCATTTTGTTATCTTGAAATTAATAGTCCTAAGTTCAATTTTTAAAACAAGCAAAGAACTTAGAATTAATAGTCAATTTCTAAGTATTATCCTCGCAAATAAACCTATCTTTTATGAAATTCTTGGAAACTCTGTCATGTTCATCCTCCTCTTTGTTGTTAATAATCAGTCCTATTGTAAGGACACATTTCCGGATCAAATTTCAAAGGAAAACTAAATAAATATGTGCAGCCAAAAAAATTAAAAGACCGATTAAATTTTAGCTCCTTTTTTTTCTTTTTCCTTTTCATCATCTTTTTGTTATTTAATCTTTAGGACTAATTACAAATATACAAGTATAATGCATATATATATATATATATATATAATGGTTAAAATAATTATAAATATTACTATATAAATGTGCGGGATAGGTAGTGATGGTAGAATATCCTGATCAACGATTAAAAAAAAAATTGACTTGTCAAAAATTTGGGATTACAATAATTCTTATCTAACTTACCTAGATGTAATTATAGTAGCTCGTAGCTGACTAGTACCACAGTAAAAGAGATCTAAAAGATATACATAACTGATATTATCAACTTTCCATTGACAAAGTTTGAGTTGTTGAATTATTTCATAATGTACATGAGAAAAATAAAAAGTATCACTCTTATATTAGGAGACAAGAGGGAGGAGAGAAGAGAAGAGAAGAGCCACAGAGAGAGGGGAGTGTACGACAGGCCCAACCTTTTTTGGTGCAAAGTTGGGAATAGGCCCAACCTTATACCTGCTAATAGACGACGTAGGAGTGCAGTACAGGCGCACCAGTTTCAAGATTAACTAGATTTAGCACGAGTGCACAATCGGCCCACCCATTTCTAACTTTATTTTACAAGACATAATTATAAGGGTTATTTATAGTAATATACAATAACTAAAAACAAAAATACAAAATTAGTGTATTTATAAAATAATTATAAAAATAGTGCAATGCAATACTCATATTAAATTATTTTAATTGCACAAATCCCTTAAATTAACGAGAAGTAAATTAAATTTCACAAATTCCTTAAATCAAGGAAAAGTAAATTAAATTACTTCAATTCAATTTCTTCATCTCTCTCTCCAACTTTGACTCCACTAGCATACCAACGCTATTAAGTATAATTAAAGTCATTTCCTCCAAAACTCTGTTGAGTTCGTCTTCAAGTTCATGGTGGCGTCAATGATCGGCGTCGTCATAACTCTGACAAATCCCTTCTACACCACCGCCTAAATTTAATGGGAAATCATAGTTGATCACCACCCTGAGGAAAAAAATAAGACCATAATCGTTATATAACTTAAGTTATAATAAGCGTCGATAAACAAAAAATATAGGTACATACCGAATATAAATAAATTCAAGAATTGGTTATCTCCATACTAATGTTTGGTTACCATCATACTAATGTTTGGTTACCTAGAGTTACTGCACGAAAAAATTAGTTACTACACATTCAGGAATTAGTTACCTCCATACTAGTGTTTAGTTACCTAGATTTACTGCACAAAAAAATTAATTACTACACATTTAGGAATTAGTTACCTCTATACTAGTGTTTGGTTACCTAGATTTACTGCAACAAAAAATCGTCATAATAGTATTTGGTTACCTCCATACTATTGTTTGGTTACCTTCATACTAGTGTTTTGTTACCTAGATTAAATGCAGCAAAAAATCGGCATATTATTGTTTGGTTGCCTCCATACTAATGTTTGGTTATCTGGAGAAATTGAGAAATTCAACTATGAACGTGAAGACTCTATTGACGCCACCATGAGCGTGAATACTCCATTGACGCCACTATTGACGCCATCATAAACGCGAAAACTCCATTGATGCCACTATGAGCTTATCAGCAGTGGTGTAAAAGGGATTGACGGTGGTTATGACGGCGTCGATCATTGACACCACCATGAATGTGAAAACGAACTCGAGATAGCGGCGGAGAAAATGGAGGAGAGAGAAAACGGCGTATGAAGTTTTGGAGAAGATGAAAAAAAGCGGCGGAGGAAGAGAAAATGAAGGAAAGAGAAAGCGGCAGAGGAAGTTTGGAGAAGGTGAAAGAAAAGAAATATCAGAGAATTTGGTGGTGTAGATATTGTTAAGTAATTTGAATTTTGAAATTTGAAATTTGGAACCAACTACCCATTAAATCACCTAACTAAATTAAAAGAATAACAATACACTAATTTGGAAATTAAATATTAAAAATGCACTAATTTTTGTAAATATTTTATGTATGCACTTTTGTTGTAAATTTTTTTTAAAATGTACTAATAAATGTAATTCTTCCTAATTATAATTTACCCTCTTTATTGTAAGAAACAAAAATTTTAAGCTTTTTGTTTAATTATTTTATTACAGAGTTTTTTAATTAATAGAAAGAAAAAAAGACAAAAAATTTGGTCACTTTTTTTATCGAATTTTTCTATCAAAACATGGGTGCCTTTAGATGAAAAACTAAATAAAATAAACAAATCTTTTTATAATCTTTATTATACACTATAAACACAATAAAATTAATATAAGAATAAAATCGTATTCTAAATGAAGAATACATTTTTTTTTTTTTTGTTAGAAACCACGTAACATCATGAAAGAAAATTTATAATTATTTATTTATTTTTTATTTTTTAAATTCAAATTTATACTTTCCATTCTTTTTTTCCTTTAAAAACTCAAAGCATAGTTTAAGAGTTCTACAATAAAATTAGACAAGGCAAACAAGCCGGGTCATAGACAGATCAGGCCAAATTCAAGTCGGCTCAAAATGACTCAAATTTTTTTGCTAAAAATAAGAGGCTTCTTTCAACAATTACGATTATACTATATAAACTAAAAAAAATTGACTGAATTCTCTTTTTATTTCAATATACAAATAATATAGTTTTCATATAGTTTTCAATATATTTTTCAATATAGTTTTTATTGATACTTATCTGTAGTTTTCAATACCAAGCAAGTGTTTGGATGTCAATGTCATGGCTTGTGAGGCATGGGTTTCCTGTCAATTATCAACTTAGGTGAAATATTGGCCTTAGTTGTTTGAAGTACTCTTGCTACTATTGTTTTAAGTTTTAGATGCATGCCTGTGTATTTGGTGACAATATGATGCAAGTATTTTAAAAAATATAGTTTTGCAATTAAAAAATTTAGATATAGCCGGGGGAAGGAAGGAATCCAGCTTCAGCTTTGTTGTTGGAGGGAATGAATTTGGTCCTTTTAAGTGACATCTGTGTGTATTTTTCAATTACTAATAATTTAGACACCACGGCTTTAACACTAGTGTTTCATTAGATACAGGGGCATACAGCCCCACACAAATAAAGTAAGTATATATATATATATTAACTATTGTGCAGACGATCTTCATCTTCTTTAAGAAATAAATTTAACACTTGCCTGATTTTGAAAACTATAGATAAGTTGATAATACTATTTTTGGGATCCGATTGCTATAAAATAAATTTTATGATAAGTTCACTTTTAGATCAATAAAGTGCTGGTACGCAGACTGTGATTCACTTTATAGTAACTGGATCTCTATTTTTGTTATAATTTTTAACTGTAAAATGTTCTTTGGTTATCTAAATAAGGTATTCTGAGTAAGATCCGGGCCAATTTTGCTACGTCTAAGTAAGATGTTCTTTGGTTATCAAAAAAAATTGTATAGAAATATAATGCTTTATGTTGTAAGTATTATATGTGATACAACATGAATATCATGCCTTGCATTATTATAGTTAGTCTCAGTGTGATGAGTGACAAATTCAAGATTTTTATTCAATGAGTTAAAATATCGTGGTTATAAATAATTTAATAAAAATTTAGAGTACTTTTCTAAGTCAAAAAAAATTTAGGCAATTTTACATTTTTTAGTCAGTTGCATATGTAAAACATGTATTTGATTACAATATTATTAATATAATAAGTAATATCATTATAAATAGAGAATTGATATTTTCACAAACAAAAATGATAGTTTCACAAACTCCTTCTCTTATGAGTGTGAGGTCCATTTACTATTCACGTAAGAGGAATTTTGTAAAATTATCATTTTTATTTGTAAAAATATTAATTCTCATATATGCACATACCTTATTGACCCCTAATACGTTTTTTTAATCACAAATGTGTTAATAAATATTTAATTCCTTAATTATTTTAAAAATAATATAAATTAAATTATTATTTATTTTAAAAATATAAAATAAATGCATATATAAAAACGTATATATAATATGAGATTGAAAAAATTATACAAATTTTAATTTGACCATATATGTTAAAAAAAATTATAAAATTTTAGTAGAATAAAATTGTTCATTACACGGTAATCTTTTTTTTTTAAGTTTATCATATGATATAAAATAATTTATTTTTAATGGGGTCAATTGACCCCACACGGCCTAACGTGGCTTCGTCCCTGATTGTGCTGGAAAATTGCGTGCGGCAGTGAACGAGACGGCCTAATACAAAAAGTCAAAAGGCGGAGTTATTAAATAATTCTATTATTTTTGCTATATTCAAGGAAACTAATTGAAGTTATATTTTTATTTTATATTTACTCTTAAATCTATTGAATGTTTAATTTAGTAAAAATAAAATTACAATAAAATTATAATGGTAAACTCAAGTCCTTCATTGTATCGTTTTACTATTATATACTCTCTCTGTTTTAAAATATAAGATTACTAGTAATTGTTCGTATCTGAAGACACGACGTAACGAAAAATTAGATTAAAATTCAAAAAATACTACATTACTTAAAGACGCTTTACAACATAAAATAACTTACAATCATACATAACAATTATCATAATTCACAACACCACCACAATAATTGTGACGACCCCAAATCCGGGTTCCTTGAACCTCGGATCCGGTTCAACACGAGTATTACTTTTTTCTTATTGTTTATGAATTACAACAATATTATAATTGCTAAATAATCATTTATTTACAATTTTACAACTTCTCTTTCTATTCCAGAATCGCAATCTTTATACATTCCTAGTATGTCTCAATATCATACATGATACGACATTCTATTACAATCAATTTGAGTATTTAACACTCATATAATATACCAACTAAATATTACACTACACAATCATTTACCTGTCCAATTCGGACTGATATCTACAATAGACATTTAGATCTTTAGTGAAAGTAATATGCTTTCCTGTTCCTTGATCTTTATCGAGAACTTCAACTAACTTGTACTATCTGAAAAATGTTGGTTTAGGCAAGAGTGAGCACGACGGCTCAGCAAGTTCAACAGTTACACATAACATATTACATGCTTCACATATTATATATGCTCTGCATTTTATTCTTACATCATGCATTTCATGCATTTCATTTTATGAATGATTCATACTTCTTATGAATCACATACAATAAACAACTAGCATCTAGCAAATCATGTTTCATATCGGTACATATTTCACATGTAACCATATCTCATGTTATTCATATATCACAAATATCATCAAAATATCTTCATGTTAATAATATAACATCAAATTGTAGCATGTTAATGCACATAGGAGCAAGTTCTGAAAAACTTGCCTGGTCGCTTCTACCATTTACGCCTATTTGCGTCATTTGCTCAACCAACAATTTATATAACAAATTGACATAATCATTAGCTACCAGGACTTTTAATTAGTCTTAACTTAATACCTTAACTTCAAATTATTAACTATTTAGTTGTCCGATAAACGAACCCTTAAGTTCCGGACAAAAATCCTAGCCCAACAAACCTAGTTGGACATGTCGGTAAACTTAACCAACTTATTAATATTATTAATTATTTAATAATATTTTAATTCCTTATTAATATTATTAACCATTTAATAATATTTTAATCACTTATTAATATTATTAACCATTTAATAATATTTTACTTACTTATTAATATTATTAATCATTTAATAATATTTTAATCACTTATTAATATTATTAATCATTTAATAATATTTTAATCACATATTAATATTATTAACCATTTAATAATATTTTAATCACTCATTAATATTATTAACCATTTAATAATATTTTAATCACTCATTAATATTATTAACCATTTAATAATATTTTACTCACTTATTAATATTATTAACTATTTAATAATATTTTAATCACTTATTAATATTATTAATCATTTAATAATATTTTAATCACATATTAATATTATTAACCATTTAATAATATTTTAATCACTCATTAATATTATTAACCATTTAATAATATTTTACTCACTCATTAATATTATTAACCATTTAATAATATTTTAATCACATATTAATATTATTAACTATTTAATAATATTTTAATCACTCATTAATATTATTAACCATTTAATAATATTTTAATCACATATTAATATTATTAATCATTTAATAATATTTTAATCACTCATTAATATTATTAACCATTTAATAATATTTTAATCACTCACTAATATTATTAATCATGTAATGATATTTTAATCATTTACAAATGTTATTCATCATTCAATAACTTTTTAATCATATACTAATATTATTGATCATTTAATAATATTTTAATAATCTTCAAATAATACCAATAGTTAACTTTTTAATTGTGTTAACTTTAATCTTTATTTTAAACATTTAGTTATCAATTAATGATTAATGGATTTCATATATATTGGTTTAATAACCAAAACATTCATTTTACACTTATTTCAACTTAAATTTTCATAAAAAAAACTCGACCCGGATCGACCCGACTCGACCCGGACCGACCCGACCCGACCCGACCCGGAGCTGGAAAAATCTGCTTAGCAGATTGTTCTGACGCAGCTGCGTCAGTCCTGACGCGGCTGCGTCAGCCATTTTGTCCGAAAGTCAATTGTTTGACTGCTCACCCTCCGACGCTCCGACAGCCATAACTTCTTCATTTTAAAACATTTTGGAGTGATTCTTGAGTCCATTCTCATCAGAATTTCCCTCTCTACAACTTCTCTTTGGATCACAAATCCAAATTCCGAACGTAACTAGACCAAAAACTGCTCACAAGGACAAAGTGAAAACTAAAATCACAAATCCTTGATTTTAATAGTTCAAACTTGAATATAATAAACTCTACACATCCAAATGACACCAACTTAGTGTTGTTGTCTTCTTAACTTCTTGTTTTATAATATTTCATGGTTCAATCACATTTTTGAAAACGTTTGACACAAAATTTAAAGATCGAACCACCTAGGGTTTTACCGGTAATCATAATATGGAATTTTCTTCCATTTATTTGCATACCACTCATACCAATACATGATTTAAACCTATCAAATCATGAATCTACCTATATATCATAGATTTAGACTTCTAGAGCATCAAAATAACTTTTGATCGGTTAAACATATATTTTGACCGTTTAAAACTTATATAAATTATAAAAATGAACTAAGGAAGAGATAGAGCACTTTTGAACCTCTTGGACATGGATGCTCTTCTTCTTCTTGATATGATCTTGCTAAGGACTCCTCCTTGACTATTCTCTAGCATTTTTTCTTGGTGGAATCATCAATCTCCCAAAGTTTACTTGTTTTTCTTTCCAAGAGCTCTCTCTTTTCTCTCTAGACTTTCTAGACAAATGACTAACAAACATAGTCAATGTGTGGAGCACTATATTTATAGCACATCCTTAATCACCATCAACTTTCCTTAATCAACTAATATTGGTCAATTAGAGGCTTAATTGAGATTACTATTGGATTGATTGACTCTTGGATTGACATGTTGATTGACCTACATCAAGTTTGCTTACAAGTTATAAGTTGAGTAAAACAAAAGCAACTTTCTCCAACACTTAACCAAAGTGTGGTTAAGACCTTTACTCTTGTAACCTATGATAACTCAACTATAAACCATGGTTCAAGCTCATCAATTAAACATACACACATTTTTCACCAAATAACTCAAGTAGGGTTAATTCTCTACAATCAATTATACATAAATATATTCAATATATTTATATAATTGCTAACACTTAACTCTAGCATTGGTTAAGGTTTTATTTTTTATTACCACTTAGGGTTAACAAGTAACCCAACAATGGTTAGTTCTCTAAAATATAAACTCATAAGAATTGACCATCTTTATTGACTAGGGTTGGTGAACCACCCATTGGTTAATTCATTTAACTAACATTGGTTAACTCTCTACCATTTCATATACCTACAACATATATATCTCTACATATTCACCAATAACCTTTTATTTAAATTACATCATAGCTTGAATTGACCAATTTAAATTGAATACAAGCAACATACATTTTTACTCAATCTCCAAGTGGGACCCCATGTTTGGTCAACACTCTACCTTTTTTCCTTTATTTTTATTATATATACATATCTATATATAATACTTGCAATTTCTACTAACAATTAACCAAGGTATGGTTAATTCTCTACAACATGCAACCCATGGTTACCTACCAATTCTACCTTGGTGAATTATATACATACACAATTGTATCTATAATATTCTTCCTACAACTAACCCATGCATAGTTAAATCTTTAATTTATTTACTACCTAGGGTTACTCAACTAACTCATCCATAGTTAATTCTCATCATCAAATTCACCTACCTAGCATTTAACCAATGTTTGGTTAATGCTCTCTCTTGTCTACCAACTACGGTTGTTCAATTAACCCTACATTAGTTAATTCTTTACACTTAACAATATTTCCCAACACTTTGACCAACATTGGACTTTTAAGTATTTAGGCTACTAGTTTATTTTGCATTGGACTCCCTTATTTAATTATTTGGGCTACTCAACACAACTCACACATCTTTATAACTTTGGGCTAGGTAATTAATTTAATTGGACTACCACCACATTATATACAATACTTGCCAATATTATTTAATTAGTCTTATATTAATTACCTCTGGGACTATTAATTAACATAATACTTGGGCTTAATATTTAATTACCCATCTTCATACAATATTCTCATATTGGGCTAACACATATAACAACTTATTAATTAAGTTAATTACTTAATTAATTAACTTCTTAATATTGTTATTCTAGGCAATATTCTAACTTCTCTACTTATTAATTACAACTTTAATTCATGACTCCCATAATTAACTCAATTAATTATATTACATGACTTTCCTTCTTACTTCATATTTAAACTAATTAATTTATTAGCTTAATTGAGTATTAACTTACTCATCCTCTTATTTGGCTAACCATTACACTGTAGGTATATACGTATTAATATAATTACCTTCATTTCTCAATTGAATTTATTTCCTTAATAAATTCTCAACATGCATCATTACAATATTCCCACATTTAATTATTATTATAGTTATTGTTATTATAATAATAATTATTATTATAATAATAATAATAATAATAATTATTATTATTAATATTATAGTTATTATTATTATTATTATTATTATTATTATTATTATTATTATTATTATTATTATTATTGTTATTGTTATTATAATCATCATCATCATCATCATCATCATCATCATCATCATTATTATTATTATTATTATTATTATTATTATTATAATAATAATTATTGTTGTTATTATTGTTTTTGTTGTTGTTGTTGTTATTATTATTATTATTACTATTATTATTATTGTTGTTGTTGTTGTTGTTGTTATTATTATTGTTATTATTATTATTGTTGTTATATTATTATTATTATTATTATTATTATTATTATTATTATTATTATTATTTTGAATTCAAATTTGAATGAATGAGTGTGAAATGAAGTGTTGATTTTGGTGAAATTTGTGTGTGTGTGAGATGTTATTATTATTTTGAATTCAAATTTGAATGAATGGATGTGAAATTGAGTGTTAATTTGGGAAAAAATTGTATGTGTGAGATGAAATGTGAACCATTAGATTAAAATTGAAAGATCCTAAGAATTGTTTTGTTTTGTCAAATTTTGAATTCAAAATGGGTTGTGTTTTATTATATAGATTATTAATTTTTTTAAATTAATTATAAAAAAAAAACTCAAAACTAACATGAATTTTTTATTTTCAGTCAATACATTGATGAATATTATAAATTATCTAAAACGTATGTACTAAAATTTATTATTTCATAATTTTTAATAATTCATTTCAAATTTGAGTTTAATAACTCTTCAAATTAATTTTTAAAAGTTAATAATAATCTTATAATTTAAAACGGAGAAAGTACAAAATAAAAAAGAACTCATTTTGTGTAAAAAAAAAAAAGGGTACCAAAAAGAGACATTTTATGGAATAGACGATCACAATTAGTACTCCATCCCTCCTTGTATAATTTTATATTAACTACTAAAATATTTGAAAATTTTTCCAGGGTAGGTAATTATGCATCAAATTAGCTTTTCGTTAACAAACTGGAAAATAATAAATAATTTATAGTCAACTATGTCCTTCTCTCTAGACTAGCTATATATATTGAGGTTGATGCTACTTAGAGAATGCAAACATAGAGAGAGAAAAGCACCGAATACTAATGGTGTATACAAGTGCTCAGTCTCTAATTGTCCATCAGTATCTCCATGTAAGTTGTGTCTAAGGTATGTAATATTATCATGTGTCTATCATTCATAATTACATATATCGCATAGCATACGGCTTATAAAAATAAATTACATTTTATATATTATACAATTATAATAATTTTTTATATAAAATATAATTTATTTTTATAAACTATTTATTTGAACAATTTGAAATTAGGATCGCACATCATTAAAAGTCTAACAAATATATTCTAACATTTTTTTCTCATTAATATTTTGAAAATTAATATTTTCACATGAATCTCTTTCACATAAATGCGAGATCTACTTATTATTCACGTGAGAGAGATTGTTACTCTTTCTTGTCGACTAATGAGAAAGAACACGGTTTAATTAAGAAGAGGATAAATTATAAAACCAAAATTCACATAATAATAAATTTTCATTCGTGAAAATCGTAAACATTTATTAATAATTACTTCCTCGTCCTTTTTCTAATATTAATAAATAAATAAATAAAAACTAATTTCCATCTAATTGCATGACTTTGTCTTAACATTACCTGTTAATCAGGAAATCCAACTCTTCCTACTTTTCTCTGATAAATATTATTATGATTAATTCATAACATATACCTGAAATTAATTTAAATTCTTTATTTTTCAGTCCCCATAAAACTTAAATAATACACACAAAAAAAACATTTTGAGACCATGTATTCAGCCAACCACTGGGGAGGAACACTAGAGATAACCGGAGAAACCCACGGCGACTTCTCCAACGGGGAATACGAGCACCGGTCCGACTGGGACAAGGCGTCGGTGTCCCGAAAAAGCCTCACGTTAGACGAGACACAAAGAAGTTGGCTGTTGGATCCGGACACCGGTAATAGCAAGAAGAAAAAGTATGTGGATTTGGGTTGTGTGGTTTGTAGCCGGAAAGCATTCCGGTGGACGGTGGGGGCGGTGGTTGTGGCCTTTTTAGTTATTGGTTTGCCAATTATTATTGCCACGAGCTTGCCGGAGCACCACCGCCCGCCGCCTCCGCCGGATAATTACACGGTTGCGCTTCGTAAAGCTCTTCTCTTCTTTAATGCACAAAAATGTACGTACACTTCTACCTCTTTTTATTAAATAAGTTTTGTCGTTTGATTTTTTTTAATGGAAGAATTCCAATGTTTAGTAATTTGCCATATCAATTTGTAGGAAATGATATCTTTACTATTGGTGCTTCGATATTTATCCGAAAAAATTACTCATAAATTTTATTCTTATAAAAGACAAAGGAGTATGACTTCACATCATTTATAAAATACAAATAAAATGAGACCATATTTTTTCGTCTTTTTTATGGGTAAAACTAGCGAATAATTTTTTCAAATAAATTTTTAAATTTTTTTTTACTATATTTCTCTGCTCCTTTCACATGAAAATGAGAGTCAGGTACATTCCACTCTCTGTGCGAGAGAATGTGAAAATATCAAATATTATGCGAAAATATTGCTCTCCTAATTTTTTTACTAATGAAGACGGTTAAGTGGTCATAACTTTTATTGATGTTAAATTATTATCGACGGAACTTTCATGTCTTCGTCATTTTGGTTTATTTTAATGATTAACTAATTGTGACAAATTCATACATATTTCATAAATGAGAGTGTGTGTGTGTATATATATATATATAAACGATATTACAATCACACTTAATATTTAATTCAAAGTAAAAATTAATGTTGACGTAACAATAAGTAATGTTTAAAATATTAATTGTCGTTAAAATAATTATAAAAATATTATTAAAAATAAATTAACTTTTGACAACATTATATTTACTTAGTTAATATCAACAACCTAACTATTATAATCTGTAAAATACAAATGAAAAAGAAGTTTCTAAAAATGTGAAATGAACGCAAGAGAAAGTGATTAGGTGGGTTCCAGACGCTTTTACTCTTTTTCTATCCCTGTTTTATTTAAGTGGCCTTTGCACGTCTTTCCTTCATTCTAATTATTTTTCAATAAACATGCATACGAAATTATGCCAACTTATTCTACTAATAAGTAAAATTTGTTAGTGTGTTATGAGTAAATTAGTGATTTAATAACAAACCAACTACAATTTTTCTAGATTTAAATTGAGTTGTACATGTTTTAATTATAGGGGAGAGACTATCTATACAACTAATGTAATAGTCACCCCCTCGTATTTAAAAGGGGAGCACTATTTTTACTTGAGTTCTTGATATTTTTATATAATTTTTTCTCACTTGAAGGTGGGATTCACTTTATTTTCATTTGAAAAAACATCAAAAAAAAAATAATAAAAAGACATGTGAAAATATCAGTTTTCATTTAAAAATCAATGAGTTAGTCCAAAAGGACATAAAATCTCTATTTTACCCTCATAAGTTAGGTTTTGGACCTTTGGTGTTGTTGAAGATAATTAGTTAATTGAATACTATTAAGAGCAACAAGGTCATTTTCTTGACTATTAATTAATTTGTTTAGCGATCTTTGGACAATGTTGGTTTACTATCATCCATAACGAATGAATGGTGACCATAACCACTAAAATAGGAAAAATAAATATTCAAAATTTCATGTACCTTCTATTTGCAGAGAGAAAAGAAATGTACATCCTTCGTTTCAAATTATAAAATTAATATCGACTTTTTAAACGTTAATTTGAGATATTTTTAAATTTAAAATTGACATAATTTATTTAAATTTTAAAAATAATAAATCTTATAATTAGTAGTACTTTTTATGCAATTTATGATATTAATATAAATTAAGTGAATTTATATTAATTTTAAGTTTAAAAATATTTAAATTAATTTTTAAAAAATTAATATTAATATTATAATTTAGAATGGAAGGAGTATAATTTTCTTTGCTCGGTTGTCAAACATTGATATATGAAGTATCGAAGCTTTATAAGGAATTGACCCGTTCCAGATGAATTCAGATTGTTTTGTTACGCATGAACCATGTTATTAGTTTACTAGTGACATCAAGATTTAAAATAAAATAAAAAAAGTAAACGGGAGAGGTGGGTCTACTATTTGCTTCTGTCATATATATATATATATATATATATATATAAAAAAAATAAAATAAAAAACATTCTTTTATAATATTAAGCTGGTATCCTTTCACTACCTAACACACCCTTTCAGATATTACCTCCTTAAGTTTATATTCTAATTAGTATGCTACCACCTCCCTAGTTAAATGAAAAATCATTTAATTTTTTATTTATTTTACGCATATTATATAAGTCTTAAAAAATTATGAAATGGTCAACACGCTTTAAAGTAAAAGTCAAAAGTTGCACGATACATACATAAACCATTTTAAGAAGGATATATAATGAACCTTCTTCAATAAGGTAGTGTTCTAAATAGACTCAATTTTAAGTCTTGAAAATAAAATTGAGTGTTACATTTTAATTAATTTCAATTTCATGAAATTATAAATGGACCAGTTGTCAAACATAGAGTAATATGTTTACAGTTATTGTAATTTTTATACTTGCTAAAATTATGAATGATTATACTTTTATTCACTAAGATAACTATTTTTTTTTAGGTATGCCTAGTATAAACAACTATAATTATTGTAAATTAATTAAGAAAAAAAAATTATCATACCCTATCTACTACTTTAAAAATATAAATGAACTCGCATCGCTTTATAATTGTGATTTATATGCATACACGGGATAGATTATAAATAAAAATTAAGAATAGTTTTATCTTAATTTATTTCATTTTATCGCATATATTTTCAGGTAGTTGCAATTTAACTTAATCACATATTTGTGTGCATGTATATAGTTTGAATGTCAAGATTTGCAACGCAATGTTATGAAGTACCTCTAATTTTTGAAACAAACGAAATAAAAATTTCATTTTCATTTTCATTTCTTTTCCTCCGCATGCATTTTTTAAGTTCCATTAACATATATATGTATATATTGTGAATTGGCAGCAGGAAAATTGCCCAAAAACAATGGAGTTCCTTGGCGAGGAAACTCGGGGCTGCAAGATGGAAACTCAACAGACACGAAGGGAGGGCTGGTTGGAGGGTACTATGACGCCGGAGACAATGTAAAGTTCCATTTTCCGATGTCGTTCGCCATGACAATGCTGAGCTGGAGCGTGCTCGAATACGAGAGCAAATACAGGGAAATTGGAGAGTACGACCATGCCCGAGACCTCATCAAATGGGGCACTGATTATTTACTCCTTACCTTCAACTCCTCTGCCTCCAAAATTGATAAAATTTATAGCCAGGTATATATATATACATATATATATATATACACACATACGTGAATCTCAAAATAAGAGGCAAATTTTATATAAATAAATTACTAGTGACACTCATACTTGCTAGTCATGAAAATTAAAATAAAATGCAACACTTTCTCTCTTTCAAAATATATTTCAAAATATATTGATTTTTGAAGTAAATTTAAGATAATTTTAAATTCTAAACTAATTGAATTCATTTAATATTAGACAATTCAGTTACTAAAATTTTAAAATATCAAAAAACTACTATCAATTTTGAATTTGTAAATATCTCAAAATTTAAAAATATCTCATATTGATTTTAAAAAGTCAAACTGATCTTATAATTCGAAATGAAATATATATATATATATATATATATATATATATATAGAAAAAGTTACATATAAAAAATTATTTTGTGGTATGTTGTTGGAAAACCTTAAAAGAAAAAACTATCAAAAATCAAATGCTACTCGCGTTTGGGATATATATAGCATTTTATCTAACATCAAAGGATCCATATATTCACAATATCTTATATGTAACGAATAAATCCAAATCGACCCTCGATCAAGTCTCAAATTTACTGTCACGATAGCACTACAGGGGTATCTTGATTTACCACATATTCACTTAAAAAAAAAAACTATGACATCGGTCACTCGTACTCTTGATAATAACATTGTTTCATATATAAGATAGCACATCCCACATACTTGGTAATAACCAAATTTTTAGATGCGAAATTGGAAAATCACATTATGAGTTGTTGCACAGTTTCTTCAACTCAAGGAGATCATATTTTGTAATATGATGAGCAAAAAAATCACAAGTAGATACCATTGAAAATTTGAAACCCCCCTAACAATATCCCTCTTGGTTTGTTTCCAAGGTTGGAGGATCACATAATGGATCAACAACTCCAGATGATCATACCTGCTGGACAAGACCAGAAGACATGGACTACCCTCGTCCGGTCCAAACTACATATTCAGGTCCAGACCTTGCCGGAGAAATGGCAGCAGCAATGGCAGCAGCATCCATAGTTTTCCGCAACAACATAGCCTATTCCCAGAAGCTCATCAAAGGGGCCGCCACAGTCTTTGAATTTGCCCGGAACCCAGGTAAACGCGCGAAATACAGTCGCGGCAACCCATACATTGAGCCCTACTACAATTCCACAGGCTACTATGATGAGTATATGTGGGGTGCTGCTTGGCTGTACTATGCCACAGGGAACAAAAGTTACATTAATTTGGCAACAAACCCGGGAATAGGCAGTAATGCCAAGGCATTTTCTGTGATTTCGGATTTGAGTGTTTTGAGTTGGGATAACAAGTTACCTGCAGCCATGCTGCTGCTAACTAGGATGCGGATTTTCTTGAATCCCGGATACCCTTATGAGGCAACGCTCAGTAGCTATCATAACATCACCCAACTTAACATGTGTTCCTATCTTCAACGATACCATGTCTTCAACTGGACTCGAGGTAAAGTCTTGCCCTTTCTGGAAATAATTTGTTAGGAGTATGATAGATTGTCGTGATAATATAGTGAAATCAGAGTTACAAGAAAATGTGATACAAAACTTCATTTTTTTTTCATTTCCTTTGTTAATTTAGGATGCCAACTGATAGAAAACTTAACCCCTTTTGTCAACCTTGAAAAGCTAGTTGTCCAAGTTTGCCCGTTTACGTGCCCCAAGCTTAGGTTCTATGTGAAAGATCCAATGTTACAAACCTTAACCCGTTCTATCCATCTTGAAAAGTTAGTTGTCTACGGGAGAGATCAAGATCCATATCAAACCTACGCTTAAAAACAAGCATACTGAGTTTGCATTACTAATATTCATCAATGTCCCGTATAAAAGTCTCCAAAAAACCTGAATATATTGTTTATTATCATCTAATTTCTAAAATATCATCATGCCTACGCTTAGAAACAACTCAATGAGTTTCAACTATATATTTAAGAAAGTGAACTCTAGTGAACTATTTTCTAGATAAACAAATTACATACCTACTGAGTGATCCGAAGAAGCCTATCCCTAACACATCCTATACCATAGAAAGTGACTCTTTTGTTTCCTTTCTCATTCCATGTACCATATCGAATCATTTAACATTGGGTAAAATGTTCAGGAGGGCTTATTGATCTGGACCATGGACGTGGGCAGCCTCTTCAGTATGTGGCAAATGCAGCCTTCTTAGCATCACTCTTTGCTGATTATCTAAATGCTACTGGTGTTCCTGGTTGGTACTGTGGTACTAACTTTATCTTCGCAGATGATTTACGCCGTTTCGCCACTTCCCAGGTTCCCTCATCTGCTAACTCTCAACCCTGACCTTTTACTCATTCTTCTTAACTCGACTAAACGAATCTAAGAGCTCTATGTTTTACACTAACAGATTAACTACATTCTTGGTGCAAATCCAATGAATATGAGCTACCTGGTAGGATATGGCAACAAATACCCAAAATATGTCCATCACCGGGGCGCATCCATACCCAACGACAAGAAGAAATACTCATGCAAAGGTGGATGGAAGTGGTTTCAAAGCCGGAATCCTAACCCTAATACAATTACAGGGGGAATGGTAGGAGGCCCTGATAAGTTCGACAAATACAAAGACTCGCGTTCCAATTACAGCTACGCTGAACCAACCATGGCTGGAAATGCAGGATTGGTTGCAGCACTTGTGTCCCTCACAGCAAGTGGCCGCATGGGAATTGACAAGAATATCATGTTTTCTGCAGTCCCACCGTTGTATCCAGTAAGTCCACCACCTCCGCCACCGTGGAAGCCCTGAAAATACAAATTCATGGAATTGTACCACTATGAATAACCTACTACACTCTTCATACTTGATCTTTTATTCTGCTTTCTGGGTTCATGTTTATACAATAGACATATCTAATGATTCAATATTGGACATAAACTTGGAAGGATTTCCAACATGCTATTACTATGTGAGATACATCTTATTTTTGAGTGTGTTAGAGACGGATTTTATGGCACGCCTAAACATATTTATACAATATATTTTCAACTATACTTTAAATAACTGAAATCTATGATGTATAAATATATTTTTTCCAAACCTTAAAATCCGTGCCAAACACGGTGAATAGAGGAAGAGTCCTTTACATGAGAGAGGTAGTATTAGCTTAAATGCTTAATGTTATGGCAACCCGCCGTTAGCTGCAGATTTTGGAAGCAGCTTCAAAAATCATTTTCTGTAAGGTTTCACTCTTGGTCTAGTACCTTAAGAATTGCCATCGCAATATTATCACAGTGTGGCAAATATATCTATGAATTTTGCAATTTAGGCTACATTCTTATTTAAGACCTCCAAGGATATTTTCCTAACTCCTAAAGTTTTCGTAACATATGCAAAAGAAAAAGGAAAACCAACATAAATAACAATTGCAGAGCATACATGTTTATAATGCTTTCCAAAGGAATTTCATCCACTGAAATTTAACTACCACTTTTATAAATAATGATGTTAATGTAACTATGGAAATATGAAAGGAACAGATATTGTCCTATGACTTATTATTGACCCTTTTCAAAAAAAACAAAATCCACTCTACTTAACAAGATTAATTGATATTTACAATTATCGCAATGGGGAATTATTGAACCGACCGCATATCATTCCGATGATTTGGAGATATGATTGTAAGGGACTGGATGTTCTTAGTACCTTACTGAGTGCAGAACTAACTCTATTTCAACAGAAATGAGAGTAGCAAACAAGGAATTGTAAAGGAGAGAAATAGGAGAAGAGAAGTGAAAAGGGAAATAGAAATTTTGTTTCATCAATCATACCATTACAAATGTTATCTGTAACTATATATAGCTGATCACAAGTTGAGCATTACATGAGCAGCACCAATGCAGCACAAACGCACCTTCATTACTAACAGAAATTCATGAGCAAAGACAGTTATGACCTTACTTACTTAATAGAAAAGACAACAGTACCCCTTTAAGAAATAGCTGAGTTAACTACTACTGGAATCATTAACTAACTAATCCAGCTCTTATTTACTTATACTGTTAATCCTTACAGTCCCTTCTCATCAAATCAACCTTGTCCTCAAGGTTGGAAATGTGGAAATCTAGCATGAAACTGTTCCCAAAGCTCCCAGGTTGCTTCAGAAGGAAGCATATGAGACCATTGAACCAAAACCTCTGTTGCTGCAGCATTCTGTTTCTTAACCATGCGCCTGTCCAGGATTGCAATTGGCTCAACCAAGAATTGACCTTGAGCATTCAACTGAGGTAAGACTGGAGAACTAGGGCAATGAAGACCAATCTTTTTTTTAAGAAGAGAAACATGAAATACAAGATGAATTTTAGCATCAGGTGGTAGTTGAAGTCTATAGGCCACATATCCAATTTTCTCTATCACTGGAAAGGGCCCATAATATTTAGGTGCTAACTTCCCAAATTGGGTTTGCCTTACAGTCGACTGCTTATATGGCTTAAGCCTAAGATAGACCAAATCACCCACTATAAATGATCTTTCACTCCTGGACCTGTCGGCATAATGCTTCATTCGAGATTGAGCAGCTGTCAAATTCTGTTTGAGTAACTATAGTTGCTGAGTTCTGTCCAAACAGAAGTACTTAGTAGCCGAATCATGTATCTTCCCATATTGATGGAAGTTCAAGTGAGGAGCCTTGTAACCATATAAGGCTTCAAAAGGGGTAGATTTCAAACCACTGTGGTAATGAGTATTATACCACCACTCCGCCAAAGATAACCACTTGGACCAGTTCTTAGGCCTTTGGGAAATCATGCATCTGAGATAACATTCAAGAACTTGATTCAACCTTTCAGTTTGCCCATCCGATTGGGGATGATATGCAGTACTTAGATGCAATTTAGTACCAATCAACTTGAAAAATGACTGCCAAAATAGGCTGATAAAAATCTTATCCCTATCAGACACAATAGTAGAAGGAAAACCATGTAGCTTGTAAATATTATCTATAAACACCTGAGCTACTTCTGGAGCAGAGAAAGGATGATGAAGAGCAACAAAATGTCCATACTTGGTTAACCTGTCAACCACTACCCATATAACAGTGAACCCATTAGATTTTGGTAGGCCTTCAATAAAATCCATTGAAATATCCATCCAAGGACCTTCAGGAATAGGGAGGGGCTGCAAGAGTCCAGGAACAGATTGAGTTTCATGCTTCTATTGTTGACAAATGTCACATTCTTTAACAAAATGAGCCACATCAGTTTTAATAGAAGGCCAGTAGAAATAGTTAGTCAACCTCTTGTAAGTACCTCTAACTCCAGAGTGTCCTCCAACCGGTGAATCATGGAATTCAGAAAGCAATTTGTTTCTTAAAACTGTGTCAGGACCTACTACAAGTTTATCCAGAAATTTAAGGCGGCCATGATGAAAAGAATAACCTGGTAAGGAGTGAGGGACCAGCTGAATCTAGGCAATGATATCTTTCATTCCTGGATCAAATTCCCATAATTTTGCAAGTTCCATAATCCATTCAGGAGTAGTTGCGGATACAGCTGCACAACTGCCTTCCTGTTCAGAATACTCATTCTGTCTAGACAAACAATCTGCTGCCATATTCTCCTTTCCCTTCCTGTACACAATTTCATAGTCTAAACCCATCAGTTTAGTAATCCACTTTTGTTGATTGGGAGTTGTAACTCTTTGATCCAGCAAGTATTTCAGGCTATGGTCATCAGTCCTAATCAGAACCTTATTGCCCAATAGGTAATGCCTCCATTTAACAGCAGCATACACCACTGACATCAACTCCTTCTCATATGTCGACCATCCCAAATGTTTTAGGGCTATACTTTTGCTAAGATATGTTATTGGTCTTCCTTGCTGCATCAGTATTACGCCCAGGCCACTATAAGAGGCATCTGTCTCTAAAACAAAAGGAATGTTAAAATTGGGCATAGCCAAAACTGGAGCTCTAGTCATAGCATCCTTGAGTGTCAGAAAAGCAGCAATGGCCCCTTCATTCCATTGGAACTTGTCTTTTTTAAGTAATTCAATCAAGGGCCTACTGATTAAGCCATAGTCTTTAACAAATTTCCTGTAATAACCTGTCAAGCCCAAGAAACCCCTAAGGCTCTTCATGTTCTGCGGTAGTGGCCACTGTACCATGCACTTTATCTTATCTGGATCAGTAGAGACTCCTTTGTTGGTTATGACATGCCCCAAATACTGAATCTCCTCAGTACCAAACATACATTTACTTCTTTTGGCAAATAAGGAATTATCCTTTAAGAGCTGCAAAGTAAGTTCCAGATGTTGTAGATGCTCCTCATATGTTTTGTTGTAAATGAGTATATCATCAAAGAAAACTAGAATAAACCTCCTAAGATAAGGTTTGAAGATATGGTTCATTAAGGATTGAAAAGTAGCTGGTGCATTTGTTAAACCAAATGGCATTACTAGGAATTCAAAATGACCAGTTGGAGTCCTGAATGCAGTCTTGGAAACATCTGGAGGGTGCACTTTGATTTGATGATATCCAGACCTAAGATCTAACTTAGAAAACCATATGGATCCATGCAACTCATCTAACAACTCATCAATAACTGGAATAGGGAATTTATCTTTAATAGTCATGTCATTAAGTGATCAGTAGTCCACACACATCCTCCAAGAGCCATCATGTTTTTTTACTAATAGAATTGGAAATGCATAAGGGCTAGTGCTCGGTTGGATCACTCCAGATTCTAACATTTTCGTGACAATCTTCTCGATCTCCTCTTTTTGCACATGTGGATATCTATAAGATCTAAGATTGATTGGTTCACTACCTGGTTTAAGATTGATATGGTGGTTATGTATTCTATCAGGAGGTAAACCCTTAGGTTCTTGGAATATCTCAACAAATTTCTGCAGCAAATTTTCCATTTGACCACACTGCTGCACCACATCCTTGTTTTTTGATTCAGTTCCCTCCTCTAAGATACAACACTGCTGCCCCAATTCCTCTTTTCTCTGATCAATACCTTTATCCATAGTATCATCTTGCAAGTTGGTTGTAACACAAGACATACCAAATATATAACCAAAGTAGCCATGGGTAGCAGTGTTCAAAGTCTGTGTGAATTCCCCAGAAGATAGCAACTGCACAGTTGGCTTAATTAAATCAGATTCTCCCTGCAAGAGTACAGATCTGCCACCTTTAATAAAAGAGAGTTGTAGTTGATTAAAGTCAAAAGTGACTGGATTAAAATCCTTTAACCATTGCACCCCTAAAACTGCATCAATTCCTCCTAAGGGTAAAACTCTGAAATCAGTCACAAAAGTTTCTCCATGTACTGTCCATTGTAGAGATGAACATTCTTGGCAACTAGTAACTTTAAATCCATCCGCCACAGAAACTGAAATTGGTTTGGTCTCCTTAAGCACCACCTTCACCCTTTTAGCTGCTTGAGGATCCAGAAAATTACTAGTACTCCCACTGTCAATGAGGATCCTTATGATTTTGCCATTAGCCATGCCCACAATTCTAATGGTATTATTAACAGTGTGTCCAGATAAAGCATGCAACGTACTGTGAAGTTCCTGAGGTTCATCAGTTTTTCCAACCAAAACTGTCTCATCCTCACAACAATCATCTAAGTCACAATCATTATTGCTAGTTTCATCAGATGGCATCATAAAGAAAAGGTGAGGTTTCTTACATTGGTGCCCTAGAGTATAAGGCTTATCACAGGAAAAGCACAACTTCTTTCTTCTTTTTTCAGCTATCTGCTCTCTTGTTAATCCTTTAACTGGTAATGTCCTACCATTCTCCAGAAAAGGAACAACAACAGATTGGTTCAAATTAGAACCTCCTATACTAGTTTTCACACTAGGCATAAGGTTATTTTTCTGAGAAACTCCCAAAACAGCAGGCTTAAAGCTCAGCCTACTTCTTTTTAACCATGCCTCCAATTTATCTTCCTCTACTCTAGCTAATCTAATCAGCTCCTTGAGTGAAGTCAGTTTAAGTTCCTGAATTCCCAGTCTTATCTCCTCTTTCAGCCCTCCCAGGAAACAATCCATAAAAAAGGATTCATTCAACACTGGATTTTTGGATAAGGACCATCCTTTCAACTCCTCAAATTTCTTCCGGTAGTCATCCACTGAACCAGTTTGTTGTAAATTCTTAAGTTCTCCAATTGGATTCAACTGAGTTTTCAAGGGTAAATTTAGCTAAAATTTCTTCAATAAACCCTTCCCAAGACAATTCTATACTTCCTTGAACAAAACCTGCATACCATTCCTCAACTTCTCCTTCTAAATTCATAATTGCTAGGTATAACTTCTGATTATCAGCAACCACATGATGAGTAAACAGTTTATTACATTTTCGAATCCATGTTCTAAGGTTGTAACCATCAAACTTAGGAAATTCAAACTTAATTGTTCTGAATATGCTATTAGCAGATTTATCATTAATCAAAACAGGTTCATTAGGTACTAAAAAAGGACCTGGTTGATTGTTCGAACTTCCTGCAGTGTGTTGTGGATCTGGTAATCGTGCAGAGAGAGCTTCAAATCCTTTCATCAATTGTTGCATTTTCTGTTCGTTATCCTGTTTGAGGCCTTCTATTGATTCCTGTAATTGAGACTTCAGTTGTTGGATGGAGATTGTATGCTCACCAACTTGAATCTCCAAATTAGTGAGTCGCTGGTTATTGGTCGCCATGGTTGGATCTGAGTGCTCTGATACCAATTGTAAGGGACTGGATGTTCTTAGTACCTTACTGAGTGCAGAACTAACTCTATTTCAACATAAATGAGAGCAGCAAACAAGGAATTGTAAAGGAGAGAAATAGGAGAAGAGAAGTGAAAAGGGAAATAGAAATTTCATTTCATCAATCATACCATTACAAATGCTATCTGTAACTACTATATATAGCTGATCACAAGTTAAGCATTACACGAGCAGCACCAATGCAGCACAAACGCACCTTCATTACTAACAGAAATTCATGAGCAAAGACAGCTATGACCTTACTTACTTAATAGAAAAGACAACAGTACCCCTTTAAGAAATAGCTGAGTTAACTACTACTGGAATCATTAACTAACTAATCCAGCTCTTATTTACTAATACTGTTAATCCTTACAATGATCCATCAAACTATTGCATATAGCAGGAGCCTGGCGCTTCGGGTGCAACTCGTCCAGGCCCATCCAAGGAGCAGCAGCAACTCCTCTTTGATTCAACAAACACCTAAAGTGTGTTAATCTTGCGATTACTTGCATTAGATCCTCAGGTAGCTGATCATAAGGCGTCCATAACCTCTCTTCATTGAAGAAAAAGGAAAACCATGCAAGAAAAGGGAAAAAGGGAATGTGATGAACATCAGTTCAATTTGGATATGGCAATTCACCCAAAAAGACAAACAAACAAACAGAGGTTTTTTGGACAACAGCTGCAGATACTAAATAAGTGTTTAATGAACATAATATCATGGTTTCAGAAGTGACAACCAGCATAATATGTTAATCTACTCATTTATAGAAGCAGAGATAATTAAAATCTCTGGTCCGAATAGTACTAACACTCTACTAAAGTAATTGAGAAATTTAAAAATGAAACAAAGATTGAAACTGCAACAGCAAATTCACTACCAACTTATTGGGATGTATGGAACTCAGTTAAAGGAGAAGAAAACTAGAGGGTGACGTGATTACTCAAAGAAAATGAAGCTAGGTAACTAGCCTTATTCGTTTCTCGTTTAGCCTATAACATGACCATCCATAGCGTTTACAACATGATTTATCAATTTTGATATTATGATATCTTTTTCTAAAAAGATTATATAACTTGATAGGAATTAAGGTGAGTACCTGCAGCTGCCGCAACACGTGGCCACTTTTTTTGTTCGATATCTGATCCATCAATATTTTCAGCCCACATGCATACCTCACCCCCAATAACTAATTTATGTTCCGTCGGATTAGTGATGTTTGTGAGGGGTTCATACATATAAACCTCCTGCCATGGGGTACCCAAGTGATCCAAATACCACATGCCCTGGTTACTTACAATGCACCTCAACCCAGCTGCAACCACACGCTCAGCAACACCACCTCCAAGCCTGTCAGAGAGGTTGAAAGTAAAGAATTAACCCTGTCGGGTCAGACGCTAAGTAAAATAAAAGAACTGATATTACATCACTCCAAGATTTACAATTACTCCTCTTATTCAATATTTCAATTTATTTTTAAAATTCATATGTGAAATCAATTTTGAACTCAACTAGGTTGAGACAGAATGCGGCAACTGTTTACAATTGATTCACTTACATAGTATAGAATGAATGAGAGTTTTAATCCACATAATGAGCTACTCAATGACTAAAAGGTAGGTTATATATAGTGCATTGGTCATTTTTGTTTTTTGACGATTATATGAATAGAGTTTATTTCTGTTTAAATTGTTAATACTAATGTATCTGAAGCATATTAACAAACATAATTTCTTCTTATAAAAAGTAGAGATGGTTTATAATGGTATATTGTCCGATCTCATCTTAACATATCATAAACTACTAAAAGTAAATATTATGGAAGAATAAATCATTATGGAAAACAAGTTAGAGCACAAAAGCACAGCAATTACAATTTTTTGGAGATAAAGATTTATTATAGAATTAGACAAGTATTTACCATCTTAGAAGTTAGAACACAGATGGTTAACAATTACTATTATGTTAGAAGACCCGGAGTATATTATCTGAGCCAAGGAGCTAGTTGAGCTTGACGTTCATAGGATTTGAAAGTACACCTATATGAGAACACACCTCACACCAAATTACGTAGGCATACCAGCAGAAAATTAAGCAAGCTATCGCTCTTCAAGATATTTTCATATTAGAATATGTTGTATCATAATACAGTACTTTAATTAAATAAAGATAATAATTGATAAATTTAATAATTCTCACAGCCTATAATTAAGTTATAGACATGAAGAATATCTATTGGCCATACCAGTTATGGAAAGCAGTGTCTGGGCTTAACCTACTGCCGAAGCTGTTGAAGGTCTCCTCCCTGCAATAATTTTTAACAAAATTTAGATGAAAACCCATGTAATAGAAAAAGTTTCTTGACCAAAATACTTACCAATTAACAACTTCATATCCATGGGAAACAGCAATTTTCTGTGCTCGCAAGACGAAGCACTGGTAAGCTTTCGATTCATTCATCCCGTGTTGCTTTAACCTGAAAAAGAGAATTTAGATTAATACATTCTAGATAGAAATAATTTTCTTATAATTCACAAGAATGGATTTAGCATTACAGAAGTCTAGAGGACATGATCATGGATATTACCCTTCTCCCAAGGAAAAAGGAAATTATTTTGTAAATGGCAAGTCTTTAAGTAACATAACAGAAAATTTATTTTGCAATGGCTTTTGGAGACAAGGAGAGGAGTCCATTAAAAATGGAATTATAAATGGCATAGTAATAGGTGTGATTGTTTAAACAAAGAAAAAATAGAAGTTATCCATTGCACTAGGTATGGAAAACTTATTCATATCGTAAAGAGGTAGTGCTAGTGTAAGAAACATGAAGATTTAACAAGGGAAAATAAAAAATAAAATAAAAAGTTTAAAAATTGAACTAATTAAGATAATAAAACTATATGCTTTCAATAAAGGTGCTTCATGCCACATCAATGTGTGTGTGCACTCGTAAAGAGGTAGTGCTAGTGTAAGAAACATGAAGATTTAACAAGGGAAAATAAAAAATAAAATAAAAAGTTTAAAAATTGAACTAATTAAGATAATAAAACTATATGCTTTCAATAAAGGTGCTTCATGCCACATCAATGTGTGTGTGCACATGCGCGCGTGTGCTCGTTAAGAAGTTCACTAAAACCATCATTTTAGAACGAAATTCTTGATGTTGACATCAACGGTCTTATTTTCACCTTATTATCTTTCTTTTCTGTTTATTATTTTTGGAGCATAACACCATTCAAATCGTGAGGGATTATTAGCAATTTTCTAGGCCAATGTCATGGACATTTACTTCGTGCGTGTGCGAATAAAGCCTTAAAAAATAAAGGTTCTATTAAACATTAAAATATCTATTATAAAAAATTTCAAGGGTCTTAAAGATTATTAAATTTCTCAGTCCATGCTCCTAACTTTATTCAGTTTTGAATACTTTAATATTGCTAGTGAAATTATTTTAATTGCTAACTTTTTGTACATTTGTCAATGATGTGTAGGTTTTTTTATTTGACCTTAGTTTACACCTATTGAGATTGTTCGATTCCCATACAAATGGTTGAAGTTGTTTCTTACTATTTTTGAGCAGATAGAGAGTATTTCTTATGCAAAAAAAATTAAACTTGCTAATGCTTTCATCCATGTGTATAAAGAAAAGTTATGGAAGTTGTTAAATCTCTTTATGGTGCAGTGGTTGTTAAAAAGAGATTACTATTATATTTCTTGCAAGTCCTTTTTTTGCAACATAAATCTATACAGGTCTACATAAGAAAACATAACTTGTTAGGGACCCCCCCCCCCCCCCCCAAAAAAAAAACATACAATCATTAGTGCAAAACTATCTCTTTTTAAGCATAACTAGCTCGGTATCCCGTGCCAAGCACGAGATTTACAATTATATTTTATTTATTAATTATAATTTATATTATTAAATATAGTCTTAATATTAGCTAAGTAATGGTGGTGTGATACTATAAATGAGAATAAAAAAATAATGACAAATTAAGAATATCATGTCACTTTATTGTTATAAAATAGAAATATATCTCTAATTTTTGACCGAATTAAAAAGAAATTTTATCTAAGACATCGAGAGAGCGTTAGTTAAATTTTTTATATAAAGTGACTTTAAAATGTTGTTTTAATAATTATTTATTAAAATAGTTAGACATATAATATTGCACAATATTGGTATTCATAATTGTTTTTAGTGTTCAATAAAACACCTTGTCTCAAAAAAAATACAAAAAAATAATAATAAATAATTAAAAGAGGATTCTAAATGAATATATAACACATTTTAGGTTTCCTACAAAGAGATGATCATATGCAATTAAATCTATAAAAAGAGAAAATCTGCAAATTCTCATATATATCTTATGAGATAGTACAAATATAATAAATATAAAAATATCAACCAATTAAATCCAAGTATAGTTTCACAAATCAACTCAGTTTAAGAGTAACCAAAATATCCCAGTTAACTCATACAATAAAACGTTGTTTGTGCTATTATAATAAATATAGACTAGTAGTGCAAAACTGACCCAAATGATTTTGCACTACTAACTTTACCTTGAGGCAGAGTTTTGGCTAATACCTAAACTCATGGCCAAAAACGATACAAGTGGACTGAGGGGACAGTTTTGCATTTTAGTCATTTCATAGCATACATTTTCATCAAAAACTACGTCATTGCAACGAGGGATTATAGTTCAGTAATTTCACTAAAACACTTAAACTTGAGATGAAGAGAACAAGTATGGTCTCGAGATTGTTAGCAGTTCCTTACACGAGGAGTTTTTCCCCAGCAACCTAAAAATAATAATTCAAGGTACATATTGGTGATTTATAATCAGTTACTTATGTAGTTCAACTTACATGGGCGAGGGACAAATGTCCAAAAGAGCTAAAAGAATTTAGACGTACTTGATATTAATTGAGATCTAGTATTAAAAGATAAAATATAGATATATATGTTGTGAAGAGTAGAAGTGTTGCTTACATGCAACTTAGGTAAATGCTCTTTAATGTTTCTTACGTGTATATTCAAGCATATCCAACTACAAGAATTTATTTGAAGATGAGAATGTGATGAAGTATAAAAAGTTTAATTAACTTTAACTCTATGTTCTTAATTAAACAAAATTTATTATTTCTATTTTGGAAATTAAGATTCTAGATATTTATATTATTTATATTATTTAATTGTCTAGGTGAGAAAGTCATGTACATGATATATTTTTGGGGTCATATTATAGATTAAACCCCTACACAGGTTCACTGTCCCAATTTCACCTGGGTTATCTAACCCACTACGGTCCCTATCAAAAGTCATCGTCAGACTCATACAGTACGAAGGGCCACTATTCTGATACCATTGTTACAACCTGAACCCAATTCCGACCCGGGACAAGGCTTAAACCATTGTCCCGGTAGCACCTTAGTCATCTTGGCCTGCCCACCAAAATTCTACTCTAAGTAGTAGGGTTGAAAGTTGAAACCTTATATACCATTTAGTCTATTTCATATGTTCCCGTATAAGAATAAATTATTATTGGTTTCCTTTTGTGGCATATAGCAAACAACAAAGCTGTTGAACTTACAGGACATGCGACAAACAGAGTTTGGACTCGCTCTACAAATCATCAAATTAAAAATCAACTTCCTAAGGTTTCTAACTGGAAAGTAGACTTACCTGAGAGAATTCCATCTATCAATTTAAAGGTGAATTCGTTGCTGACATCAAGTGGCTCCTTGCAAGTCTGTTACGTCCACAAGGAAGGATAACCAACCCCCCTAATGATGTAAAATAGTTAGCTTCTTGAACTACTAAGCTAAAAAACCTTTAGTAAGGGATTAACATCTATGTCAAGCATAACACTATGTTTGGAACTAAAATTTGCACGAAAAAAGAAAATTATAAGTAACCAAAAAAATTAAGATCTTACCAACACTATATTGAACTTAATACCAACACTATATTGTGCTTAAGTTGGGCAGAACTAATTACCAGGAGAGAGCATGTCCAGGAACATCAAGCTCAGATAATACATTAATCCCTCCTCTTTGAGTATAACTGCAAAATATAATATTGCATATTTTAGAAAAGTGTCAGAGAGAACAAATTCAATTATGAGAAAATAAGAGTAATTGACTTGCCTCACAATCTCAGCAGCATCGGCCATTGTATATCGTTCTGCAATAGAATAAGCACCATCCAACAGTTTTGGATATGAAGGTATCTCTAAAGGGAAGGACTGTTCATCTACAATGTGCCAGTGTAACACATTCTGCATGAGGGCAAGAAAGAAGAGAAACTACTGAGTCGATATTCAGATTATTGCGAACCAATATTTGGATTGAAATATCTTAAATTGTAGTTCAGATAGCAAATGCGTCTTAGTAGACTTGTTATCAGATGCCTAGAAATTTAAGGTACATATCTGTTAGCAATGCTTAGAGAGTTAAGTAAATTATACTAGAGTTTAAGTATTTACTCTATTATATGACTGAAATATGTAAGGGACAGACTTCATTCGGATTATCAAACTACTAATCGATTTTCCCAATCATCACCCTACTAAGAATTTCATGCAATAATTTAGTTAGCCAAGATGACTACTTCCTGCTGCTTCTCCTAGCTTCAGCTACTATATGTTAAAACGTTCCTTGGAATATTATTCCTCGTTGACTTCATTCGGATTATCAAACGTTCCTTGGAATATTATTCCTCGTTGATCCCAAGTCCTCTAATGAACAACCTATATGGATCAGCTTGCTGCAATTTGATTTTTATTTTTTCGTTTGTACATTTTTACCTTCAGTTATTTTTTTAATCCATCTGGTTTGGTTTTTCATGTAATTGTTTCATCAATATGGCTCATATGAGACCATGTTTTTAGCAATTAACAAAAAAGGGAATGACATAGTAGCAATAAGCAGTTAATATGAGAATTAATCTGAACAAACCATAATATAAGCACAGTTCAGTACTTCTGAGAGTAGTTCTGAAAAATGCTAGGAAATAACTAACATTCAGGTTCCACTTGCTTAATAAAAAGTGGGATTATCATATAAATCTTAGATACTAAACTTCAAGACCACCTGGGTGGCCTTCTAAACAGTAACTACAAGTACTAATTATATAAGAAATACACAAGTACTACAAGTACTAATTATAACACTATCTAACACAAGAACTAAAATAGTAGTAAACCAAAACAGTAGTAAACAAAATAGTAGCAGCCAACATCCAAATTGGCAACAGCCTACAGTAGCAAGCATCTTTGAACCTGAAAATAAAATAAAATATATGTATATTAGATCTATGGATATGTAATTCATAATATTGAATAAAAGAAATTATCAAACCTTTGTTAGTATGACTATCATCATCTGAACTTGAAAATGTTGTTGCACCTTTATTGCTGGGAGAATCTCTACATAAAAGCCAAAATAACACTCATCATTTAAAGATTGAGATAGAAAAAAATATTTACTATTACTTAAATATTACTTACCGATGTACAACCATTGAACAATTCATTTTGTCATGTGATTGTCCAACTTTGTCACAACCATGACAACGTCTAGCGTTTGAGTTCTTTGCCTTCCCTAATACCCTTTCTTTCCCTCTTTTAAGTCTTTTGCCACATCCTTTTTCCTTCACTTAATTTGGTTCATTGTAAATATGGTCTTTATTGCAACTCATCTTCCCGGAGACTACACTTGCACTAGTTCCACATTGTGAACTTTTACCACTATCTACAATGTAAGACCCCAAATTTTATGAAATATAAAATTTAATTTTTTCTTCATATATATTTTCATGAAACAGTAAGTGATTAAATTGATAAAGTTAAAAGTTAAGGATGTTATGTGTAAATTATATTATGTCGGACAATATTCGTTTGGTCGGGGAATATTCATTATGTCGGGGAATATTCGTACGATGGCGTCGTACGAACCAATCATTGGTGGACCCCACAACGAATAATTATCGGATATAGAAAATGACATAAAAAAATTTTAAATGGTCAATGGTACTATCACTTTTAATTGTCTTTATTGATGACATTCTCATATACTTCAAGAGTCGTGAGGATCATGAATAACACCTGAGATTAATACTCCAAAAGCTACGTGAAAACAAGTTGTATGCCAAGCTGAAGAAGTGTGAGTTTTGGCTTGAGGAAGTCACGTTCCTTGCGCATGTGATTTCCAGTAAGGGAATATCAGTTGATCCTGCAAAGATCGAAGCAATATTAAATTGGGAGCAACCTCGGTCAGTAACTAAAGTCCAAAGTTTTCTGGGCTTAGCTGGTTATTATCGGAGATTCGTAGAAGGATTTTCTCGAATTGCCACTCCATTAACTCAGCTGACTCGGAAAAGTACAAAATTCTTATGGAACGAGGAATGCGAGAAAAGTTTTCAAAAACTCAAGAAGAGACTTATTTCAGCTCTTGTTCTGACCATACCATCAAGATCAGGAGAATTTGTTATCTACAGCGATGCTTCAGGCAAAAGTCTAGGTTGTGTCCTTATGCAACATAGAAAGGTTATAACCTATGCCTCTCGACAACTCAAAGATTATGAGAAAAATTATCCTACTCATGATCTAAAGTTGGCAACAGTCGTTTTCGCGTTGAAGATCTAGAGACACTACTTGAACGGAAAAAAAGTGGATATCTATACGGATCACAAAAGTCTCAAGTATTTCTTCACCCAGAAGGAACTCAACATGCGACAACGATATTGGCTTGAGCTGTTGAAGGATTATGATCACACAATCCAGTATCACTCGGGAAAGGCGAACTTTGTAGCTGACGCTTTGAGCAGAAGATCTTATGTGAGTACAAGTGCACTGCTAACAACACAAAAGCGTATTTTGTACGACTTGCAAAAGATGGGGATAGAGCTAAAAACACCAATGACCCACTTGAAGATTGTGCACGTACGAATAGAACCAGCTTTAATCGATAAAATTAAAGCTGCTCAAGCTACTGATCCGGAGCTGATGAATATGATTAGGAGTGAGCAAAAACGGGTAAAATCGAAAAACCGAATTTTTTTAACCGAATTATTTCAGTTTTTCGGTTATTTTTAAAAATTCGGTTATATCCGTTTTAAATTTTGGTTTTCGGGATTGGATATTGATTATGAATATTTCGGTTACCCGAATAACCGATTTAGGAATTTGCTTTTGCTTTTGTGTAATTTTGTAGGCTAGTAGGCTCCTTTTGCTTTTGTGTAATTTTGTTGTTAATTATGAAAATATTAATTTCGGTTATTAACCGAATAACCGAATTGTAAATTCGGTTATTCGGTATTCGGTAATTCGGTTATTTCAAATTTCGGGTAATTATTCGGATAGTAAAAAATTACAAATTTCGGTATTCGGTTTTCGGTTTTCGGGTTTACCCAAATGATCACCCCTAAATATGATGAAGAAAGTACAAGAAGGTGCTATTCTTGAGGCAAGAATCGACAAGAAAGGAATACTTCGAGTTAACTCTCGACTCTGTGTTCCTAACGATCCTGAATTGAAGCATAAAATCATGATGGAGGCACACAACATGCCGTTTGCAATCCACCCAGAGGGTACCAAGATGTATCGAGATCTTCGACATACATTTTGGTGGAACAATATGAAAAGGGAGATTGCAGAGTTTATCTCAAGTTCCCTAACTTGTCAACGTGTCAAGGCAGAGCATCAAATACCTAAGGGTCCATTACAACCACTTGAGGTTCCCGAATGAAAGTGGGAACACATCAATATGGATTTCGTGACGGGTCTTCCCAAAGTTTCTCAAGGCTTAGATGCAATTTGGGTCATCGTAGATAGATTGACCAAATTCGCTCATTTCTTGCCTATACGAGAAAACTTTTCACTTGAACGTCTTGCCGGTATGTACATAAATGAGATTGTGAGATTGCATTGCATGCTAGTTTCCATAATTTCTGATCGAGATCCTAGATTCACTTCACGCTTTTGGATCAGTCTACAAAAAGCTATGGGCACTGAACTACGTTTTAGTTCTACATACCATCCTCGAACGAACGGACAATCGGAAAGAACGATCCAGACCCTCGAAGATCTTTTGCGACATTGCGTACTAGACTTCAAAGGAAGTTGGGATAAGTACTTGTCATTGGTGGAATTTTCTTACAACAACAGTTACCAAGCAAGCATAGTCATGGCTCCATTTGAGGCTTTGTATGGAAGGAAGTGTCATTCACCAGTATGTTGGAATGAGGTAGGAGAAGCAAAATTGTTGGGACCCGAGTTGGTACGCTTGACAACAGAAAATATCCAAATGATCCGACAATGAATACAGACCACACAAGAACGACAAAAGAGTTATGTTGATCTTCATCGGAGAGACGAAAGTTTCAACGTCGGAGATCATGTATTCTTACGTGTTTCTCCATGGAAAGGGGTTACGAGATTTGGAATGAGAGGAAAGCTCAACCCTCGATTTATTGGCCCATTTGAAATCCTCGATCGAATAGGAACCGTAGTCTACAGACTAGCCCTACCACCAAGTATGTCTCGCATCCATAACGTTTTTCACATATCTATGTTACGTAAATATGTGAAGGACCCAAACCACGTTATTGAGTTAGAACCAGACGTTATAGCAGAGGATTTAACGTACGAGGAGGTACCTGTTAAGATCCTAGATAAGAAGGAGCAGATCCTACGCTCAAAGGTTATACCTCAAGTTAAGGTTTTATGGAGGAACCAGGATACTGAGGAAATGACCTGGGAGCTAAAATCTGAGATGAAATCTAAGTATCCTTACCTCTTCGATATGTCAGGTACGTCAATTTCGGGGACGAAATTTCATAAGGAGGGGAGGTTGTAAGACCCCGAATTTTATGAAATATAAAATTTAATTTTTTCTTCATATATATTTTCATGAAACAGTAAGTGGTTAAATTGATAAAGTTAAAAGTTAAGGATGTTATGTGTAAATTATATTATGTCGGACAATATTCGTTTGGTTGGGGAATATTCGTTATATTAGGGAATATTCGTACGACGGCGCCGTACGAACCAATCATTGGTGGACCCCACAACGAATAATTGTCGGATATAGAAAATGACATAAACAATTTTTAAATGGTCAATGGTACTATCACTTTTAATTGTTAAAATATCTGGTGGTAAAAGAATAGTAATATACGGTATTACAAGTAACATACAGTATTGCACAGTAGCACACGGTATTGCACAGTAGCACACGACATTGCACAGTGTTTCGTATTATTAAACTGATAAAGTCGTTATCGTACAATATTTGACTTTATTGTCACATGCACAATAATTCATATTATTAAACTGATAATTGTCACAGTAGCATATGCACAGTAATTCACATTATTGAATCAATAATTATCATGACACAGTAACGTATTCTTTCTTTTACATACTTTCTGCATTATTGTTATCTCTATTATGGTGTTATTTAAACAGTTGTATTTCATTAATTAATTGACTTGATATCTAACTCAGAGAGCCAACTACACTGAATTTATAACAATTAGTCATAATAATGAATAAGTGTGAATTATTGTTGAATAATTGAATTGATAAAGTTATTTGTTTATAATATAAAGTTAGGTGATATAAAATGAATGATATAGATTAAAGATAATATAGAATTTGAAATGGATGGTGTAGATTAAAAGATGACATTTAAATGAATGATTTAGATTAAGGAAATCTTAAAAGATGAAATGAATGGTATGGATTAAACATTATCTTGAAATGAACGGTTTGGATTAAATTAGGAAATCTTGGTTATGATAAGATTTTTGGCTATAAATAAAGGCTTTAACTTAAGGATTTTTCATAAACTTCCTTACTTGTTCTTTCTTTCACTCTCTAAATATTTCTTGTGTAAGTTCTTTCTAAGTGTGCTTAAGTCATCTTGAGTATTTGTGAAGATCTATAAGTGTACTCTGCTACCGTCATTGTCCCTTGCTTCAGTTCTAAAAACTTGATCTCCATATCAGCTTGCATACACTCTGAAAAATAATTTTCAAAGAACAATTCTTTAAAACGATCCCACATTATGACTCCTTCTCCAGCACGATTTTTATTAGCCTTCCACCAGAAATTTGCCTCCCCTTTTAACATAAAGGTGGCAAATAACGTCTTTTGTTCTTCTGCCACTCGGGCAACCTCAAATACCTTGTTCATTTCCTCTACCCAAGTCTGGGCCTCAATAGGATCAGTGGTCCCACGAAACTCCGGTGGTCCCACAAGTTTAAAATCCTTGAAACTAGCCAAGTGAGTCCCTGGCTGATCTCTCTCCACTGGGGGTCTACCCTGCATAGCTTCTGCTAGCATATTTACAAGAGCTCTTATCGGGTCCGGTTGGTCCGGTACATCATCCCTAATCTCATCAACCCTTCATTGTCGCGGTTGTCTTCTAGGCGTCATTGTCTGTTGGACAAAACCTTAAGTTATTCAATTTATACCTTATATACTATGCAACAATTCATACCAACTTGAAACATTTAGAAATGCACACCCGAATTCAAGATAAGCCATCATGTAATATAATTGCATTTATATTCATATACCACTGATTTAAGTACAAAAGTCAATACAATCCCGTGGCATATCGCTATAAATGCCCTAGACATCATCGTCTATTAATATACCCATCCCCTAGCAACAAAAGTGCGGATTAACATCATCCTACCCCTTAGGTAAAAACAAAAGTCGGGTCTAACAACACTATCCCAAATATAAAACAAAATGCTGGGATTTACATCATATAAACATGTCCCTACTATAGACAAAAAGGGGACTGACTGCATTTATATACATAATATACTACCGACATAAGTCAAACCACTAATGGAGCATCCCACGCTCCACAACGTCCTGGAACTCCTGAGTCCCAATCTGTATCATACGGCTGCGGCCCATGGTCTCATGTGTTTGGCCCTCCTTTGGCAGAAAGAAGTGCACACGATCCATGAAACGGCCAAAACCTGTGGTGAAGGCATAACCCATACGTCAATCCTCCTCCTCTTGCTCCGTCCCTCCTCCTCTAAATCATGAGCTCTCTCTCTCTCTCTCAAAATCTAGCTGCTCCTCTAGCTGATGCCTCACTGCTACCTCCTCCTCTAGCTGGGCTCTAACGGCCTGCCTCTCAGCGATGACACCCTTCAGTTGTGCCTTAACGGCATCCCTCTCAGCTGTGATCCCCTCCAAATACCCGGTGAGATGGACATCCCTCTCTACCAAGTACTGCATCAGTGCTCCCAACTGAGTGGCAGTCTCCTGCCAGCCCTGCCTTTCCTGCTCTAACTGAGAAATCCTTTCCTGCTGCTCGACATCACTAACCTCCATCACCTGCCTCAGGTGCTGCCCCAGATGAAGCTCCTCCTGTAACCCCTGAACCTGATCCTGCTGATGCTGGACCGTAGCCTCTAGCACCTCTATCTGAATGCCTTGCTCAATGATCCGGTCAGTGTACTGACTCATCTGGTCATCCTTGAAGGTGTGGTAAAAGACAGGAGACCCACTCTCTGACTCATCCCCCTCAGATGGGACAAACTCTGGTGCGGTAATCATTGGTACTGTCTCAAAAACCACATATACATCACGTGGCTCCTCCTCTATCTGGCGGCTCGACTGGCCAATCTCAGACATCCTACAACCAAAGACAAGAAACACAATCAACAATAATATATTAGTATCATAATAAAATATCTTCATTAAAGAAATGAAATGATATTTTATCATGTATTGACTCAGCTCGATGAATCCCCACGATCCATCTCCACAACCTCTACCAACTCAATGAACATACTCGGTTCAACTCCTAGCGCACTCGAAATGAGTTTAATACTAAGGTTATAACCTAGGTTTCGTAATTCCTAAAGTTTATAACCCTAAGCTCTGATACCAACCTGTGACGCCCCCAAATTCGAGTACTCTTATCTCGGATTTAGTGCTCACGATCTAAACATCCAAACACATCCAAATAACATATAATACTAGTGCGGAATTAAATAAACATATGTTGTTTATTGCAAAGGGTCTACTATAACTCCCAAGGTCGTTAACCTTGAACAAAACATCATGCATAAACTAAGATTACATAATATAATAATTTAAATAATTATAACGATAGCTACTCCGTAGCTTTGCCCTTGCCTTTGTCTGGCTTACCCCCTTCCGGGTTTTCTAGCTTAACTACAAAAAATTAATTAAGCAAGAATGAGCAACAAATTTGCTCAGCAAGTATGAAAAGAAATCACGCTATAATAATTAAACAATAATATTAATTAAGTTTCTTTTGTGCCTTCAACAATTGAACAATAATTGTGAAGAAATCTGACAATGGGTATACCATCAACATCAATAACTGACTGAATTAACATGCTGAGTGGTTATACAAAACCATGAACATACTTCGGAAAGTTAACAGTCGAAGGAACTGATAACAATCTCAACTACCAAGCACTTGAGGGGATCAACCTCTTGTACTTGAAATATTATGCACAACATTCTGCTGCGTCGGTTTAAAGATTACCGATCAACTTCCCCTATTTAGGGTTGTTCATCTCAGTCTAACATTTGATTCCGCCCCATACCAAATGGTTTGGATTAGCTCCAATGAATAATTAAAGATTCAATAAATGAATTAAATTCTCAGTCTAGCTGAACAATTAGCTTAGACTTGTTCTCAAAGAATTAGTTTCTTAGACAATATACTTCAGTTCGATAATTGAACAACATGCAATAAATGATCATCAATAGAATTTATGATTGAAATCAACAATAAAGATTTAATCTCATAATGATGTGGAATAATTTAACAATATTAATCCACTACTATACTTGAAAAAATAAGTATAAATTATGTTCAGGGTTTAGGAACTTGCCTATTTGTCGATTTACGACTAATTCTCTTAATTACCCTTCTCTTGTAGACCTAACATAATTAGCGTTGGCCTATCAATTAGTATTGATCAAAATCAACTATTTAAACAATTAAGTTTATTAATAACTTAATCATTCAATCATATAACACATTGTCGATAATATAATATCATTTAACTCTACTAAACATTTAATATGTTATAGATTTAATGATTTAATAATCAAATATTACCCCTCCTTGAGTAATATTAAATAAAACATTACCTAGATAATCATTTAAGCCTTTAAACAATTTGTTCAAAATTGTTTAACTATTACCTTATAACTATTCTTATTTGTTGTTGCACAATGATTAGCTATTCAAGTGCAATTACTCTCTCTTATTTATCATTAATCTAAAATTAAATGATAAATAATTAATTAATTAACTTATCTTATTATTTAATAACAATTATATAATAATTAATTAATTAATCTTCCTTATTTATTATTTAGTATTAATGAAATAATAAATAATAAATAATTACTTTATTATCTTAATAATTCTTCAATTATTATTTAATATTATTTAAATAATAATTAATTAATAAACTATCCTTACCTGTTATTTAATCTTAATTAAATAATAAGTGATTAAATTATTAACTCTTAATCATCTTTAATTATTATTTAATATTATTAATTAATTAATCAGGACTCGTACATATTTACTAAAAATACTAAAATGACTTATTATTTTTATAATTTCTGCAAATCATTATAAAACTGATTTTCATGCACAGGGAAATTTTCCTGTAATTTTTCATTTCTGTTTACTATTTTTAAATAGGCCAAAACTGCTCAAAACCGTAATATTTTTCAAAAATGGAAAATTTATCAGAAAAATCCGAAACTTGTCCGACAGCTTTATTATACCATACATAACATCCTGTAAAAATTTCATAATTTTTGGACCAAGAAAACTCAACTTATGGCAGTTTCCATTTTTAAAACCGAAAACTTCGTTAATTTACTGTGATCTCATCCGAAGTCAGAATGACCTCATTTTTGGACAGGAGCTTCTTATTAACATACTTTCATAGTTCAGAAGCCTGTAATTTTTTGAATCCGTTTACTGGTCCAAAACAGTCCGGAAAAATTCTGGGCAGAATGTTTTTCACAGTTTCAAGATTTTGACAGTTTTACGGTAAAAATCACTATAAATCACTCGTAACTCGAAATCACGTGAATCCAATTGGGTTTTCTTGTAAACTTAAAGATCTATCCACCAGTGTCTTCGGATTTTCCATACGAGTTACTGAAAAAAACTGCGACACACCCGAAGTAGGCTGTCCAAATTAGGGTTTTATTACAAAACTATAACTTGATAGTTCTATGATTTTCTTGGCATTTAAAGTCATAAATACATGTTCAAACCATGATTAAGCATCTACAAGATATCTTAACATGTATTACACATCATCAAGCTTTAAAATTATTTTTGAACATGAAGGAGTTTATAAAACACCATAAACTCACTATAAACACAAAATACCTAACTTATCAAGACATAAACTTATATCTACACATAGATCACATAATACTCCACATAAATCTCCACCTTATATCTCCGGATCCTTCATGATCCCCACACATAAATTTTTTCCACAACCAACCATGGCATAAAACTTGAAAATAAAACCAAAACCTAGAAAATCTAAGAGTAAAGAATGTTATACCTCTTCGATTTAGTTGCTAGCTTTCTTCTTTTTCCAAAGTATGTGATGAACATCCACTTGATTCTTCTCCTTGCTTAGCTAATTTCGGCCCACCCTCTCTCACTCTCTCTAAATATTTTGCTCACAAGCTTCACACACTTGAGAGAAATAATAGAAGTAAACTCTTCTAACAAATGAGATGGGCTCTATTTATCGCCAACCAAACCTCTACATACACAAGCTATATGTATATAATCCAACTTGCTAGTTACCCCAAATTCCCATCTAGTTCCTCTTATTTAGGGATTTTTTTGTCCCTTAATTTGTACCAACAAGCAACCTTAATTACTACACTAGCTCCATGCAAGCAACCAAGACTTATACACTTCAAGCAACCAAAAAAAATCAACTCTTGTGGGTCCCAACCTGCGTGGCCAGATTTTTTCCCTATTTATCCACCAATTTTTGATTTTCTTTTAATGGTTAACTTGCAAAAATAATATCCTTCTAGAAGCTTATCAATTGGACCATTAAATTGGGCTATAAATAATTCATTTGGGCTATAAATACACTTGTGATCCATCATCTTGTTGGACCGTAATTTAAATCAATTAATCATCCATTTACTTCAACCATTGGGCTCATTAAATAATCCAACTTGTCTCCAAAATAAATAATTCATTGGACTAACTAATTAGTCCAAACAATACCTTGATCCACTAATTAATTTAATCAATTAGCTCACATAAAATATAGATACTATAGGATTAAAAAATAATTTCATTACATAATCCATTTAGACTTGTCATCTAATGGACTATAACTTAACTTATTTATTAGGCGCTCAATTAACTACACACAAGCATGCAATATAATTATGCATAAAATATTTTAATTTCTCTTCTAACTTTAAATTTAATTAAAGTTAATTAAATCATTATCATCGCATCATTCTCATTGTCATATATGACAATCTTACAAGCTTTGATAATTAATTATCATAAGCTTAAACTCTTTCTTACTTAATTGATTTCTATCAATTTATTCTTTTACTCTACCTTACGTAGTTAATATAAAGTAAATTAACTAGCACATCACATACAATTCTCACAAATAATTCACATGAAAATTTACTTCATTAATATTTAATTAATAATTACACAATTAATGTCACGTGAAAATTTTTGGTCATTACATTCTCCCCTCCTTATAAGGATTTCGTCGCCGAAATTGCCCTTACAAGGTTCACTCAAACATATGAGGATATCTAGTTCCCATGTAGCTTCCTCAATACTATGATTCCTCCAAATTACCTTAACTGAAGGTATCACTTTATTCCTCAAAATCTGTTCCTTTCGATCCACGATCTGAACAGGAACTTCCTCGTACATCAAGTCCTTCTCCACTTGTAATGGTTCATATGCAATCACGTGCTTGTAATCTGGCTTGTATGGTCGTAACACTGATACATGAAACACATTGTGGATATGTTCCAGTTCAGGAGGTAAAGCTACCTCATACGCCACTTCTCCGACTCTTTTCAATACTTCAAAAGGTCCAATAAATCTAGGGTTTAACTTCCCCCTCTTTCCAAATCTTATTTTCCCCTTCCACGGAGATACTTTCAAAAATACATAACTTCCTTCTTCGAAATCTCTGCTCTGTCGATGCAAATCTGCATACTTCTTTTGTCTATCTTGAGCTGCTACTAATCTTGCTCGTATCACATGTACTGTTTCTGCAGTCTGTTGCACCAATTCAGGTCCTAACAACTTTCGCTCTCCCACCTCATCCCAGCATAAAGGTGTCCTGCACTTCCTTCCGTACAAAGCTTTGTAAGGCGGCATGCCTATACTTGCATGATAACTATTATTGTATGTAAATTCGACTAAAGGCAAATGATCATCCCAATTTCCCTTGAAGTCCATCACACAAGCTCGCAACATATCTTCCAATGTCTGGATAGTCCTCTCACTTTGTTCGTCCGTCTGAGGATGATAAGTTATACTCAACCTCAATTGCGTTCCCATATACTCTTGGAAACTTCTCCAGAAATTTGAAGTAAATCTCGGATCTCGATTTGACACTATCGACACTGGAATCCCATGTTTTGAGACTATCTCCTTAACATACAATTTGGCCAATTGATCCAAATTAAATCTGATCTTAATCGGCAAAAAGTGTGCGGACTTTGTTAACCGATCCACAATTACCCATATTGCATCACAACCCTTCGGTGTTGTTAGAAGTCCTACCACGAAATCCATCGTAATATGCTCCCACTTCCACTCAGGCATTTCTAACGGTTGTAATAAACCTCCCGGCCTCTGATGTTCTGCCTTCACTCTCTGGCATGTTAGGCATTTACTCACATATTCTGCCACTTCTTTCTTCATGTTTGACCACCAAAAGTATTGGCGTAGGTTTTGATACATTTTCGTACTGCCCAGGTGAATCGAATATCTCGAATTATGGGCCTCATACAGAATTTCATCCTTCAATTCAGGTACTGTTGGTACCCATATTCTTTCTTCAAACCTAAGGATTCCATTCTTATCCATTTTATATTTAATTTCTCCTCCTTTAACAATACGCTGTCTCATTTCCTCGCACTCCTTATCTCCTCTTTGTGCTTCCTTTATCTTGTCTAATAGAGTTAAATGAATCTCTATTGAAAACAGCAATTCTTCCGGCTCTTTCGGAATTTTGATCTCCAACTCCATCCTTGCCATATCCTGGGTTAATTTATCTTGAGCTGTTAACACTGACAGTCTTTCCCTGCCCTTCCTGCTCAACACATCGGCCACTACATTGGCCTTTCCTGGATGATACAGTATTTCACAATCATAATCTTTAATTAACTCCAACCATCTTCTCTGCCTCATGTTAAGCTCCTTTTGTGTAAAGATATATTTCAGACTCTTGTGATTTGTATATATCTCATACTTCTCCCCAAAAAGGTAGTGTCTCCAAATTTTCAATGCAAACACTACACCTGCCAATTCCAGATCATGTGTCGGGTAATTCTTCTCATAATCTTTCAGCTGTCGTGACGCATACGTAATGACCTTGTCGTTCTGCATAAGCACGCAACCCAGTCCTTTATGCGAAGCATCACTATACACCACAAAATTCCCTAAGTCATCCGGTAAAGACAACACAGGTGCTTGACTCAACCTCTTCTTCAATTCCTTGAAGTTTTCCTCACATTTTTCCGTCCATACGAATTTCACCGTCTTCCTTGTAAATTAGTCTGCGGAGTAGCTATCTTCGAAAAATCTTGAATAAATCTCTGATAGTACCCTACTAACCCTAAGAAACTTCTTACCTCCATCGGCGTCTTCGGCTGTTCCCAATTAATAACTGCCTCTACATTCGCTGGATCCACCGATATTCCATCTTTGTCGATCACATGCCCCAGAAAATGGACTCTCTCTAACCAAAACTCACACTTCGAAAATTTTGCATATAACTTTTCCTTTCGTAGTGCTTCCTATACTATTCTCAAATGCTCTGCATGCTCCTCCTTAGTCTTGGAATAAACCAAAATATCATCAATAAAAACCACCATAAACTTATCCAAGTATTGTTTAAATACTCAGTTCATCATATCCATAAACGCAGCTGGTGCGTTTGTCAACCCAAATGACATCACCAGAAACTCGTAATGACCATAACGAGTTCTAAATGTTGTCTTTGACATGTCTTCCTTCCTTACTTTCAACTGATGGTAACCAGTCCTTAAATCAATCTTTGAAAAATACCTTGCTCCCTTCAATTGATCAAACAGATAATCAATTTTGGGCAACTGATACTTATTCTTGATTGTTACCTCGTTCAATTCTCTATAATCAATACAAAGTCTTATTGATCCATCCTTCTTCTTTACGAATAACACAGGCGCTCCCCATGTAGACACACTAGGTCAGATATATCCTTTATCTAACAGCTCCTGCAATTGTATCATCAATTCCTTCATTTCTACTGGCGCTATACGATACGGAGATTTCAATATTGGTGCGGTTCCCGGTACCAAATCTATGGTAAACTCAATCTCTCAGTCTGGCGGCAGACCTGACAATTCCTCCGGAAATACATCCGCAAATTCGTTCACTACAGGTATCTATCCCATTTCTTTCACCTCTTTTCGAGTATCTACAATATGGCACAGATAACCCACACATCCTTTCCTTAACAATCTCTTGGCCTTTAATGTCGTCAGACTACATGACTGTCTCGGCGACTTGCTACCATAGAATACTACTTTTGACTTTTCTAGAGTTAACAGGTTAATGCACTTCTTCTGACAGTCTATAACTGCCCCATGATTGAATAACAAATCCATACCTAAGATCACGTCAAATTCTTCTAACTTAATCGGAATTAAATCTACCGACATCCTATGTCCCCTTATATCTACATAACAGCTTTTATGCACATAATCAACTGAAATTACTTCCTTGTTCGCAACTTCTATGATCAAAGGGTATTCAAGTTTTTCTCGAGATAATTCTAATCTTTTCGCAAATTCATCAGATATAAAAGAACACGTAACACCCGAATCGAACAACATATATGCGTTTATATTGTTGACTGGGATGATACCTGCAACCACGTCTCTGGAAGCCATTGCATCTTGGACTGTCATGTTGAATGTTCTGGCTGTTGGTTTGTTGGGTTGCGTTAGTCCAATGATCAGCTTGCTGTTATTTCCTTTGTTTCCTTCTCCAGTCCCAGCTCCTTTCTTCGGACAGTTCTTCACCATATGATCAGTAGCTCCACAAATAAAACATCCTTTAATCTGCTTCGGCTTTGGACAATTTGGCGAAATATGACCCTCCTGGCCATAGTTATAACACACATTCTTACCTTTCAGACAGGCACCTTGATGATTCTTGCCGCATTTTCCACACACTATAACTTTCTTCTTCCCTTCTGCTTTAGTACTCCCAGCAATATTGCCACTAGGCTCAATCCACTTTCTTTTTCCAAGATTACTTGCTCCGCTGCTTCCTTCATGGTTACGTCCTACCTTCTTCTTATTCTTTTTTCTCCTGGTTGTACTTTGCCAAAGCCTCATTTCCTCCTTCAGCTATTATCGCCCTCTCTAATAGTGTAGAGAATGTAAAAATTCGCAACACTGCCACCTTGTTATACACCCAGGGTTTCAACCCCTGTTCAAATCTTCTTGATTTTCTTGCTTCAGAATTTACTTGGTGAGGCGCAAACCTTGCCAGTTCATTAAATTTAGCAGCGTACTCTGCTACCGTCATTGTCCCTTGCTTCAGTTCTAAAAACTTGATCTCCATATCAGCTTGCATACACTCTAAAAAATAATTTTCAAAGAACAATTCTTTAAAACGATCCCACATTATGACTCCTTCTCTAGCACGATTTTTATTAGCCTTCCACCAGAAATTTGCCTCCCCTTTTAACATAAAGGTAGCAAATGACGTCTTTTGTTCTTCTACCACTCGGGCAACCTCAAATACCTTTTCCATTTCCTCTACCCAAGTCTAGGCCTTAATAGGATCAGTGGTCCCACGAAACTCCGGTGGTCCCACAAGTTTAAAATCCCTGAAACTAGCCAAGTGAGTCCCTAGCTGATCTCTCTCCACTGGGGGTCTACCCTGCATAGCTTCTGCTAGCATATTTGCAAGAGCTCTTATCGGGTCCGGTTGGTTCGGTACATCATCCCTAATCTCATCAACCCTTCGTTGTCGCGGTTGTCTTCTAGGCGGCATTGTCTGTTGGACAAAACCTTAAGTTATTCAATTTATACCTTATATACTATGCAACAATTCATACCAACTTGAAACATTTAGAAATGCACACCTGAATTCAAGATAAGTCATCATGTAATATAATTGCATTTATATTCATATACCACTGATTTAAGTACAAAAGTCAATACAATCCCGTGGCATATCGCTATAAATGCCCTAGACATCATCGTCTATTAATATACCCATCCCCTAGCAACAAAAGTGCGGATTAACATCATCATACCCCTTAGGTAAAAACAAAAGTCGGGTCTAACAGCACTATCCCAAATATAAAACAAAATGCTGGGATTTACATCATATAAACATGTCCCTACTATAGACAAAAAGGGGACTGACTGCATTTATATACATAATAAACTACCGACATAAGTCAAACCACTAATGGAGCATCCCACGCTCCATAGCGTCCTGGAACTCCTGAGTCCCGATCTGTATCATACGGCTGCGGCCCATGGTCTCATGTGTCTGGCCCTCCTTTGGCAGAAAGAAATGCACACGATCCATGAAACGGCCAAAACCTGTGGTGAAGGCATAACCCATACGTCAATCCTCCTCCTCTTGCTTCGTCCCTCCTCCTCTAAATCATGAGCTCTCTCTCTCTCTCTCAAAATCTAGCTGCTCCTCTAGCTGATGCCTCACTGCTACCTCCTCCTCTAGCTGGGCTCTAACGGCCTGCCTCTCAGCAATGACACCCTTCAGCTGTGCCTTAACGGCATCCCTCTCAGCTGTGATCCCCTCCAAATACCCGGTGAGATAGACATCCCTCTCTCCCAAGTACTGCATCAGTGCTCCCAACTGAGTGGCAGTCTCCTGCCAGCCCTGCCTTTCCTGCTCTAACATAGCAATCCTTTCCTGCTGCTCGACATCCCTAACCTCCATCACCTGCCTCAGGTGCTGCCCCAGATGAAGCTCCTCCTGTAACCCCTAAACCTGATCCTGCTGATGCTGGACCGTAGCCTCTAACACCTCTATATGACTATCTTGCTCAATGATCCGGTCAGCGTACTTACTCATCTGGTCATCCTCGAAGGTGTGGTAAAAGACAGGAGACCCACTCTCTGACTCATCCCCCTCAGATGGGACAAACTCTGGTGCGGTAATCATTGGTACTGTCTCAAAAACCACATATACATCACGTGGCTCCTCCTCTATCTGGCGGCTCGACTGGCCAATCTCAGACATCCTACAACCAAAGACAAGAAACACAATCAACAATAATATATTAGTATCATAATAAAATATCTTCATTAAAGAAATGAAATGATATTTTATCATGTATTGACTCAGCTCGATGAATCCCCACGATCCATCTCCACAACCTCTACCAACTCAATGAACATACTCGGTTCAACTCCTAGCGCACTCGAAATGAGTTTAATACTAAGGTTATAACCTAGGTTTCATAATTCCTAAAGTTTATAACCCTAAGCTCTGATACCAACCTGTGACGCCCCCAAATCCGAGTACTCTTATCTCGGACTTAGTGCTCACGATCTAAACATCCAAACACATCCAAACAACATATAATACTAGTGCGGAAATAAATAAACATATGTTGTTTATTGCAAAGGGTCTACTATAACTCCCAAGGTCGTTAACCTTGAACAAAACATCATGCATAAACTAAGATTACATAATATAATAATTTAAATAATTACAACGATAGCTACTCCTTAGCTTTGCCCTTGCCTTTGTCTGGCTTACCCCCTTCCGGGTTTTCTAGCTTAACTACAAAAATTTAATTAAGCAAGAATGAGCAACAAATTTGCTCAGCAAGTATGAAAAGAAATCACGCTATAATAATTAAACAATAATATTAATTAAGTTTCTTTTGTGTCTTCAACAATTGAACAATAATTGTGAAGAAATCTGACAATGGGTATACCATCAACAATAATAACTGACTGAATTAACATGCTGAGTGGTTATACAAAACCATGAAAATACTTCGGAAAGTTAACAGTCGAAGGAACTGATAACAATCTCAACTACCAAGCACTTGAGGGGATCAGCCTCTTGTACTTGAAATATTGTGCACAACATTCTGCTGCGTCGGTTTAAAGATTACGGACTAACTTCCCCTATTTAAGGTTGTTCATCTCAGTCTAACATTTGATTCCGCCCCATACCAAATGGTTTGGATTAGCTCCAATGAATAATTAAAGATTCAATAAATGAATTAAATTCTCAGTCTAGCTGAACAATTAGCTTAGACTTGTTCTCAAAGAATTAGTTTCTTAGACAATATACTTCATTTCGATAATTGAACAACATGCAATAAATGATCATCAATAGAATTTATGATTGAAATCAACAATAAAGATTTAATCTCATAATGATGTGGAATAATTTAACAATATTAATCCACTACTATACTTGAAAAAATAAGTATAAATTATGTTCAGGGTTTAGGAACTTGCCTGTTTGTCGATTTACGACTAATTCTCTTAATTACCCTTCTCTTGTAGACCTAACATTATTAGCGTTGGCCTATCAATTAGTATTGATCAAAATCAACTATTTAAACAATTAAGTTTATTAATAACTTAATCATTCAATCATATAACACATTGTCGATAGTATAATATCATTTAACCCTACTAAACATTTAATATGTTATAGGTTTAATGATTTAATAATCAAATATTACCCCTCCTTGAGTAATATTAAATAAAACATTACGTAGATAATCATTTAAGCCTTTAAACAATTTATTCAAAATTGTTTAACTATTACCTTATAACTATTCTTATTTGTTGTTGCACAATGATTAGCTATTCAAGTGCAATTACTCTCTCTTATTTATCATTAATCTAAAATTAAATGATAAATAATTAATTAATTAACTTATCTTATTATTTAATAACAATTATATAATAATTAATTAATTAATCTTCCTTATTTATTATTTAGTATTAATGAAATAATAAATAATAAATAATTACTTTATTATCTTAATAATTCTTCAATTATTATTTAATATTATTTAAATAATAATTAATTAATAAACTATCCTTACCTGTTATTTAATCTTAATTAAATAATAAGTGATTAAATTATTAACTCTTAATCATCTTTAATTATTATTTAATATTATTAATTAATTAATCAGGACTCGTACATATTTACTAAAAATACTAAAATGACTTATTATTTTTATAATTTCTGCAAATCATTATAAAACTGATTTTCATGCACAGGGAAATTTTCCTGTAATTTTTCATTTCTGTTTACTATTTTTAAATAGGCCAAAACTGCTCAAAACCGTAATATTTTTCAAAAATGGAAAATTTATCAGAAAAATCTGAAACTTGTCCGACAGCTTTATTATACCATACATAACATCCTGTAAAAATTTCATAATTTTTGGACCAAGAAAACTCAACTTATGGCAGTTTCCATTTTTAAAACCGAAAACTTCGTTAATTTACTGTGATCTCATCCGAAGTCAGAATGACCTCATTTTTGGACAGGAGCTTCTTATTAACATACTTTCATAGTTCAGAAGCCTGTAATTTTTTGAATCCGTTTACTGGTCCAAAACAGTCCGGAAAAATTCTGGGCAGAATGTTTTTCACAGTTTCAAGATTTTGACAGTTTTACGGTAAAAATCACTATAAATCACTCGTAACTCGAAATCACGTGAATCCAATTGGGTTTTCTTGTAAACTTAAAGATCTATCCACCAGTGTCTTCGGATTTTCCATACGAGTTACTGAAAAAAACTGCGACACACCCGAAGTAGGCTGTCCAAATTAGGGTTTTATTACAAAACTATAACTTGATAGTTCTATGATTTTCTTGGCATTTAAAGTCATAAATACATGTTCAAACCATGATTAAGCATCTACAAGATATCTTAACATGTATTACACATCATCAAGCTTTAAAATTATTTTTGAACATGAAGGAGTTTATAAAACACCATAAACTCACTATAAACACAAAATACCTAACTTATCAAGACATAAACTTATATCTACACATAGATCACATAATACTCCACATAAATCTCCACCTTATATCTCCGGATCCTTCATGATCCCCACACATAAATTTTTTCCACAACCAACCATGGCATAAAACTTGAAAATAAAACCAAAACCTAGAAAATCTAAGAGTAAAGAATGTTATACCTCTTCGATTTAGTTGCTAGCTTTCTTCTTTTTCCAAAGTATGTGATGAACATCCACTTGATTCTTCTCCTTGCTTAGCTAATTTCGGCCCACCCTCTCTCACTCTCTCTAAATATTTTGCTCACAAGCTTCACACACTTGAGAGAAATAATAGAAGTAAACTCTTCTAACAAATGAGATGGGCTCTATTTATCGCCAACCAAACCTCTACATACACAAGCTATATGTATATAATCCAACTTGCTAGTTACCCCAAATTCCCATCTAGTTCCTCTTATTTAGGGATTTTTTTGTCCCTTAATTTGTACCAACAAGCAACCTTAATTACTACACTAGCTCCATGCAAGCAACCAAGACTTATACACTTCAAGCAACCAAAAAAAATCAACTCTTGTGGGTCCCAACCTGCGTGGCCAGATTTTTTCCCTATTTATCCACCAATTTTTGATTTTCTTTTAATGGTTAACTTGCAAAAATAATATCCTTCTAGAAGCTTATCAATTGGACCATTAAATTGGGCTATAAATAATTCATTTGGGCTATAAATACACTTGTGATCCATCATCTTGTTGGACCGTAATTTAAATCAATTAATCATCCATTTACTTCAACCATTGGGCTCATTAAATAATCCAACTTGTCTCCAAAATAAATAATTCATTGGACTAACTAATTAGTCCAAACAATACCTTGATCCACTAATTAATTTAATCAATTAGCTCACATAAAATATAGATACTATAGGATTAAAAAATAATTTCATTACATAATCCATTTAGACTTGCCATCTAATGGACTATAACTTAACTTATTTATTAGGCGCTCAATTAACTACACACAAGCATGCAATATAATTATGCATAAAATATTTTAATTTCTCTTCTAACTTTAAATTTAATTAAAGTTAATTAAATCATTATCATCGCATCATTCTCATTGTCATATATGACAATCTTACAAGCTTTGATAATTAATTATCATAAGCTTAAACTCTTTCTTACTTAATTGATTTCTATCAATTTATTCTTTTACTCTACCTTACGTAGTTAATATAAAGTAAATTAACTAGCACATCACATACAATTCTCACAAATAATTCACATGAAAATTTACTTCATTAATATTTAATTAATAATTACACAATTAATGTCACGTGAAAATTTTTGGTCATTACATTCTCCCCTCCTTATAAGGATTTCGTCGCCGAAATTGCCCTTACAAGGTTCACTCAAACATATGAGGATATCTAGTTCCCATGTAGCTTCCTCAATACTATGATTCCTCCAAATTACCTTAACTGAAGGTAGCACTTTATTCCTCAAAATCTGTTCCTTTCGATCCACGATCTGAACAGGAACTTCCTCGTACATCAAGTCCTTCTCCACTTGTAATGGTTCATATGCAATCACGTGCTTGTAATCTGGCTTGTATGGTCGTAACACTGATACATGAAACACATTGTGGATATGTTCCAGTTCAGGAGGTAAGGGATATTATTTTCTTTCATACACATAAATCGAAACTTATTATGGAACTATTGCTTCTATAATTCCTGAAAATATTATATGTTCCATAATAGTTGCACTTCATCATTTCAATTGAACCATCCTATTTACGTGAACCTTTCTATTGAACTGTAACCATTAGTCTGAACTGTGGATCTTGAATATCATTTTTGAATTTCACTCCACATCATGTTAATAATTTGGACATTATTTGAATCTGCACAAAGTAAACTTCTGATACTTATTGTTTATCCTGTTTCTTCTGTTCATCATTTATATCATTCTAATAATCCAAAATCAAGTTGTTGTGAATATCTGTGGTCGGGGGCACAAATGCGATATAATTGTTGAACAGATGATAGGTTAAAGGCGATATAATAGGTTAAAAGCGATACATCTGTTCGGTATCTTTTATGGCACATGGTGAATGTTCTCTTTGGCCCGTAGTACAAAGATGAACTGTTATTTGGTATGATTATGACCAAAGGCTGAATCTGATATAATCATGACCGTTGGTGTTATATTGAATGTCTTTGGCCCGTAGTGCAAAGATGAATTGTTGATCTGCATGATTATGATCAGGAATTGTGAATTTGTATTATCTTGACTAATGGTATTTCAGATGATAAAAGTTGATGATATTTTTCCTAAAAAGAGAACCGAGTGGACATTATAGTCTGCATTATTTTTCTAATAGATTGCTCATTCCACTGCTATTATTGATCTGAACGTTGTTCAAGAATTTAACTGCAGTTTTTGATATAAACCTTATAGTCTTTTGTATTCTATCAATAACTCAACTGTTGAAGGCTAACGATAACTTATTTGTCATTATCTTAGTCATGATATTCTTTACTAGGCTATTTGAGCTCACCCTTTCTTTTGTTCCATTACTTTTCAACAGGAGATGAAAATGTAGCTGGGTCTAGCTGGGGAATGGAGTGAGAGTCCGAGGGATAGCTATCATAGTCTTCACATATTGTAAAATAGTGTGATAATAATAGTGAATACTTAGTTGTGTATTATTATACATTGAATTGTTGAACGTTGTTCTACCTTGTAATAATTTTGTTGTATTCTTTTGACAACTCAAGTTTGGGCTGTGTGGACCCAGATTTGGGGGTGTCACATACAACAAGATTGATTGATTCAAGTGCATGAGCCAAAGCATCTTTATAAATATTAATTCCTTGTTGGCTTATAAGGGCTTTATAAGGAACATTGAATTAATTCACTCTGTTTGATTAAATATTCTTTGTCACTATTTATCATTATGCCACTTTCATTATCGATTACTATCTTGGAGTTTGCCTTCTTAGTCCACCTTTTCAATATGTATTGTTTTGGTAATTCGTCAAAATCATGCATTTTGTGCAAGTAACCAAGCACATGTCTACATGGTATCCCTATACTTTCAAACTTGTGGCAACTACATGAAGCAAAACTCAATTCTTTGTCATAAATAAGTTCTCGCACTCTACGTGTGAACACTTTTTTCCTATGAACTTGAAACACACATTGATTGTCAGTCTCCTTGATAAGCTCAAAACAGTAATTGAAGCATTCCCATATCTCATCTTCAAATTTATAAAATATTTCCCAAGTATAAATATCAACCATTTGGAACAAAAAGTCATGACTCATCTTCACTTTAAGATTATCAATCAAATCTTTGTGATCGGCCAACAACTCTTCTTGACGTTGTCGTACTAGCCCCCTACTAAATTGAATCATGAAATCAACTAATGAATTATTCTTAAATACATATATTTTTGAAAAATGAGTGAGAGCTTTCCATTCGTTGGCTACTTGACATATTGGTCGAGAAAACATGATTACAATAAACAGGCACCTAATTTGAACGAATTCATATATTATTTGTAACCATTTGTTGTCATGTAACCCGCTCCTCCCAACAATCTCCGTCCATGTCAAATCAAACTCTTCTTTAGACTCCAAATTCCAAATATAATCCACAAATTCCTTATAGTGATCATTATACTTCACCGAGTTTAGCTTTTTCGATAATTTTGTCAATATGTGACAACTATAGTATCTATGAAAAGTATCCAGAAGAGTTTTTAAAATTACTTTAGACATCGCGGGATCTTGATCAGTAATGATCATTTTAGGGGCATCACCTGACATAGCTTCTAAAAATTGATTGAATAGCTAAACAAATGAATCCGAGGTCTCGTCACTTAAGAATGCACAAGCAAAAATTATAGTTTGACCATGTTTGTTAACTCCCATCAGTGGTGCAAAAATCAGCCTATAGCGATTGATGTTATATGACGTATCAATGACGACTACATCACCATAAAAACTATATGCCCTTTTAGAGGTAGCATCAGCCCAAAAATAATGTGTTATCCTCTGTTCATTATCGACCTTAATTTCATAAGTGAATGATGGATTCTTGCCCTTTTCTAATTTGCAAAACTCACTCAACATTTCTCCGTCATGCCCCTTCAACTCATTATGTTTATCCCTTTCACAATTATATAAATCTTTTTGTGTACACCCAACGTTTTCAAACCCTCCAGCCTGTACTCCAAGGAAATTGAATTGTTGATGTGAGGGTATATTTATCATGGCAAGGGTTTTATGATTATAAGAATCAATGTTGTTGTTATTTTAACTATAGGAATGGATGATAATTTAGAAGATGAAGTACGAGGTAGTGATGAATGTGGTGATAATGTAGACAATAGGAAAATTTTTATTTATAATTCGCAAGTAGCCGACAATCTCAAACCTAGTGTTGGAAAAGAATTCTAAACAATAGATTAAGGTAAGGATTTCTACAATGCATATGTTAAAGAGGCGTGATTTAGTATTCGAAGTTGGGCTACTAAGAATATCGAAGGAAGTGATGAAGTGAAAAGGAAAGAGTATGTTTGTTTTAAACAAGGTAAGAGAATAGCAATTACAGATGTTGAAACTAAAAAGCGCCGGGGATCAATAAAAGAGAGTTGTAAAACAAAGGTAGCTGCGTTGAAAATAATTTTTGGGTCATATGTTATCACCCAATTTTATTGAGGGTCATAGTCACCCTTTGGCAACTCCATCAAAAAAGCATTTATTAAGATCTCATCGAAGTGTTTCGAGTGCGCAAAATTGTTTGGGATTGAGTTTCTTGTTCTTTCTTCAGTCTTGTGGGCAGTTGGGGTGGGGAGGGTGGTATATTTATAGTATACAGTAGAAATTATATATTTATAGTATACAGTATATTGATGATATATTGATGAAATAATGATGGTATATTTATTGATTAGCAATTGATATTTTTATTTATTCTGGTTTATGGATAAACACTTGATTAAGCGACCAAGAACTGTTGATTCTTCTAATAATCAATTACCAAGTTCCGTAGCAAGTGGTAGTATAAAAAATTCATGTGTGGAGTTCAATCCGAATGATATTATTAGTGATCCGAGATTACATAAATCAATTAAAAACTTTGATATTGTGATTAGAAATCAAGTTCGAAGATAGTATTTGACTAGAGATCTATGTCAACCAATTGCCCATAATTATGCCCAAAAATACTTTTCTAATATGAAAAGAAACTTTCGGCCCGCTTGGAACAAAATTTTTGAATGGTTGAAGTATAGCATTTCAAAGGATGTGGCATTTTGCTTTTGCTGCTATCTATTTAGCAATTCAAACAAAGTAGATGCTTTTACAAAAAAATGATTCAATTTAGCCTATACAAAGTAGTAACCTATATCAAATTACTTGTCAACCAAAATACAATGTTAATTCCACGAGATACCACCAAACTAATATTTGGACAAGCATTACAATTTTTTTGAACAAGATATGTAGAGTAGATTAAAACATGTGGACACCATTGCTTTCAGTTTCAGCAAATTGTATGACACATTTTCTAAAAAAAATCTAAAGAAATAATAACAAGTTTCTACAAACCTCTTCAAAAATGTATCGACTGACAAAATTAAAACACCCAATTCGAAATTAAACAATTATAATCCTCCAAAGTCCAATCTTTTTTAACAAACAAATTCAATACCATGAATTCACCTAAATTATTTGTAGAAATTCTACCACATAATAAACCCTAGATTTCTTACGTTAGAAACAAAAATTACAAAATTAATATAGTAATGGAGCTTTACCTTCGTAGAGAGAGATTTGGCTCGTTACAAGTGTCAAAATCGTCGGATCCGTGGCGATTTGTCTGGAGTAGTACCTTCCATTCTTCTTCCGTGCTTCTTCATAGTGAGAGAGAAAAGAGTTAGAGAGAGAAAGAGATATGATACACGAATCTGGGATTTTTGTTTTGTTTTATGACTAACCCATTTTGACACCCCACCCTTCCATGTCTTTTTTTTAAGTCCATCCATAGTTCGCTTGATTTGGTCCGTTGGAGAGCTTTACAGTACACACACACACACACACACACACACACCCTTATCGACCCCTCATCTGCTTTTCTAATCACAGATTTATTCATAAATACTTAATTCCTTAATTGTTTTAAAAAAATAGTATAAACTATATTATTATTTATTTTAAAAAGATTAGAGAAAAATGCATATATAAAGGAGTATGAGTGATGCGATTGAGAAGATAAAAAATTTCACTTGATTTCGTATATTAGAAAATTTATAAAATTTCAATGGGGTCAATTTTGTATATTATACTTAATTTTTAAAAAAATATTATATATTATATATAAAAAAAAATCAGTGGAATCAATTAACACCACACTTCAGTGTGTGGCTTCGTCCCTGTATATCATAACAAGCACCTCAGTGTTCATAGCTCAACTTGTTTGATTAAATAAGCCAATGAATTTGTTGGACTTTGACTCGTTTAACGAGTTTGAGTCGAGTTTAATCAAGTCAAGTCGAGTCGAGTCAGATTAAGTTTTTTAACGGTCCATTTTCGGCATGGAGAAAATAATAAGTAAAAAAATGAGCTTTATAACTCGATCCCCTATGCAAGCAATTCTAGTTACCAACAAGGTGTTAAAAGCAAAATACCTTGATAATTACTTAATTATGGAGGCTAATTTACGGTATTCAACTGTTATTTGTTTGCTGCTAGATCTTTCTTTTTCAATTTATTGAATGGGAGAAGTATCTTCTTGTATTTTTCTTTTCGTAAACTCATATGCTTAGAATTAAATAAACAAATTAAAAAAAGAAAAAGCAGTCGCTATCATTGATTGCCAATGCAATAATAATTTAAAATATAAACATCTTTATTCCAAAACTAGTGATATACTAAACTCCCTCCAAAAGTAGGGCTACAATTTCATGAAATTGTAATTAATAATAATAAAATTATCAATTTTATTCGTAATAATATTAAATTTTATAATTAATAATAATAATATAAAATGAAACTTTTCAATAATCAAATAAGAAAAAGTATGGGGATTTGTTATATTCCTTTAAGTTCTAGTACATATGATAAGATCTGAACCGTTGGTTGATAGAAGAAACAGGTGATCGGTAGAAGAGGGAGAATAGCTACAACTCAGTTGGCGGGCCAGTAGGAGTTGCAATATTCGTTGAAATCGGGCAACTCATTATCTTCTTTCTTTTCTAATGGGAAATACTGTTGAACAACATAATTCATTTGTCTCCTAAACCCAAAATCCCCCCTATTTTCTCTCTCCTCAAATTTATTTCTCTAGATTCCCGTGATTCAAATTAACACAAAAATTACTAGTTATATTTATTAAATTCTGACCATGGAAGCTCGGATCGATGAAGAAGATGATGATGAAGTTCACCCATATCACCAATTTCAAAGCTACCCAGAAAAAGTGGGACAAAAAGGAGGTGAAGAAGATAGTAGTAGCACCAGTAACCGAATCCCAAAGATATTCGACCGCTTCTACGATTCATCGTCGGAGGAAGATGAGTATTCCTACTCCGCCGGCAGCGGAACTGAACAAACCGGCCTTCTGGACAGTGCCGGCAAGCGGCTCGATTACATGATCCAGTTCCTCGACCGGAAGCTCTCTTTAGAAGGAAACGTAAGGAAAGAAAAGAATGACCGATCTCTGCCGGAGTTTGTAGCTACCGGCGGCGATACTGGTATTTTTAAGGTGCCGGTTCGGGCAGCGGTGCATCCGGGTCGGCCGCCGAGTTTGGAGTTGAGGCCCCACCCGCTTACGGAAACCCAAATTGGGTGTTCTCTGAGGAATTTGGTGTGTGTGGATGATTCCCAATTGTGGGCCGGGTCGGAGCGTGGAGTTCGGGTTTGGAAGGTGCCGGATGTTTATAGGCCGGCGGCGGGAAATGTGGCGGTGAGCGGGGATGAGGAGGCGGCGCCGTTTAGTGAATCGGTGAGTACGGCGGCAACACTGTGTTTGATTGGGGATGGGGCGAATCGGGTTGTGTGGAGTGGGCATAAGGATGGGAGGATTAGGTGTTGGAAGATGACGGAAATTAATAGTAATAATAATCAGCCTTCTTTCAAGGAGAGCTTGTCCTGGCAGGCTCATAAGGGTCCAGTTTTATCGATGGTCATGGCATCTTATGGTAAATTTTTTATTATGTTTATCATTACTATAGCAATTGTTATTATTTTGGTCATTTTCATTTTTGTTACTTTTTACTCTGTTCATAATACATTTTGCTTTTTAATTGGTTCTAATATTACAGATGTAGTTTTATTTTTAGACAATATAGTGATATATGAAATACCTAATAATGCCATTATTTATATTCTAGGTAGATGTAGATTGAATACTAGTATACACATTCCTAGCAAATATTAGGGGTATTTTTTTTAAATTTAAAATTTCCTTAAAAGTCATGGTTTTAAAAAAAATGTCAATAATTTTGGAACCTAGGGAGTATATATTATTTCTTGTTGCAAATGCACCATAACGAAATGATCTCCATTACTCCTTGACTATCTTGTTATGATTAGAAAATTGTTGCGACTTGCGTTGCTGTCGTTACATTCCTTGCTTAAGAGAGGTCCTCCTAGCACCATCATCGACATTGACGCAAGTTGAAATGGTTGGAGGCTTGAGTTTTTTTTTTTTTTTTTTGGGGGTGGGGGGGGGGGGTGGGGGGGGGGGGGGGGGGGGGGGGGTGAGCCCCATTCTTGGGATTCTGGGACGCGGATGACCAACTTTTTTGAGTGGCAATATTGTACTTCGCATTGCTAGAATTACAATATAAATATACATCTTATGACTGGGTAAGCAGTTGGCCTAGAAAAACTGAGATGCAAAATTTTGTCTTCTTGGGACTCTCGCACTGCTAGATAAGCCTAACTTAGGTTGACAACTAATCATTATGCAAACAGTCACACATCTATGCATAATTGTTATTTAGAGAAGCTACATCAAGGTTGTTCCTTTTACCTTCATTGGTTGTTGGAGATACCGCCTGAGCTAAAAGCTGGTGATAATTTCTTTACATTTTCAAACTAAAACCTTGGTGGCATAAGGTTAAGTATATTCTTTTTTTAATTAGATTTTTCCTGCAAATTAGGCCTTGTAAAATTTCTGTCCCCAGAATTCTATATTGACAACCGTCATCTTAGTAGGCTATTATCACTTAGATATATGAATACTATTTTTCCTCAACTATAATGAAACAATGTTTTAGACGAGAGAACCAAAATGTTAGTCTGAATCCTGACCAGGGGCAAAGCCACTATTATAATTCAAGAGGGGAAAATTTGTAGATGTAAAGTTATAATTTATTCCACAAATAAAGGGAATAATTTCCAAATAAGTGCTTTGAGGCTACGGTAAGTAATTTGCTTGCTCGAAAGTCATGACGAGTAGCTTCCTGTTGCGTCTAAAAGAGTGGAGGAATGGATAAGGTCATGAGAAAGAGCAACTGATTAAACCATATGTGCTTTATATTTTTTCTACAGCAATAAGTATAACGTCCAATGATTTGCGGCATCTTTTTTAGTTTTACTTTTAAAGCCGACTTGCAGCATCTGTTGATTATCTAAATGCTGTGTTTCTGATTTGTACTCCAGGGGATCTATGGTCGGGGTCTGAGTGTGGTGCAATCATGATCTGGCCTTGGGAAACCATTGAAAATTCTCTTTCTCTAACTCCAGAAGAAAGGCACATGGCAGCTTTATTATTAGAGAGGAAATATATTGACCTTAGAAGCCAAGTCAGTGACAATGGAGTCTGCTGCAACATATTTGCTGCAGATGTAAAGTATATGTTATCTGATCATTCTGGCGCAAAAGTGTGGAGTGCAGGGTATCTATCATTCGCTTTGTGGTAAGTCTTAGTTCTATAAGTTGTTCACTTTATGATTATTACTGTTGTATGTTCAAAGGAGGATTAATTAAAAGGATGCTTAGGCTCCCATTTTGAAATGGACTTATTTCTAAAAGTTGTTTTTATTATGCATATAACAAAAGTAACGAGAGAAATGAAGAGAAAGGCCATAAACAGTGAGATACATATTATAGATGAGAAGATCTATTCAAAGAGGTTCTAGACACGAGGATCATATTTCCGCCATTGTATGACAATACCTCGTGTATAAGCAAGGTAATATCATATAATGGCAATGTATTTATCTAAACAAGAAAAATAAATCTCTTGTAAGATAAAGTAGGTAGAACTTCCTTTGAAAAAAGTAAAAACTGAACTCACTTGTATTTTTAAAACTAAAGTAAAATAGTAATTATGATAATGAAGAAACACATTTAATATAAATGCATTCTAGTGTGACCTTTACAACTAGTCCTTAAATTTTGGTAACACCCTCCAAATATGTGTAAACCAGAAGGCTTTTTAAAACTTGTAAAGCCAATGATGTTATCTCAATCCTAATAGTAGTTTCCATAGCCTACTATGCCCTACACCATGTCAAAATGGAATTCATTTGCATAATAATTCCACCAATTGTAATCTAAACTACCGAGGTTACTATCTTTCTAAACCCGAAAGGCTTTCTAAACTTGTAAGGCCAATGATGTTGTCTGGATCCTAGTACTGGGCTTCCAAAATTTACTCTGTCCTACACCACACCAGAGTAGAATTCATTTGCATTTTTGTTAGAGGTTTGGGTCATTATTTGATAAAAAAAACTGTTTTTGCTAGCTCATATGCGTGCTTTTCTCTTTCTGTACTGTTCCTCTATTTGTAAACGAGGTTAATATTCTCCAGGGATGCTCGTACAAGGGAGTTATTAAAAGCTTTCAATATTGATGGTCAGATTGAAAACTTGTCAGTAGCACTGGATGCTGCAATGGAAGATGAGGTGAGGATGAAGGTTCTAGCTGGTTCAAAGAAGGAGAAATCACAAAATTCCTTCAGCTTCTTTCAGCGGTCACGTAATGCTTTAATGGGAGCAGCTGATGCTGTTCGTCGAGTTGCAGTAAGAGGAGCATTCGGAGATGATAGTAGGAGAACAGAAGCATTGATTACAACAATAGATGGAAACATTTGGAATGGGTGCACGAATGGATCAATTGTACGATGGGATGGGAATGGCAATCGTTTGGAAGAATTCCAGTACCTTTCTTCTCCTGTTCAGTGCTTGTTTACATTCGGGTTGAGGATATGGGTAGGTTATGCAAGCGGTACTGTACACATGTTGGATCTCAACGGCAATAATCTTGGAGGATGGGTGGCTCATAATAGTCCTGTAATTCATATGGCTGTTGGGGCTGGTTATCTCTTTACCTTGGCTAGTCATGGTGGTCTACGTGGATGGAGAATAACATCTCCAGGACCTCTTGATAATATATTACGTTCAGAGTTAAGTGGCAAGGAATTTCTTTATACAAGGCTTGAGAACCTTAAAATATTGGCTGGTACCTGGAATGTTGGACAAGGAAGAGCAACTCATGATTCACTTATATCTTGGCTTGGTTCTGCAGCTACGGATGCTGGCATTATTGTAGTTGGGTTGCAAGAAGTGGAAATGGGTGCTGGGTTTCTAGCAATGTCTGCTGCTAAAGAAACTGTAAGACATCTTTATTTTTCTTCCTATTTTTCTGCTAGTCAAGATATGTCATACTTTTGCTTACTAGCCATGGCATGTGTGTGCTGCACATGATCGTTTCAATGAATATTTGAATAGATAGAGCTACCAGATTCTAG